>LN890943.1:947543-978936 GCA_900010015.1 Tuber aestivum | reverse complement strand
GTAGGTACCGGCACCGGTACACAGCTATTCTCAGGTGTTATTGTCATTTTCCGTCATTTCTCAGGGTAAAAAAGCTCCTATCCAATCCCTAGCGCCAATACCTGCATAGCGAGTTTGGCGAGTTTTTGCGGTACCGGTAGTTCAACCATTCTTCCTGTGATGTCATGCGTGCCATGGGTTTCGGGACCTCCCTGATATGAAGAAAAGATGGAGGCCCTGAACACTAGTACAATTAGCGTAGCTTTGAACCCTTATTCCTCAGGCTTTCTATGGGTTTCTAGTGTGTTGGTGAGATGACCTAGCCTCAATCTACCACTCTATGTGACGAAATGGTCGGGAAAGTACCTAAACCAGGGGAAACCCGTATTCCCACTGCAGAAAAAAGAAAACGATTTAAATAAGCCCATGACTAATACCCGAGGATCTTCAAGAGAAGGGGACCATTCCAGATCTCTTCCAGTACGTTCTCAAAACCGATGGTGAATCAGCCAAGAGTAAGGGGGGTGCCTCAGTGTGAAATCTGGGGGAAAGGATTTTTCTCTAGGAGTCGGAATAAAGTATATGGCTAATTCAATTAAAGCTACACAAATTCAACGGGAGTATTTTCATACCCCTTTACCCCGCCAGCCACCCAGCAGAGCTGAAGTTCCAGAAAGCTGTCGATGAGATGCACACATCCGAAAATCGTTATGAGTGCGCAAAGCCACATTATTCCCCAAATAACGAGAGAGGTGATCAACGAGACATCGAGACTACACCCTGGTATTCCCGGAGGTACCCAGCGGGTTTCTCCCCCGGAAGGAAAATCTTGGGTTCACACTCAGAAACACTATCTTTGGACCCGGGGCGGCTGTTGCTGACTGCGTGTAGGAACGCTCGAATTGCTTTCGTAACCTTTATTGAGATTTTCCTCCAAAAACGAGGAGAATTCAGAAGACCCGAAGCAGCCCATCCCTGACCGTTGGTACTCACAACCTAGGTTGAAAATGGACGAAAACAGTTTCTCCCATCCTCTGCAGGTGACTAACCTTAACTAAATGCCTCCAATTTTTCAATTCCCCTCTATCATGTGTTGGAAAGGGACCTGCGAGGATGATGGAGTTTCGCTCTGCCATTGCAAGTAGTGAAGGACCTAGGCGTCAAACTATTTCCAGCCGACGGTTTTGACGGATACCCAGCAAGCGTTTAGGATCACTACACCTCTTTATCTCGGCCTCCGGTTTCGGCATTTCCGGAGCGGGTCTGAGCGTCTGTTTTCTACTCACTCGGTTTTGTGGGTATCATAAATCGATAATGGTTTTTGTACTACCATAAAGGAGCTATTACCTCTGATACTTCCTCATGAGGGTAAGGAGGTGCACTGCCGGCCTGAATCCAGAATCTATATCGGTATATCATAGGGTTATAGAATTGCTTCGTTTTTCGTAAGGAATTATAGAACTAGTGACTGGTTTTGCCATTTTAGAGTCCGGTAGTGCATATCAATTAGGGTTGGGGGAGACCATTCGGAGCGTAGGTTCTTCATAGGTTGCAATGCTTTCGGAACCCTCAAATGCATGAGTCAAGATATACTATGCAGACAGCAAGTAATATATCAGACTACAACCTCACTACAAAATAGCCTGCATGGAGATCTCTAGGCTACATCCTTATCTAGGACTTTCGTGGAGAGTCGAATCCGAGCACACGAAGTCTATGCAGTAATCATTATTCCATGCTCCTGGTGATGATTTGTGTGTGCTTTTGCGGTTGCCAATCGCTGAAGGATAGGAATATCTCGATTCCCCTTTCTTTCTTTGAAGGATTCGTAGAAGATTAAAGCCTCTAATTCTCTAGAAAGCCAATTACCACAAGATTCCCACCCTAGAACTAAGCGGGAGCTATATTGACTCCTGGTCAACAACCCTTTTCGCGCCCAGCTCAACGATACATAGGAAATCACTCGCCATTAGTCTCCGATGAGATGTTAATCGGAGTTTTCCTCTTTTATATCTCAAAATTAGAGGTTGAATGATTCCCTTTTTAACCTATTCGGGGAGAGACCTAGTCAAAAGTAGTGGACATTGTTATCGTTCCTTCCCTACCTTTTCTCTTCAATACCCAGTGTATCCTTGATTGGTGTTTTGTTAATCGAGTCCAGGAGTTGCATAGGGAAGTGTATAGGTGACAAGAGTAGAGGAGGCCTGCCATATCGTGTCTACAAATAGCTGGTTTACTTACCTACCGCGCTCGTGAGAAGAAAGAGGACAAAAGGGTACATTCCTTTATCCTACATATCTAGAATATCTGCTTTCCACCGAAAACCATGAATCCCCACTCCCGAACTCAAACCAACTTTTAAGCCAAGAGCTGTGATTACACATACAGCCCACAAGCCACCCCAAACCTTAAACCGACATCACCGCATGCCCACTATCCAAGGCAAATGGCAGGGGAAAATCAAGATTTACATCGGGGAGCCGAATGTACTATGGACGTCCGTCATTTCATAGCATCTTGGGCGCCAGCAGTGAATCTAGGAAGCACTCTCATTCGCTATAGAGGTCGGAAACCCCAACCAGCCGTGATAGCCTTCGGGGGTGTGCTTACCGGAATCCGGATTCTGACTTAACTGAACGCAGAGTGCCTAAAGTCCAACGTATGGAAGCCCCGTGACCGAGATAAGTTCAGCACGAGCCGAGCTACCACTTTTGCGGTATCACTCAAGGGTGCTCTAAAGTATTCATCCCGGGGCGAGATATAATGTACCAAATGTGGAGAAAGTGAGGCCACCCCATACGGAGTAGCGAAAGGTGCATTCCGACCTAAACGTCATCCACCATCTATAGTGCCTGTGCCCTATAACAGACCTCTTACAGTTATAGCAGCGAACGTCCATTCACGTTCAGACACTGCGAAAGACCCAAAGATACATCTGAGCCGCATGATCACCTGCATCAACCACAATACGACCCTTTCGAGCCAGCCAGGAAATTGCGATGTTAAGTGAATTAGTCGAGGCTAGGGGTTACATATAGTGGGTCCGCGAGTCCGATACGTCCATCACTAGATTTTTGGTGTATCGTTCGCCGTCCTCCCCTTTTGGTTGTCCGTCTTACTGTGTTGCTCCTGTATGATACACAAGTCCCTTGTTAAAGGCTCCCTTCAGATCCGCAGACCTTGTGTGGATCTGTCATTTCGTGGCGTTTTATGGCGTTGGCGTGGGGCCGGGTGCCTCTTCGGCCCCACTGTAACTTCTATCCTGGCTACTGCAAGGCCAGACCTCGTATCGGTGGGGTTATATGTACTCACCCTGATTGAAGCATAAAGGCGTAGCACGCCGGTTTGTGCTATTGCGGTGGCAAAGATGCTTACCGAAGTGGTTTTGCGGTTTTTACTTTTGGGAGAGTATGTTCAGGGGCAAGTGTTATTCCCGGTAACTCCAATGTGTCACACTTACAGTATGATATTGGGAATGATAAAAATAAGAGATTCGGGCACGATACTGATATCTTATGATAGGGGGTAAGAACTAGGTATTTTGTATAATAGGGTCCAGGAAATATACTGTAAGCTAACCCGGGGTCTAGGGGTGACTCTCGCAGAGTCCCTCGTGCTATGATATCCTGCGAGTGCCTCTTGGGTATGATACAGGCAATCATTCGGCCAAATGAATTGTTTACTCTTCCGAGCTTGAACTCGGCGAGGTACCGTACTAGCTCCCATTCTCATTTTGCACACCTCGACATCCTCACGGCCTCTCTCGTTACCTTGTGTGGCGGTCTTTACTCGTACTACCAGTTACACAAGTATGAGTGATTCTTCGATCCATCCCAATAGCAACCATGGCGCTAGCCCTCCCCACTATTTCCATTCGTGAATTCAGACGAAACCCTAGAGCAATCCGAACGGGGTAAGAAACCTCATGATACCAAAAAACAACTCCACAACCTTGGCTGCAGGAACAATACCCACTAGTCGAAAGGGACGGAACAATCCATCTTTTGGGCTTCTACCGCAGGGAAGGCACCGGCTCCACCCCATTTCGGGCACCTAAAGAAACCCCCGCCAAAAGGATAAATCACAAAATCAATCCTTCGTTATTCCTAGTTTGTCGAGTTCCGCTCCAAGGTTCATACCCTCGAGTGACAACCCATGAAATGGCATCCATGATATCGAGAATTCAATAGGTAGAATATCTGCCCCTCTCCAAAAATCACTACGAAGTGCTTTCCACTATCATATCCTAACAAAAATTATTTAGGCCATATGTTCCTCCATAAGGCGTTTAACCATTGGGTAACCCCAGCACGACTGAGCACACGCATAGCGCCAGAAACATGGATTGCTACCCTATCGTGGGGGGGTATAGTCCGCCATCCTTACCCCCTTCAAGTCCCATATCGGGGAATCTCAGACTCTTCTACATTTAGTGTGCGCATTCCTAGTACTGACAGACCCCAGAATTCTCTTCCCCAACCCCAGGCTCTGTAGCCTCGGCCTCTTCCCCCCCGAGCTAGTCGTGCTCCCTGTCGAGTTTCGTAATCTGATGGACGAGCTATCGTATCCTACCGGCTTTTGAGTAGGTAGGTAGAGAGACTAGTCTTGTCCGATGATGAGCGAAGAGAATCTCAGCGCGGGGAGGATTTCCAGAAGGCCAAGAGAATTGTTTGGAGTTTTCTCTGCTGAGGGATTCTGACATTTTGAAATCGAGGAGGGCTTTTGAGGGTAACTTTCGCAGACCCCTTCTCATCGAGATGGGTTTACAACAGGGTGGGGGATCCAGAGATTCCTGTAGGCTAAGAGCTGACCTCTCTTGCACTTCTTTATTTTTACATACAGATTCCTCACGCACTTTAGTGATTACCACTGGGACTGCTTCCATACAATGCTGCTCAACCGCACCCCGTTGGTCTCCGCGACGCTCTAGTTTCCCAGGCCCCCTCCCACCGGACGGTAGCTTTCACAGGTGCTACGGAGATTTTTTCTGAGACATTGTATGGCCAGTACCCGTGATGGCCCTACCTACATGTAGCAGAATTCTGCCCCAATCCCTGCGCTCTCTCCCGTACCGAGAAAAAGGAACTGATTTTGAAAGTATCATAGACCGTAATTTCTCCTTCTAACTGGCGATCAACATTTCTTTCGCCACCAACAAAGGGCTTTGTTGTCCGACAATTCAAAAGAGTTTGAATGGCTCTCATGTCCAAAGACCGCAGCAGCAGACGCAGTTTGAGTATCAGCCATTCCGCTACTGCCGGGGGATAACCGCTCATCATTATATTTCATTCAGGGCTTTCCCCACTTCGGCCAGCGGACGCTCCGATGGCATTTGTGATATCGTATAGGGTCCCGGGAATTCACCCCCCTGACGCTCAAGGTTTAGGAAAAGGATGTCAGGCCGTTTCTTTCCCGCCCTGGGGTGAGAAAATGCTCGGTATGATACCTTGTAAGGAGCCATGTTCTTTGAATTTGGTGTAACCGGCTATCATGGGAATGGATAAATAGCCACGTCAAACTCGATAGCCCAAGATCAGTAATCTCATTACCACTCAATCAATCCCTCCCGAGTTCCTGCGATTGGGCCCGAGTTCCTCAAACAGCTAGCCATACACAGCCAATTCCAAAGCTAGCCGGATACCGTGCGCTATCTGTCAACAGAAAGGTGCGGGAGCATATTATGATAACCATTCCCCTGATTAGAAGAGCTACCACCATCACCTGCTTAAAAGCAGTTGCGGATGATGGAAGTAGCGTAAGAAGCGTACCGTACGGCACAGAACTCCTAATAGCCGAATAAGAGTTTCCCCACAACACCCCCTATGGTGGGGGTGCCAAAAAAATAACATCGAATCCCCTGCTTCGGTAGTAAACTGGTCCATAATTGATCACTGGCTAAGCTGGTGCATTGGCCCCACCGACTTGTCTCAGAGACCCCACTCAGAGATAGCCGCATCGGTTGGTGCAAGCCTCCCGTCTCTGGAAACGGCAATAGACACTGCCCAGTGCCCCCTCTAACCTGCGCTTTCGGGAGTGGACACTCATGACCTGACCGATCTCGCCAGTTTGGGTCTCTAGTGGCTTTAGCTCCTCAATCTGGAATGACAACTCTAGACCCCAAATCGAGACCCAGCTCCGAAAAAAAAGAAGGCACTGTCAGGCCCGAATTCCCTCACTTCGATAGTATGGTACCGGCATACTGCGCCGTACAGTACTGTAAGAGCACCTCACAACCATTGGAATAAAACATCTCGACGACCTAATCCCCAGTTAGTACAGTACCGTAACGAGTAAAATGAGTAAAAAGAAAAGTAAGGGGAGAAATCACTGATCGACCGACCTCTCCCTTCTCTACAATAAGTCATGCTCTCACCCCCATTCCTAGCCAGACACCGGCCAACGATGCAGTGCCCGTAGGATACGATCCTTCCACAATACCATACCATATTTCTGCCCGGCGTCATACGGTATATGCCGCACCGTACAATACGCGTACGGTACAGCACACCTACTGTACTCCCCGCTAAGTTATCCATCCGACTCCCCTCGCCAACCCTTTACGAGTATATCCCCCACACAACAAATCGCCAAAAAGTCCTGATTTACGAGACTATGTGCAAATATGTAACCCGAGTGCCGGTATGATATGTGATCACCTTCCCCACCTCGGACCCACTCGGTAACTTACCCCACAACCCGGTTCCCGAATACCTTCGCCCAGACATCCCTTCCCTACTTGTACACATCTTTTCCCCTTTCTACGACCTCATCTCTGATCACCACATGTACGGTACCGTTACCAAGGACGTCGGCCAGTGCTGCAATTTATCTACGGTATCCTGCCGGGTCTTGTGTCATTGCTGGTGGGCAGATCGTGAGGTGCCGCATCACTATCGTGCCGGGGTGGGGCTTTTTTTTTTTTTCTGGGTTCCTTGCGTCACCTTTAATATAACCTCAATCACTAAATTTGCTATCTTCCCCATTGCGGGCCCGCCGGATGCTTCTATGCGGACTTTCGATCTACCCGACATAAGGTTTGTCCTGTCCGAGAGATTGAAAAGGTATGCTTCGTGTCCCCGAGAGTTTTGTAAGTACAACTCCGACTCTAGACAGAGGGTATAGTGAGAATCTGTGAGAACTTGGACGTGGGGATAGTCATAAAAATTTAATCGTCGATTATTCTTTTATATACTCATCATGAAATTACAACATTAGTTACATATACAGCGCAACGGAACCTCTGCGCCCTCGCTTCAAAACGCGCCTGGGGACGCCCCTAGGTTCTCTATCAGATTCCACCCCGAGGCTCCCAGCGCACTCACGAGCCTCATCAAATCCCCTGCCAGACTCCCCCCTGCATCCGCGTCTTTGATTATATCCCTGCAGAGGGCCATGACCTCCTTTGGCTTCTCGAGGGATATAAATCCGCCCGCAATAGTGAGCACGGGTATTCCCTGTTTACCCTGGAGGAAGTTTGCCATCGCATCGCTCCATGGTTGGTCTACGTGAACGAGCACATCGAGTAGCTGGGCGGGAGCGGGAGCGGGAGTCGAGGATCCAGAGTTCTGACGATGAATGCGCATCACGGCCTGTAGGATACCGTATGTCCATAGAACTAGACCAGTATGGAAAAGGACCAAGGGGAGATAATTTACTACTGTGGGAAAGGTCAGGGAACGCTGCCAACACCCGTGAAAATTTCCGGGAGCATACCTCTTTTCTCGGCAATACACTTTCTGGCAAGCGTAAAAATTTGCCCGCAATGCCAAACAGCAAGTCGAGCATCCTCCTGGTCCGCCCACCGTTGGAGCATCGGTAATGCTGTCTTGGCCGAACTCGCATCCTCCCGCCCGGCCAGCCTCAGGATACCCTGTAATGAACAGAAAAGCGCGAGCGCATTATAATGAACAAATATAGCGCTGATATTGTTATCTCTATGCTCGGATATAGGTCCGAGTTCAGCGTGCAAGACCCCATCGCAATTTTGAAGGATTCTCTGCAGCTCTAACTTTCTCGCTTCAACACTAGGGAATATGGCCTTCACTGTGGCTCTCGGAGAGGTTAGAACGGGGGAGACATCGCTTTCCCGAAACTCGTATAAATCTTGCATTTGGCGTTGCTCAAATACGAGTGAGTGCACGACGGCCAGAAGGGCTCCTTTAAGAAGCTGGGAGGAGGAAATCCAGTTGTGGGAGAGGACACCTCGACTACAGTCGTGCATAAAGCGACCGGCAAATGTGCAGAAGGATTGATCGAACCTGAGGTTGAGGCTTGCGGAGTTGTATCTGAGCTCCTGGTTTGCCAGAGAAAACCAAGCCTCTGCAGTCGGGGCATTCCAGAGAGTGTCGGATTGGGGCAGTGGGAGGCTCAGCTCTGAGAATGCAATAAAGTGAGGTATGTGCAGGAGAGCGCTAATCTGGGAATCCCATATTTGGGTACAGTATACGAGCCTAAATAGGATACCGTTAGGTCCTTCCATGGTGGCATTTTTCAGACATGATATCTACCTTTTTCGTTGCTCGTTTATACTCCATTTCGTCCAGGTACTTGTTACCGAACCCGTCCGCTCGTTCAGGATATCCTCCAAGGATCGGTAAGCGCAAAATCGAAACGCTTCGGCTCGCCTGATCATAGCCATTAAAGTCCCCGCAAAGGCCTCAGCCAACTCCATCTTTCGCTTTGCCCCGGCCCAACTCTGGCCTATGTAAGTTATAAGGGAAGCTTGATGCCCCTCATAGTCCCGGATCCTACTATTGTCGGATTCATACTAATGGTTATATATATATATCAGCAAATTTTAATTCAGCCAATAAGAACGGCTCCCCTCACCCACTGCCCTAATGAGCGTCTAACACATTCTAAAATCGCGTAGCCAATCGCTTTGACGGACCGGGCTTCCTCTGCCGACACCCTCCGTTTCTCTTCATCCCCAGTCAACCCGCTACTCCAGATCGCTCCTACTGCCACCATAACCGCGGTAAGTAGGATAAGCGCTGTATTGGGGTTGAAGGTCCCCCGGTGCAGCAACGGATACTGAGGGTGGAAATACTTGAAGTAGCATTCAAGTGCGTCTTCCAGGAACTCTTTGTCAGGTAATGATGCTAGGTCTTGGTCCCCCCATTGCTCACGTGAGTGAGCTTTAGTGAACATAATCACAATTTTATCCCGAGTTTCACTGGTGATTGCTAATGAGGGCAATTCAAGCATCGCATCCCCCGCCGAACGTCGGCTCCGAATAGGAAGCCGTATGTGTGTTCTGGGGAGCTGGGAATTTGGCTGTGCCCGTACGTAGATCATATCGGCATTGGTATCGCTGGATGTGGGGTTACGCCAGACAATTGAAGATGCCTCGAATGCCGCCGAATGGGCATCCAAGGTTTCTTCCGTACTTGATGGCTGGCACGTATCATGCACCGGAGGCGCCGGGGGGCGAGGGTGCTCCGGGATTTTGCCTTCACCGAGAAAACTCTCACCTAGAACTTGTTTTGGTGGGGCTTGTTGGGATTCTTTTGGCTCCATTTGCTCGGAATTCAGGTCAAGGCCTGGCTGTACCGAATCTGGGCAGTGCGCGCTCGTCTCAAAATGGGAGGCCGCATTGAACACCATAGGAGAGAAGTTACTATCCCCAAACGAATCCATTTGGAGTGGGTGACTCTCCCGGTCAAATATGTTGAGCAGGAAAACGTCCAAGTCTGCTGCGCTCATCCCATGGTAGAAGTTGTGCACAGGGGGGGATTCATCAGGTGTAAACATATTGCCTGTCCCCCCTAGAGCTGGGTCTACGTTCGAGGTAGGGAAAAAGGTGCTGGGTTCCGCACTAGTATCCGCCATCTGTGGTGGGCTCAGAGAGGCATCTGGCTGCAGAGGATTTTGAGGCTCCAAGCCCCCCTCACCCTCAGTCATTTCTTCATCAGCTCCAACGCCCCTCTTAATACCCTGATTGTAGCTTTTATGAACCCTGGACCCCCTGCTCGTATTCCCAACCGAAAATTTGCACTCAATTCCCTTTCGCAAACACCGATCACACGTCTGTTTCCCGGAACACTTTTGTTTTGACGCGGCACAATTCTTGCAGGCCGCAAGGGATCGGGGGGGGATCGGACGCCGTGAGGCCAAGGTATCGGGCCGAGATGGGTCCAGGTGGTTTCTCTCATGCCGAGTCAGGAGATCTCGACGGGAGAATGATTTCATGCAGGTTTGGCACTTGAAGGGCCGTTTATTAAGATCTAGACGATGAGGTCAATCAAGCGACGCCCGTCGATCCAAGGAGAAACATACGTGACATTGTGTGCCGCTCCAAGTGCTCCTGACGCGTGAACGTATCCTGGCATATTTCGCAGACATATCCTCCCATCCCGTCTAATCGTCCAACACAGCCGCTACGAGGGGACCGATCAACTTTTCGTGGGGGCAGCTCGGCGGTTTTCGTTTTTTGGAAGGGGACCAAGGCTCTGACAGCTACGGTACCGTGGAATGTTAGCCCAACAAAGGACGGGAGAAAAAATGAGACTTTAAGAAAATAGGGATTGAACCTTGACAATCTAACCGATCTTCGGTCTGTCGGCACCCTTAATAAGGATTGTTATTTATTTAGGCTTTCTCCTCTTCCCCCACTTTGCGGGCGCGCAAGACTCGAGAAGGCCCATGCAAACCAGCGTAGCGGGCTGAACAGCGATGCGGTAGTGTGGAGAACCTTGCACTCGTACAGCCCACCGCCAGGATTCACCTTGCACCTGCCGGTCGTCGAGTACGAGTGTGCGCGCTGAACCTGTCCTGGGCAAGAGGTATTCGAGTATCCGAAAACAGGGATTAAAGAAATACACGCGATTCGCAAGAAAAATAAAAAAATTGCTGCCCACTCGCAGAGTGCTTGCACGAGTACCGTATCTGACGGCTGTTACAGAATACCGGTATGCCCCCCCCTATTTCCGGCTACTTCTTGAGTGGGACAAGTATGATAGCGGAACTCCAGCTTCTACAAGCAGCAAAGTTGGTCCCGGGGCCCAGACGGGAGTTCGCCCCACGGCATTATATAATATCGTGCCGGTATCGTTCCTCCTCGACGAGAAAATCAAAACGGCTCCTGGCCCCGGGTGCTTGCACCGCGATACCTAGTATGGGTTTACCGGAATTACTGTTATTGCTCTCAACGCTGGGAAGGCTTGTAGTGTACGTACAGTACGGTAATACCGGTTGCCTGTGTAAGATAGAAAAAAAAAAAAATCTTTAACAAGGATTACCGTATCTTGGGGATCGCTTCGTGTTTTACATGTGATATGGTGGTAAATAAGGTGCCTTCGGGAAAAAAAAAAAAGAATGACCGAGCGTCTCGCCCCAGAACTGTGCGAGAGGAACACCGCAAGAACGAGGAAAAGGTGAGAAAATTATTTATCATACCAGCATGATACTGATACTGGCAAGTGATGATGCTTTTGGTGATGAATAGCAACAACTCGGGTCACATATTCCAACTCAGGAGGTGGCCGAGAATACTCCTACCGGACCCAGCCGTTCCGTATCAATCGTTAGCCACAGTACGTTTCCACGGCAAAAGTACCGTGACGGACTTGTTAAGCTCGAGGACCTTACCATGGTAAATCTCTCGGGTTATCCCTTCAGGCACCGCACTGTACAGGTACTCGTCTACCCCCAACATGGCCAGGACATTTGGGCTAGCACTAGAGGACTTTTACCCAATGAGCGCTATGATGAGGATTGTGCCTCCATCGGATTCTCTGCAAACCGACGGAGGGAAAAATAGATATATTTCCAAAATTATGGGGGCATGAGTCTCGATATCACACTCCGGGCTACTCGTACCGGTACCGCACATTGCAAGACCTGCAAAAAGTAACCCGGGGGGAGCGTTTTTTTTTTTCCTACCGTACCCCCTTTCCTCGGGAAAACAGTCAAGTTACCCGGGTGTGAAACTCTTGGAGAGAGGGCCTACAGTTGTGTCTGGCTGTCCGCGGGTTCAGAAAATGCTAAAACCGCAAAACACAAGTTGTATGATATCATACCCGGCAACTGTACTAGCTGATTTTTAAAGTATCCAGACGCCTTGGCACCCAGTGGCCCTGTCTTGGCGCCAAGGTGTCCGGATACTTTTTAAATCGGCTAGTAGTTATCCCAAGTTAACATAAACCACACAAATAAGAGCCAAGGCACCATGCCTGGTCTACGTACACTAAGTGAGGCCAAGAAATGTATACTGTCCATTCCCTGCATATCGGGTATCATGACAAAGAATTTGCAAAAATGTTACTTAAAAAGATTATTATTATTATTATTATTATTATTAATATTATCATTACAGAGAAAATGAACTTTTTTGGGCCTGAATACCTATTTTTATTATTTTTAGTACCCACTGCTAAAGGAAATGGTGGCATTGTTGTAAGGTCTTGGTACTCCTTGAGTGGTTTTTCATTATGTGATTTTGTAAAAAATAGGTTCCCCCTATTTTTCAGAAACCTTCATTTTGATCTCATTATTGCAACTTGAGAATTGTGTCTTGGTGTCAACCAGACACACCACTCTAGAGCAAAATAGAGTTTTGCTGCAAACCTCTGTAGTCGTGCTCAAAATCAAGGTTTGCCGTGGCAACCAGACGCACCCATACCGTAATTAGTTGCAACCCCCAGGCCACTGCTCACACTAGGTTGGCGCTGTGAATTGAACTCGGCTTCTCTAAATTCTCATGCCGAAGTATCCCGTCGATTAGTTTGGGGCACGTTCGGGACCGCCGGATCTATATGGGCCCGGCAACGTTCAAGACATGTTTGCTATTACTGTAAGTTACCGGTAGTCCCTCTAGAAAATATCTATTAATGGGTCTTTCGAGGGGGTATTCACTGAGCGCAAAGGCACCTCCCTGAAAGAATCAATATGCAATCGCTAAGCCAATGAATGTCTACCTGTTCCTGGTACAGAGATCCTTCATTACACTGCACTGTACTACCGGTGGCACAGTAGCCACAGATACACTGACTCATTACAGCGCTGTATGGCACTGTCTCGGTGCCGGTATTGACCATCGTAATTGTTATCCCAGGTCCATCCAATCGACCGACTGCGCTGGCCCCCGTCTCAGACATGCTGCGATGGCAAGGGGTCCATCCGTAGTAGACGCCATCGACGGCACTGGGCCGCCTACTCTAGTACGGTACTCGAGTAGTCTAATTATATCTTTCCTCATCGTGCTTCCCTGGCTGTATTTAACTTATCAATGCAGTTGTGATACCAACCCACTCGGATACAGCTATCAGCAACCAGCCAACGACACGACGCAGCAAAGACACTACCGGTCACGAATATGGCCCATGGAAGTGCAGTGGGGCAAGCCACCCGACCCCGCCTGTCCCATAGTACCGGTAAATCCAGACGGAGATAACGGATTCCAAGTGTTGATACGGTACCGGTACTTCTTGCGCATCCCCCAAGCAAGCTGAGAGGCGGGCGAGAATATTACGAAGAGGAAAAAAAAAAAGTCTCCACTAAAAGGACTCATAAGCACTCACCAACCACAGTGCAAGTACAATCCTAGATTAACGCAGCTTCCCGCTTGCGGCTCATCCCCTTCAAAAATGAAACCGGTAAACAAATTGGTCGTGACAACATGCTGTTACCTTCACTCCCATTGTCTGGCCAGGGTGAAGCAGGACTGACATCTATCACCCGCCTATTATTCGCACAATGCACGCTTCAGTAGCAAGTCCTCACAACATACCTAATGGATGGCCCTTTCAGCAAACGAGCCACACATCGCATGTTCCTTCTTTATGTCACGGTTCGGATCAGCTTCTGTTACAAGTACTGTACGAGTACCGTACATTGCCCCTGCAGTGGTTTCACCAGAGACAACTCCTCGCTGCAGGGGACGACGACTTGGCAACCTCGGAAACCTCGGAAACACTACCGTATCCTTACATGCCGGATGCGGAGGAACAGGCGGGGGTTGGTAGGAGCCCAAAAGGCCCCAGGTTGAAGCCGGACACCTACGGTAGCTGGAAACCTTCAATGGGACTGCCTGAGTAGGCACGCAGTTGAGTTCTCCACTATGACTTGTTGCAGCGCTATTGTGTGCCTCACCCGGTCCACCGACCAGTTCTTGTCATCCGTGGTCGACTACCGTCCACCCCTCCAAAGACGAAACCATTCTCACCTTTTGTCGTTCTCGCCTCTTCATGGACGGGCTGGACAACTAGGAGCACTGGAACTTATTCCCTCAATTAGCTAGAATTCTGAGCACATGGTCGGGGAGGCGTCGTGGGAAGCAAACGGCCTTTTCTTCCTTTTCCTGTGCTCGAGTAGCACGGTAAATTTTTAAGTTACAGCTGACACTGCATCACTCTTGTCAACCCTCTTGGACCTGCTGGTTTCATTCCCAAGGACGGTTCACTGCGTCCCAGAGGGTATCGGATTGCCACACTCGGTCTGTGCTACAGGTACTGATACCGGCACTGGACTCGTCCCTTTGTCTACGAGTACCGTACTCGTGGGCCGGCAGAACTACGGTCGAGGCCACCTTCGCCCAGGGGGATAATGACTCCGCCTATTCAAGTAAGTTCTCCGCGGATCCTCGGGTCAGTAACGTTTATTGGCCCGGTCACCATCGGAAGACTTTAGCCATACCGCTTCAAGCCAATTAGAGTATTCCTCTGACTTTTGACATAGATATCCGTGAAATTCGGTATATGAGCGAAAGGATTTGTGTGATGCATCCGGGGATAGTTTATGTCGGGAGTGGTTTTTCCACGGGTGTCGTACCCGAGGGCTCTTTGGGTACGGTACTGTACGAGTACGGTATCTTGGCTTAAGCACACCGAGCACCATCTTATTGGAATGCCGTTGATCTCTTCCACACTGGCAGCCCCCATTGGGGAATTTGGGGCTGGCACCGGCAGCTAACACCGCAAGCCGGTCTATGGAGCTACTCGAGTACCGTACGGTATTGGACAGTGGCGAACGCCGTCGCTGTCGTGAAATTACCGGCGAACTCCCCAGAAAAAAAGCACTCTGCGCTTGCGAGTACGGCACTCCGACAGAGGAACCGAAGCGAAGGTGGGAGAGAAGCACACCATACCATGCTCTACGAGTGGAGTGGAAGTGGGGGTGCGGCATGATATGATTTTAGGCCTTACAGTACGAGTACTTGCCGGTGGCAAATGGGACTTTCCGGTTAGCTTCGGAACCCATTCTTTTTTCGGTTGTAATGTACGAGTACCGTATGATATGGCATTATTTTGTAAGTTAAGCAGCAGCCTAGGCTACCGGCAGGAACACGTAATCAAAACACCTCATTACTTGCACTCGAGCATCTACGAGTACTCGTGCTGTACGGTAGTAAAACTGGAAATGATGCTGGAACAGACAGATACCGGTAATGTGTACTCGAGTACCGGTATCATAGCTCGACAGGGTAATGGGTGCAGAGGCTTTGGCTCAGTGGAAACAGCAACCCTGCTGCAGGTTGTTGTCAGGATCTAACTCTAGGGGGCAACTTACCTGTAATCTTGCTAGCCTATTGATCCATACCTTACCATGTTCGGCCACTCTAGCGCCATTTCTAGTTTTAACTGGCTAGTAAGATCCAAGCAGTGCTGTCTGCTACGGGATAGTCTCGGTAACGTGCGTCGCATGGATCTGGGGGGTAAAAGTTGTGCGTGGCGGCCCACTTCTTGACCGCTGGATTTGGTGCGCCCTTCAGATGGAGCACGCCGCTTTTTTGGTATATAACTTCTTATCCTGAAGCCAAACAAGAGGTTATGGAACTGCTATTCAAGGCTAACCGGCCAATCATCCTTGCCTAATCCTGTTGATGATGCCTTCCTGCCCTTGCACATTGCTCTTCTGTCTTTCCTCTCCGTCTGTACGGTAGGTCTGGCTGGGCTTTGAAGCTTGGAATCGGTGATTGCGTGACACTTCACTCAGCTATCGTGCGGTTACCGTTGGACTAACCTTGCAGCACCATATCCTGAGGGGACTCTATGGGACCTTACCGACTCATGTTGGTTTGCCCCGGACAGCTTTGGGACCTCGGACGAATGATCTAATCGTCAGAGCCCCACTGCTGTGTAATCGGACGGTGTGCTGTTATCTAAAATCCTCAACTCTGGATAATGCACAGAAAACATATCGGACGGTGAGCTGCTCAGCCATTTGAGGAACATAAAACACGGGAGGGCAATGGATCTTGTGTCACTAGAGGAGGCAGTTCCGGCGACATGGCATATCGTCCAGCTGCTGGTTTCTCCAGTGCCGAACTGCCATCGGGCCCATTTGGTGTTGTTGAAGCCATCCATAAAGCCAATCCATGCCCGTGTGGTCCAAGTCAGCCTTTGGATTGCCGGTCAGCCTTTGG
The DNA here is from genome assembly GCA_900010015.1 of Tuber aestivum. NCBI lineage: Eukaryota > Fungi > Ascomycota > Pezizomycetes > Pezizales > Tuberaceae > Tuber > Tuber aestivum. Next base: position 962,594 of record LN890943.1, on the reverse strand, counting down.
TATCCCCTTCAGTTTTTTGCTCTTCCTCCTTCCCCCCTGACCCGGGATTTCACCTGGGTGTCCAGATTTAGAAAGAGAGCCCTATACGGTACTCCTAGTTGAGCGATGTCCCGTTTGCGGACATGGCTACTCTTGCATGCCGCCAAAATCTGACTTTTTTTTTGCTTGGATCTTACTGCCGTGCAATAATGTTGGTGTTCGCAAACACCGTTCAATTCCGAGTAACGAGATGACAGGGGATAACACCTGATACCAGACTTCCGGGATCTGCAACCATGCAGATATCATGCTTGTATCATGGGAATTTCTATTCAAGCATCATAGCTATGATACCCATAATGAGTAACTTATTTAATGGATATGGTATTCACCTAAAGGGGACATAAATCTCAACGCAAATCCAGTCGCGGCCAGAAACAATAACCACATTCCTAGGCACCGCACGGTGGTACTAAATGCTATTCGTCGCCTTACCTGGCCTGCGAACCAAGGTCTTTTTGGGATCTAGTTAAACCACATTTTGGGAACTTGTTGGCACTTGAGAGATACGTACCCATCATGTAAGGGAGCTCTTATCCTCATTACGCTCTTTCTCTCCCTTCAAGAATTGATCAAGCTTCTCGCATGCGCTGACATATGCATCATGGCTGTAGATGTATTCCGCGAATTGTCCGGCTAACGTTCGAGTCAGCGGTAGAACCCGAAACCCGAGTAGGAGTACAAAGCTTACGGGTGGGCTTTTCCCTGTTTCCCGCGGGGGAGATACCCAGCATTCGCGTAACGTCTTGCACCCTTGTTGCGCGTTCGTACCTACATTCCTGATACAATTTAAGTCTATCTGCGACATCCTCCTTCTTCGTTCCCAGCGGAAGGACAGCAGCCAGGGCCACACCATCCTCGATTGCCTGTGCGCCTCCTTGTCCATGATCTACCGTGCTATCGTTAAAATATTTCTACTATTTGGGGTAGGGCTAGGGCTTACATGGTAAGAAAGGATGAGCGGCATCGCCCATGAGAGCTACATTTCCCTTCACCCATGTAGGCAGCGCCGGCAGATCTAGAAGCTGCCAGCGCTTAATCTCATTTGCGGGCGCCTTCGAAAGCAATGCGATCATGGGGGGACAGAAGTCTCTGAACATGTCCAACATTTCCGCTTTGTTCGCGTCCTGACCCCAATCTTCCCTGCGGTCAGTGTGAGAGACTTGGGGAAAGATCGAGAGAAACTCTAGGTTGGGGGAAAAAACCTTCCTCCTGGGAGTAGTTTTTGGTATCGAGATGGCAGCACACGAAGTTGAGGAGGAGATTATATCGGCAGGGGTATATAACTATCCTCTTGTCGTCCGCCATCCACACTTGCAACTTTCCTGTCTTTGCTACGAACTGTGCCGTTACTGGATCCGCGAGGATCTCGCTGACAGGGAGTAGGAAACGAAAGGCGGATTGCCCACTAGGAACTGCAGAACTTTTTTCCCCGACGACTGCTGAGCGAAGCACGGACTTTGGGATGGGGTCAGTCTTCCTCAGCGATTTCCGCAGACAAGGAAGCTTACATGGACGCCGTCAGCGCCAATTATGACGTCCCCGCTATGCCTCTCGCCGTTCTGCAAGATAAGTGTATTCTTTTCGAAATCAACATCCATAACCTGGCTGCTGGTAGCAATGGTCACCGGGGCACCTCTCCCTTCCTTTGTTATCGCTATCTCCTTTAGCGCCGAATGAATATCGACTCGGTGCATTAACTGCCATGGCTATCACATTTCTTAGTATAATCCTTAGCGATACTGGGCGGTAGGAGAGAGAACATGAACGTATCTATCTTCTGTCTGAGAAGCATCGGTCTCAAACACTAATGACCCATCCGTCCTATACTCTGAAATCCACTCCACCTTTATGCCACCTTTCATCTCGGGAATGAGGCCGAGCCTCCGGACAAGACCGCTCGCGTTGGGCGCTAAGTGCATCGCCGCCCCGAGTTCATTCAGAAATCGGGATTTTTCAAAAAGCTATATTTGCGTGAGTGTACATTCATTACAGAGGAGGCTGCTACTACCGGTGGTTAGGGGCATTACTGCAACACTATGGCCTGCTTGACGGAGCGCAATGGCGGCCGTCAGCCCACCGATACCGGCGCCGCTGATAAGAATTCGAAGAGGCCTTATCTCCGAACTCGACATGATTCTGGATTCGCAACGTTCTTGTTCCTCGGGTAGGAGTACTTTCGGGAAGTATCAACCAGCGACGCTTTTCCAAAAACGTCCCTTATTAAATTATTTGGGGGAGTAGCTCACGAGCAATCTTTCGATCTTGCCGGGAATCCACACAGAATACTGGCGTCATATATAGGCACCAGTTGGGCCTGGGTTGGAGATGGTATACCGGACCTCGTAATAACAGGAACCAAGCCTACAAGTAGAGATCTCTTCCGGCTTCGCTCTGGGGAAGGCAGTTACTCTCCATAAATTGCTTTTTGGGGAAGAAGTTCCTCCGCCATTACCGGTACTAGTGTTCCCCACCGCGGGAGCGGATAAACTGGTTGTGTGGGGCCGATACTATATATATCACTCGTTATCACTCGCATTGGCTACGGCAAGACGGTAGATGGCTTGTTCGTTGCCCACTTTACTAGAGGGTTCATCGGTGGTTATGAATGGATGAGGGGGATACTACGGGTAGATCGTTTTAGCAAGTGTTGCGTAAAAGGCACCTAGTGATGCCCGGCTCCCAACCAGAAGTTCGGTGGTGCGCTCAACGTCTGTATATATCGTGGGAAATTTCGTGATATCCTAATTATAACAAATGTTTGACCGTCCCCTTGCGAGCACGTTTTTCATGCATTCGCTCCCCCCCCCCCTGCCAAGAACCAAGCTCTATCTCTTTCCCCCTCCGTTCAGGGAACTCTCGGACTTGCCGATACTGCATTTCCGGGATAGCGGACAACTCGGATATGCACACGCACATATCTGCGTCCCTACCCCGAAAAAAATGGTTATTGGATATTATGGTAGTAATATCCCTCACCTGCAGCATCAACTGCAGCGTGATCTCGTCTCGAAGGGCGATATATATAGATGTATTTCATCGATCGGTTAGGCCACCTTGTTCGTGTTCCTTGTCTTCACCTGTAGGGTCTGACGGTGATAAGTTCAACTAACCCGGGATCCTTATTTTCCCCACATGGTGTCTGGGAAACACCGGGACCCCCGTCCATGGCACTCAATCGGTGGATCTTGGCCCGCGCCGACGAGCAGGGGCCATGTCAGTGAGTACCATGGAGAACCAGGCGATCCTTGAGATCGCCTACCGAGTGTTGCTATACAGTTCGTTAGAAGTGGTTGGATTAATGGGTTGGCGACTTACGGATGGTGTAGAAAGTGTTATAGAATGGGAAAAGTTGGATGGAATACGATAGCACCGTATCTGGATTCTATTGCTGCTGTGTACTGTACCACCGGTGAATTTCGGCAAGGCGATCGGAGCAGGAGGTACAGGGTTGGTAGCCGGGGGGGGGGGGGGGTATTGGTTCTTGCGGGGGAACTAAATAACTAATCTACCCGACTGGTGCGGTCGATACGGATATCGGAGGGTCCTCAATAACTTGTTAGGCAGATTTTGGTGAAATCATCGGTGCTTGGTATAATACTTGTAATACTGGTGCAGTGAGCGCGCGGTGAAAGAGAAATTAGGGTTTGGATACTGTTAGAGGTACATAAATTAATCGATGGATGAAGGAAGCGCTAATTGCAAAAACGGAGAAAACAATGGACAGCGTTTGAGTCATCCCTAGATCATGATCAAGCACATACTCTACCGGAACACCGAATGAGAAGCCACGAAGAGTCTACGGTAGTGCAGGTGCAACAACCGAGGAGATAAATGTATACCGGGGTGCGGCACCACTGGCCCAGAGCCCAGGTACGAATACGGTGTTTTGTCTGTGATCTATCGTGGTGCAGGGCATCGGGGGGGGCCTCAGCTACCCTCCCAAGGCATTTGTCCAATGACCGGCCTGGGATGTTTTCTTGGGTACCAACAGCCTGCATACGGTATGATATCCTACTAGAAATAAGCCTATGCCGATAGATGCTCCCCTACGCAAGGGCAATTCTCGTTTCTCTTCCTTCGGCTTGTGTTGCGGCGGGCAAGGCATCTCTTCGATTACTACTGTATGGGGTCATACGCCCCTGCCGTTGAGGCAAACCGCACAAGCACCATAAGAGGGGGTCTTTAAGGATCTAAACACAAGCCTTTCCGCCAATTCTTGTGGCCGAAACTTCCCTAGGAAAGTTGAAGTTTTGCGAATTTCAGTCCATTTTTGTAGGGCATGGGGATCAGGCAGTGGTCGATTGTGCTGTGCCACAGTCGAGCTCAGGGACAGGAAAGCTAATCGGGGATTCAGAAGTGCATTTAGGCGTCAAGCTTTAAGCCCTTGCTAAGGTTGAGCGATTCCAGGAGAGAGAAGAGTAGAGGGAAATACCCATTTTTGCTTATTATTTTCCCCGCCGGGGACCTGGAGCATTCTTGCTGCAGAATCGTATGGGCTCCCGTAGGGTAAATTTATAAATATCAGGTATATAGCCCGGCGAGCACGGTGTCCTCACGCTTCCGTTTTGATTGATGATTGCTCTAATATATGGAGGCATTATTCATCAATTCCCGACATTGGCCTTCCACTGTAGAGATATCGCCAGCCAAAATTCAGAGAATCCTGCTCCAAGTGTCAACGGGAAGTCGCCCATTGAAGGATATCACCATGTTCTTGGGAAAAAGGTGCTAGTGACACTGGGAATTCTGGAAGCTCTTGTGGGAGAAGCCAATTTAACTTTTGAGGGTTTAGGCTAACTTTAAACTGAGTTCTGAATGCGACTGGCAGTGATGTGCACTGGTAAGGATTTTCAAGTTTTGGTCTGGTATCCTTGAAAACTAGATACAACGCGAAGTGTAAGGGTTCTAATTCCTCCACTGTTTTGTTGATGGTAGAGGAGAGCCGACACATATGCGGCACGATTACCATTTAGGGGGGGGGGCGGACTAATGCTCTATTCATACCGGTTCTGATTCCTGCAATAGGATTTGGTATTGGTTCGTTTTAGCCCATGCAGGGAGCTGGAATATGGATGATTGGTGGGTGGGCTTCGGAGGTGGGCCCGCTGCCCTGAATTTATGAAATATATGGATTGGCCTACCGGAATTCTCTAATTATGGACTGCATGATCCAGAATAACTTCCTAGAAGATCTAATCAGATCTGTTGCACCTATTTCTTCCCTGTGTCCCATCTCCTCCCGCACTCTACCCAGTGCCAGCAACAGTCTGGGAGCCCTGGTGGCTACACTGGGAAACTACTAAGAAGACTGGACCGGACGGGGACATGGTTTGCGCCCAGTCTTGTCCTGCGATCTTTGAGGACGTCAGGCTTTGACAAGGTGAGACATCATTTCGCAGCCCCAATACTGGGACCGCAGGTGATGGTAGTGTACATCTTCTCCCAAGGACTGTTGGTGTTGGTCAGGATCTGTGGGTATCTGTATGGGACTTCGGGGATCTTCTGGGGGCCACGGGGCATTGGGGGAGTCCATAAATTTGACCAGTTGGAGGCAGTGACTAGAGGAAGCAGTGGGGGGGGCTACCGATGTGAGTAGTGATGTAGGAATGGCAGTGGAGTGCTTGGAATTCCTTTTCTTTTCGTTTCATAATATTTCTCTATTCTTTTCATCATTTAAGACACGGGATTCTTTCCAGTGTCTTTGTTAGAGTAAAATAAAGAGTTTAATTATGTACCTTCCTTCTCTATATGAATCAATTCAGGTTAGAAATTTGCTTACCAGGATTGATCATGTGGGAAGTTATCGGTGAATAAGCAATACTAAGAGCAGTGAACAAGTCTGACTGGTCCTGCTAGATTGTGACAAATCCTACTAATTTCCCCATGAGCTCCCTGTGGGTTCCCTCGTTCTAAGATACCATATGAACCGGTATTGGAGTCCTGTAGACTTCCCTTTCCTTCAGCTAAAAGTCCCGGCAAAGGCCCCCGCCAAGGATGGACGGACCACGGTTGGTGACCTGTCCTCGTCCTGGTCTTAGGGCGGATGGGGTTCCACATTACGCGTGCTATTATATACTTCTAGCGACGCAGTACACCCGGAAGGACACACGGAATGACTAGAAGGGGGGCTCGAAGGAGCAAAAAGAGAGTGAACAACTCCGGCCCGGGGGGGGGCACAAAAAACATCCTACGAGGCCCCACATTACCTGGGGACGGGCGTTATTAACCGCAGACGGAGGGCTAGCTATAAATGGAGAAAAATTGTTTCCAACCCCCCCTTGAGACGTTCTGCCACACACACCAACCCCCCCCCCAAAAAAAAAAAATTCATGTGTTGTCCGGATCATCTGCACTACCGTATGTAGAAAACCAAACATTATGATCTCTTTCTACTTGCTAAGAGTAGTCTCCACCACCCGCCGAAAAAAGCGACAGCTCTAGAAAGGTGAGGAGAACGCAATCAAGGGAGAAAGAAAGGAAAAGGATTCAGTGCGAAAAACTGCTGAATGAAAAGGACACTGCACTGAGCGAAACACTATACTAGTGGTAAAAAAAAAAACACCTACAGTAGCAAATTACGACTTTGGAGGTTCTCGAATGAGGCCTCGTCAGTGTGCTGTAGTTTTAGAGCAGTACAGTACCCCAGGACGGGTCCCGGGCCTAGATGTGCGGCCCGGCGCTTTGGTTCAGGGATATGTATGCACCCGTAGGTGGCTTAGTCGCCAGAACCCGCACTATTCAAACCCACCCTTACCTGTATCTAGATCGCAGGATTCCAATATTTAATGTGGTCCTCGGCTCAACTAAGAAACCCGCTATATCACCAAGGTTCAGATTCATTATTTACGACCTGTGCATAACGGGATACTGCTCTACGGCTCCTGCAGTCGACACTTGCGTAGGAGGATTTATATGCGGATGTGCGGAATGTCCAACCCCCCCCCCCAAAGTCCGGTGGGTCTTGCCTTGAAGAAGGAGGGCTTACTATGTTCTCCGCCTACTTGAAGGGCCTCAATATCGTTGATAGGGACCTCAGTTCGTTACTGATCTGGGCCATTCTGAATGGGCATGAGGATATTGTCAATCCGCTGTTGGCAGGTTGGAGGCTAATGCCCAGGACTTATCCCCCACGATGGAGAAGTTGGTGTTGCAACTTGCGGTCGAGAAGGGGCTTTCTGAATATTGTGTAGGCGGTGCCAGAGAGGGAAGATGGGGAAATTAATGCTAAGAATGATCACGAGACGCCCACACTGGGTAAAGCGGCTACCGAGAGGTGAAAGGATGCTACCGATGTCTTGCTGATGGATGAGAGGATGGAGAAGGTGGGCCATTGGGGCGGCGATGATGCACCAGTTGTGCGAAGTGAGATTCCATAATATAACATTTGATCAATCGCCATTGCCATTATCATCCGTTCCGTGTTTAACAGGAGCTAAGATTTTAGGAAGGAGACACCAGATATCACTCGTTAAAAATCACAAGATATCACCCTGATGAACCGGGAGGAGGGGGAACAATCCTCATTTCCGGCTTAGAAATAGCCCAACAAGGCCACAAGCCTGCTTCTATATGTCCCACAATTACACAATTCAACACAAACCTGAAGAACGATAACCTCCCAAAACCTCTCCTTCCCTCTCACCGAAGCCACAAAAGTGATCATCTGAATCCCCTCTCCCCGCACTCTCTGCGATAAATTCCCACACAACCGCAGAAACACCCCAACTCGCTTCCCATATCCACCCTCCATCAACGCCATAGAAACATATATCCCGCCAGGCGTTAATGCTCTCAACGTCTCACCCGAGTGTGAACCTGTGACCCCAACACGCCCAGAAATTCCCAACTGGGCGCCTAGATATTATCGGACTGTCTTCTAATCAGGCATAGACTATCTACAGATGGACCAGCCCATTCAGGGAGATTCCTGGACTTTTGAAAACTTCCTTGACGGACTGAGCAGTGTCCCGATCATTATGGCCGGAGGCAGATATGGGATGAGAATCGCACGGGACGATACAGGCTAACATGGGTAGAATACCTGGACCGGTAGACGCCACATTGGGACTGGCTGTGTCACCGAGAAAAACATGGGACCGGCCAGAGTGGAAAGAAGGACTAGTTGTGGGGTGCTGTACTGTATGATTCTGGCCGGCACTTGCCACGCTTCTAGAGTGGTAGGAAAAATCTTACAGTACCATCACTGAGACTGCTTGAAGCCCGTGCTGCTGGCGCTGTCTGTCTGGAGTTGGTTTGCTGAGGCTGCATGACCTTGCGGTATCAGATCCGTCATCACTCGGCTATTGCAGTCACACGTTGCTTCGTTCCCTTCCGTCTAGCTCTCTCATCTTTCCTTTTTTTTCCTCCTCAAGCACACTTATACACCCACAACTCAATACGCGCTCTTCTCATATCACAATAGACCCGCTGCCGTAGCCTTTGAGTGATAGCTCATGGCGGACGCTGGTGGCCTCGCCAGGGCCCTGGGGGTGGGAGAAGAGCGAAGCAACTCACAAGGTAGAAGGCATTCGATGTCGTTAGTTTATTGAGGTGGCTAATATGTTTCGCTTTCTAAGATACCGGTGTAGCTCAAGAGCGCCATTCTACGTACAGCTTCTACAGCGGGTCTTGGGGCACATGGGCTGGCAGTCTTGAAGGCTTCCATTACCTTTGCTTGATACTAACTACCGATTACCCAAGGATGATAGGTAGGTGGATGGGTGAATGGGGTGTAATTTATTAGTTGTTGTGGACGAAGTTTACAGCAAATCTATAATATATTATAAGGTGGCTTTTATCTTACTTTTAATACATTGCCGCTCGACCATTTGTCAATGAGCAACCCTCGGACAATATCTAATCGATCGAGCCTTGTACCTGCACTCTAACTCCGATAGCCACTCCAATTATACTTGATAGCCTCATCGCCCCACGTCACCCACCCCTCCGTTAAATTCCTGCCAAATACCTCACATGCGTTGTATTCCTGGGGTAGGTACTTCTCAATAAGTTCTTCCATAAATTAACAAAAGATCAATAGAAGGCCTGCCTACAGGCCTGAGGGCACGAAATCACCTTTTATGCACGGCTTCCGAGAATGAACATCTGGAACCGCAAGTATAGTCTTTCTCGGAAACGCTTCCACAACTGCGCCTCCAATACCGCCACAACCACCAGGGGCAGCGGCTTCTCCCTTCTCGGCTCTTTGCTCTCTCGCAGCATACAGGCTAAGTCCTTCCCGTACACTCCTCATCCGCCCAAACATCAACACCTCGTACGGCCTCCTCGTCCGACTTTCCAGGTCAAAAATAGGCTCTCCGGAGGAAGTGATCTTAACCCACACCCACTCGCCAACGAACCCGACGCCCCACTGGGGGAACAAGCTCTCGAGAACGAAGGTGCGGAGTTTGGGTTTGTTGGTTATCCATATTCCCACCAGACCTCCTTTAATCCCGGAGGCAGGGTCGGGGTGTGTGAGGGCTTGGGAGAGCGGTATACATAGAAGTTGCTGGATGTCGAATCTGTTCAGGGTGGTGTAAGATTTGCTTCGGGCTGCGGACTTGTTGGGCCATGGGGGGTCGAGAAGCACTAGGTGGAATCCTCGCAAGTGGGCGGAAATGGCAGTGAATGCCGGGATGGATGTTTGGAAGTCTGAGAGGAGGAAAGAGGATCTCGGAGGGATGTAGTAGTGCTTCAGGGGAGCCGGATGGAGGATGGTGAGCGTTCGCCAGGCTCCAGACGCCGAGAACACCGGTATCGAGTATATATCTGAGATGTCGACAACATGTTCAATCGGTGGTTCTTGCTCAGGGACAAGATTTAGAAACTCCGGGGAGAAGGAGTCATCTGGATTCTGAAGTAGTAATACACTCTCGTGGAAGTCTAATTCTCCGCTTATCTGGACCCCGGCTTCTAATGTTATTCTAGGGAGTAGGAATGGTCCACTGTAATTTTTGTAAATATGTTCCAGGGCTTCTAATACCAAGGCTCGGATCTTGTCCGCACGTTCTATTGAGCTCTGGTTTGGAGGATTGCCCTTGGGCTCTGGAAGAGCATACTGAGTCCCCGGAGGTGAGCTGGAACAGAGGCGAGTTCCAGGAGGACTAGAAACGGACGAAGGTATATCTAGGAGGGCAACGTGCCCCGAAGGTGATTCGTAAAGTATTGGGGAACTCATTAGGGATCTTCAAACACTGAGGTTTCATTGGCGCAAAACCCGAGCAGAAGACGGGTACGAGTAGAGGGTATGAAGCATTACTCATGCAGAACGCGGTAATAATTATGCACTAAACCGAGTGTCACTAGAAATAAAGACCAATTTCTACGCTATCAACCGAATATTCAGTACTGGTTCAATCGGCACCCAGCGCCGGGCACGCGCATCTCCCGAAAGCCGCGGCCACGGCAACAACGCCCTCAGCAACATCCAAACCGTTATTAGGATCCGGCGCAACCGAACAACAAACCTTCCTCTCCCTCCATCAACCCCCCCCCCCCCATCATACACGGCGGGCCCCAACCCCACCCCTCGGCTCAATCATGGAGTTTATGTCCAATGTCTCCTCAGGCCTGGACGTGTCGAAACCCTCCCTCTTCGAGCTAATTTCCGAAACCCAGCTCCGCGACCTCCTGGAGCCATCGGTCCGCTACGTGTTGGCCATAATCACACAGCGACACCCACGCTATCTAATCTACATCTTCAACAACTTCGATGAGGCGTACGCTCTGCTCATGCTCTTGATTGAGCGGCACTACATACGACGATGGGGCGGGAGCTTTACGGAGAACTTCTACGGAATTAAGAGGGAGAGGGTACTTGCGAAAGAATTGCCGAGGGCCTCAAAGGCAGCGCCGGATATACTTGCTTCAAGCACAAAGCTAAGGAGGTGGGATGTTTGGAAGAGTTTGTTTATTATTGTATGTTTTTCTCTCCTTCCTGGGACGGGGGGGTTGTTTTTTTGGTGAATTGGGGGGACAATGGTGCTAATTGGTTGATTTGGGGGGTGAATAGGTTGGTGTTCCGTATCTGAAGAGAAAACTGGATGATACGTATGAAATTCACGCAGGAGGTGCTGCTGCGAACCTGTTCGGCGCGGGATATCGTGGAGGGGGTGAGCCGGAAGAGAATGTGTGTTGCTCTGATTATATTTTCCGCTACTCTGTAGTCAATCACTAGCTAATATTTGCAAAGGCTTCGCCCAGGGAAAAGATAATCTTCCGATTGAAACGGTTACTACGAAAGATCTATCCAGCCATCAACGCAGCATACTACTTCTCAACGCTAGCCTTCAACCTAGCCTACCTCTTTGACAAATCCCAATACCACACGCCGTTCCACTGGCTAATCAAGATCCGCATGAGGCGGCTGACAGAAGCCGATCACGTAACTTCCCACTCCCCCCTCTCTCTTCCCCCACAATACTGATCAACTTTCTGAAAAATAAAAACAGCGAGCCTTCGAAACCGCCTCCCGCACCCTCCCACGACCCGGCTCCACACCACTAACTCCCACATCCCTACTCTCCGCAACTGCCCTAACCCGCCTCATCCTCCCGCCGATCCTCGACTCGCTAAAGATCCTCCTCCCAACCTCCATATTCTTCCTCAAGTTCCTGGAGTGGTGGCACGCATCCGACTTTGCCAGACAACTCTCCGCCAAGACCGCCGCTTCGATAGAACTCCCACCACCAGCCATCGTACCCCCGCCTTCCAAGGATGAGGAGGAGGACGAGGGCTACTACCCGCGCAACAGCAGCAGGAGCAGTAGAGAGTTGGAAAGGCAGGGGAGGAAGCTAATCCCCTCCCCAGAGGACAGTGGGGTGTGTCCGATCTGTCTGGAGGAGTTGACGAATCCGACAGCCTTACAAACGGGGTACGTGTTTTGCTACCCGTGCATTTTCCGCTGGGTACGGGATGGGCAGGAGGATCCAGCAAAGGGGTATTGTCCAATCACGGGGGTTAAGTTGCTGGGTGGGACAGAGGGTCTGCGGAGGATAATGGTGTAGAGTTGAAGGGAGGTGTCGTGGGGTTGCATTCAAGCTCAACATATAGTGTAGAAACGGGTCGACTCGGTTCAGTGACATGACCATAATTTTTTAATTTAGTATATCTTTTCTGGGGACAAGGGATACATTTGCCGGGAACTAAAATTTGATGAAATATCTTTGGCTGCAATGGTGCTTTAAGTATATCAAAATATTTAGAATCATAGAATTGAATACTGGCAGATGACTCCATCCCTCGCTCCATACCCTATTTACAATCCGGCATAAACTCCGGGGCACGCCTACCCTCTTCAAAATCGACTCGCGAAAATAGGGATATCGAGCGAGAAAACGTGCATCGTGAACATACCGCTACTGCATACTGATTTCTTCAGCCCAGCCCCCCCCCAAAAAACACCACGAACAAGCTATTCCCCACCGCTTGTCGCAGCGTTGGCATCACAATTGCGTATCCGGCTTCGGCTTTGCATGAATTGACAAGAACAGCACACTACGATCATCAACAAAACCCTCTATCAGCAATCAGAGCCCATTAATACGCACTAGGGCACTAGTTAGTTAGGATAAAACTCACCATGCCGCAACAACCGCCACTGCCACTATCACCATAACCTACCCTCCAGTCAGTCCCAAGCTGACATATAACGGAGAACGTCTGATAATTAGGCATCATTGCTAAGAACGTTTTCGCCAGCCAATACCTTGCGCGTGTCATCACCAAAGTCGTAGCCGGGGGGGGGGGGGGCAAGTGGAAAAGAGGAGCAAATGAAAGCAGAGATCCGTAGCTACAAATATCAACTAGTTACTCTCACTTTCCCGCAGCAGAAGTAATCCATCTTTCCACCAGCTCCTGCTTTTCACTTGTCCCCCCATAACGACTGTACCCGCCGGACACGTAAAATACCGACTAGCGAAGGCGTTCTCAGTATAGATGGGTAAGTAGAACTCACAGACTGCGTCTTCGGCCCTGACTGCACTAATGCAGCTTTCTTTGAGTACATCTCGATTCTGCCTCGGCCCCTCGTATTAGTTACTCAGGAGATGCCGGCACAAGGGGATGCAAACGTCTTGAGATAATTCGCGAACCCAGCAAGCAAACACGCAAGACTTAGGACCCAAAAGCATATCCCGAGCGGAAGGGAGAGTCTCTTTTCCAGCTCGCTGGGCTCATTCTTGAAGTGGAAGGATATCACGATTGCAATGCTGACGACGCAGAGGTACATTGAAAGGCGTAGCCATGATAAGAAGTCTTGTTCGTGTTGTTATTTGGTTAGTTAGGCAGTCGGTAGTCAGTGTTGAAGAGCTGGGGAGGAGGGGGGAGGAGGAAGCACTTCGCTCGTTTGCGCAGTGGTCTCGTGCATCGCTGGCGTTGTTCTCAAAGACCAGCGGGGAAATGAATGGACTGGAGAGGATTAGGGGGGAGTTTGGCTGGAGCCTGGAGGGGATTGTTAGCCTCATGAAGAAAAGTGACACCGTTCTTACCAGAGGGGCGGGGAACGGACTCATCCACAAGAACAGGCTTCGGACGATACCTGCTCATTGTTGTGCGATCCGTTGTTTTGAGTGTGTAAACGTTTGTCACGCTGGGCTACGTTGCGGAACTGTCGGCCGGGAGTGTAACATAACGCCGGCAAAGCCAGTGATGTCGAAAATCGATGGTGTCACGATAGCCGGGAACCTGCTATAGTTGCCGGATTGGAGGTGTGTGTTACATACAACCAAAAGAGGTATAATACTCGAGTACACCTTCAATCCGGCAGCGGCCCGAGCGCCCTCCAGCACTCACGGTCTCGGATCCGCGCAATAACAAGTTCCACGATCCCGCCAGCAAAACCAGATTTCAGACCCCCACATAGGAGACGGTTATAGCAGCGGGGTCTCACATGACTAGTCTGTGGAGAAAACCTACAGAATACCAGCGTGTTACGGACACTCCCTACAAAATACCAGTCAACATTTACCGATGCCAGTCGATTGCACGCTTCATCCAAAAAGTATGTTTTAGGCTTAGTTCCTATCTTTAAGCTCCACTTAGGAATTGCAAATTCACTCTGTATCCTAGTTGCGAGTACCAGTATTCCATAGAGAACATTAATAACCCATGCATATTCTATAGGTTTCCCTTGAGCATTACCATTGATCACTCATATTCAAAACTTGAACAAAGGAAAACGAGATTAAAAATTAACTTCTATACTACAAGTTTTCTGATTATACCTATATACACTACACTTATGGTATGCCTGATTACCCTTTCCTTGTTCTGGTAGAAGAACTGTTCCATTAAGTAATACTTGTATGTATGTAGTTCTTTTTCATTGACCATCCACCTATCATCATAGGATCTGTGGTTGGCCAACTTGTAATCTCTCTTTCACTAGCTGTACAACTTGAATTCAAGCCAAATTCTCTGCACCTTCAAGTCCATCCTCCTCTAATAGTATACTATTTACAAATTAACTAACCACATCAAGTCCAATAAAAGAAAAGTTCAAGTCATATGTTTTTTTCCAAGTATCAACTAAAAAGAAAAGAGATATATAGTTGCAGGAAGTATGATTAGGAATGCACTGAATTACTAAAAAGTATAACTACATGGAATTCTATTTACTTCAAAATAACTACAAGAACAAACTCAGAGTGTCAGGTTAATAATAAAAACATGATGGTTTGTGTTATCTGTAACGGACAGGGTCTGAGGGTCGGGTAGCTCAAGGCACACCACAGCAGGGACAGGCAGGGGTTCGGAGGCGAGGTCTGGGAATAGGTGTACAACCTAACCGAGAGGTGCAAGACATGGGGTTTAGAGATTGTAACGGGGGCTCCCTCAGGTAGATGGCTCCCAAGGATGCGACCGCACCAAACTTCAAATCTCTCAAACACAGCTCTTGCAAAAGTATAAAGAATAAAAGTAAACGGTAAAACTTAATATCGTTAAGCTCAGGCTTATCTCAATTAAAGTCTCTCGAGAGGATGTTGATTCCGTCGGGGTAGGAGAGTTCTC
>LN890943.1:922369-933683 GCA_900010015.1 Tuber aestivum | reverse complement strand
GTAGAAGTGCGGCGTCTGGAGTTCCCAGTGAGGTGCAGGCTCCCGGGGGAGATGTGGACCGAGTCCAGACGCCAGAGGATGGGACGATGTGAACCAGACGGGGGGACGCCGGGTATCAAAACACGGTATCGCCGCCCTGAGAAGAGCAGATACGCCGAATGCGTTACAACTGGATGGAGAAAGAAGGTGTGGATACGGGCGTCCGGAATAGAATGAAATGCGGGAGGTGCGTGGGGACGGCGTCAGGACGGCCGGACGTGGGAGGCGTCGCAGATGACGGGATAAACCGGGGGTTGAAATGGAGGACGCAGCGGACGCGGCTGGCTGTTGCAACGCAAGACCAGACGCACAGGACGCAGGGGACGCAGGGGAAAAACACCGGGCGTCCGGACGCGGCGCCTGCGCGTCTGACGCAGGATTTATTTTACCTGATGTTTCCGACAGGAGCTTAATGCTGGCCGGGATCCACTACTGGGACTGGGGCCCTGCTACCCCTGCTAAAAAAACAGGCAACTAAATACAAGATACCGAGCCTCCGTTCCCGTACCGTTAACCACTCTGGTGAGTGAGCACCAATACCAAAGCTAAAGTACAAGTCCATCAACAGTTCAGCACCCATCCGCTCCACCTAGCCAGGCCACGGAAATCCTAGTACAATGAATAAATCACTACCACTGGCAGCATTGCTCCAACCTCGCGCCTCATTCCTTATTATATCATAACCAAAAAATCCACCAACATCAACCCCACCTGGCACCCAAGAAAGCATTCCAGCACTATCCCTTGGAAGGGCCATAACAGAGGGGTAGTACAAAGCCAGTTTCCCCTAAGCAATCAGTCGAGGCAAGCCTAACAGCCATACCCCTTGCACCATAATAGCCAATCCGAGACACCCCTAGAGCATTATTGTTATAGGTATCCCAACCTATGTCAAGCCATCCATATCCACCTCTTCTTCATGTTCTTCTGAGACCTCAGATTCTTGGGTATCTGGACAGGGGCGAGAAGGGCAAACAGGTAAGTGGGATTCGTGTGGGCCATCACAGTTCACACACCTGGATGTGGTATGGCTGCAGGGATGGCCATGAAGACGATAGGTAGCTGTGGGGCAGGAGTGATCCCCAGTCGAGTGAGGCAGGAGGCACTAGCGGCAGGAGGCAGGCAGGATGCATTTGATGCTATAGTGGCCAAACTTGTGACAGTTGGCACACTTAGTATATTTGTTAAAGCATAGATGGCATTTGGTACAGTAGGTGTTGGAGAAGGCAGAAAGGCGTTTGCCAATAAAAGAGGGAGCCTTGGATCCAGTGATGGAAATAACAATAGTAGAGGCGAGTTTGCTGACAGGTGCTAAATCAGAGGTAAGCCACCAAGGCTGTTCAGTAAGAGCTAAGCCTGAGTTAAAAGTTGTAAGTTCTTGGGCAAGAGATGCCAGAGAGGTAGAGGTAGCAATGCCATGCACCAGAAGCTAGGTGGTGGGAGTATCGAGGTGGACAGTAGAAGCACCAGGAATGAGGTGCAAGAAGGAGCCAACTCTTCTGTTAACAGCTGTGGCCCTGACTGTGTCCATAGTGGTGAGAGTAACATGTCCGTCCCAAAAGGAGACAGACTGAATCAAAGTAGAGGTCAAAGCCTGGTTGATGCTGTTGCATAGCTGTACAGCAGTAGAAGTAAGGGGGGTAGCATTACGTTTTATGATGAGCTGACGCTCGCGCATGGTGAGGTCCTTTTTCTTTTCAGTTAGGGGCTTAGCCGAAGTGGTGGAGGGTTTAGCTGGCTTCAGGCCAGGCTTTGTGTAATGGGGACTCTCTCAGGTAGATGGTTCCTAAGGATACGACCGCACCAAACTTTGAATCTCTCGAATGCAGCTCTTGCAAAAGTGTAAAGAATAAAAGTAAACGGTAAAACTTAATATCGTTAAGCTCAGGCTTATCTCAATTAAAGTCTCTCAAGAGGATGTTGATTGTGTCAGGGTAGGAGAGTTCTCGTATAATCCTTAAGTAGTTAGACTTATACCAAAAACTCCCCCATCAGGTTACCCTGACCAACATGAGTATGCCCTTCTCCGTAAGAGTTGCCCCGGTACCATTACCATGTTCCCGAAGGGCCTAAGGTGTCAGTACACTCTAGCAGAATTCTCCTATATGCACATCAGTTCCTGTGAGGCGTTTACCAATACACCTGCCGGAGTGAAAACCTCTACACATCGGTGTCTCGTCAGTGGCTAACTGTCGAGACGCCTAGGAAAGCTAACTAAATGACCCTCTCCCCATGTCCTATGACCTGTGCAAGCTCCCGTAGACATCAGCTGTCTCCCGGCTAAGCTCTATCTTTCTTGAATACAAACTTAGAGGGTCTACGGCGCTCCCACGTCGAGCTGTATCAGTGGCGGGACCCGTGGGCACTAGCCATGGTCCCTTACCCCCGGCACACCACTCAGCATGATAAGTATCATGCTATTAGAGTCTTCTAACAACCCACAAAGAGCCTACGGTAAAGGGGCACTGGCACGTGTAGGCTTGATTGGCATAAAACCTTCCCATATGTCTTTGGTACTACCTAGGACTACTCTGGGGACCCTTCCAGATAGCTCATGCTGACTCCGTCAGTGTTGGTCCATTTTACTCTGTTCTTTTTGGAGAAGGTACTTGACCTTCTCATCTTGGCCCCCTTATATATCCTGCGAAAAGCCTCCGGTCGGACGGATGGCAGCGACGTATACAGTGTTATGGACACGTCTTCATAGATACCATTTAACTAGTAAGACGGCAACTCCACCCATTTTGGCCTATAACGCCCGGGGCGAACCCAGGGGCCGCAGGTACCTGTTTAGGAATAATTCTACCAAGTTACAGCTTGTTCGGAGCACTATAGCTCTTCCCGTAGTCTTCTGATCAAAGTGCAACCAAGTGCCCATCGATCGTCATTGCGTAACAAACAATGCTAACATTTCCCGAATTCCACCGAGAACATTTCCAATGGAAGGCAGAGTAATAGTGTCCCAAAGGTAGGGTAAGTATGTCCATAGTGACACAAAACTGGTCTCTATGGTAGGGTAACGTGACTCTTCGAGACAGGGTAAACTTACCCAGCCTTCCATCCAAACCTTAGGCCGGAGTGGACATAGTCACTTTACTTCCACTACTTAGGTACACCTATTCCTCAAGTACCTTCTGTTTCTTACCATATCCAGACCATCAGATATCCCTTGGACATGCACCCGCATGCCCGCCTAGTCTACCGTGTTACCTCTTGGTCTTATGTATGAGTGTAGACTTAGGTTGCCATAGCTCTATAACGTAGGGTCGTTACACTTTGTTGGTTTCTGG
Source organism: Tuber aestivum (assembly GCA_900010015.1). NCBI lineage: Eukaryota > Fungi > Ascomycota > Pezizomycetes > Pezizales > Tuberaceae > Tuber > Tuber aestivum. The sequence continues at coordinate 930,354 of LN890943.1, read as the reverse complement.
GAGGGCTTCCTTGCCCTCCTAGTGACGGTAGCCCATGAGCGGGGAGCTGTCTGGCCAGGAGGTTGGGCATGGGGAAGGGTAGAAGGTAGGGGAGGAACAGAGGGTTGCTCTGTAGTGTTGGTAGTAGGAGGTGCCACTGGGGCAGTGGTGGGAGCAGGCTGAGATAAAGTGGAGGTGTAAAGGGCATCCAACTTCTTAGTGAGGATAGTGATGTGCTTGGTTAGCCCATCGGTCGCCTTCCTGTAGTCTTCGTGCAAAATTTACATCATATGGATCATAATTGAAAAGGCTTTTGCAAAACTGAATGGCGCTTCAGTCCTCTGTGCCACTGCCAACTGTTCAAATATTTGCATGAAAACGCCGTTAGGAGCCTCAAAGTTATCGTTTGAGTATCGTATAGTCGAGGTGGTGCCACTACACAGGCGTTTAAGCGAGGGGGGGCCCTGAGGCCGAAAGATAGGTGATGGCCGACCCTGCAAAGTCCCATTGGGCTGCATAGGAGGTTGCGGAACGAGAGGGGGTGATGACCCCATGATGGAGATGATGAGGAGAAACTTTGACCCTGGGTGGGCCAAAGAGAGGGTATCGTGGTGGATAAGATAATTCCCTGGAACTTAAGAAAGGGTGTCCGAAGAAGATTACCAGATTGCGTAAAGAACATAAAATATAAGGGGGCACACCCCCTTATATAGAAAGAAATCCTCCCTGATCACTAATACAAAAGAAATCCCTTGGCGTTGCACGCAGCCATGATGTCTCCACCATGCTCCACCAAGTTCCGTCGTGCGGCCACGTGTCCCAATCAAGTACTAAAAGAAATCCTCCACATAGTAACCAAGAAACCCTTAACCAATAAATGCAACCAAACCCCCATGCATATTCTGTCTTCATAGCTGGGTGGCCATGACATTATCATAGGTGGTAGGTAATTCTAAAGATAAGTAAGTATATACTAGGCCTAATAATCTTTTGTCTTGGAGATAGTCAAGAAGGCTCTTGAGATAGAAGTATAAAGTAGAACAAATTTATTAATAAGATCTGAGCCTCTTCTTTAGTTGCTGATAATAACTTAAAGCTAGAAAAGTATCTTGATATTTACATTCCATGTCTAGGTGGTCATAGACTACATCAAATTCCTTACTAACTATATACCTGCCATACTAACAATTTAGTGCCTTAAGAGTATGAGCTCCATTTGACCCTGAAAACTAACTACCTCACTCTCATCCTCGATAGAGTAATCAGCTCTGTCAAATGACTTATCAATACCTTCTTATATGTATAGCTTAGAGTACATGATTGAGATAATCAATTTGATCAACTACTAGTAAGAGTTCATTTGTTATTGTTGACCAATTGTGAACAAGTCTCCACATGACTCTTATTTCTACAAGCTTAAAGAGTTTGTATATTACTTCTTGTATCTTTAGATTTTGTAAAAACTATATTAAGGATTCTGTATTTCTACTTTCTACCACTGGCACCCCTTATGCTAGTAATACATTTTCAACATTTCCATCAATCTCTACTGCCAGTAATAGTGTCTGAACAAAACACATCAGCGAAAATAAATCCTGCGTCAGACGCGCGGGTGCCGCGTCTGGACGCCCGGTGTTTTTCCCCTGCATCCCCTGCGTCCTGTGCATCTGGTCTTGCGTTGCAACGGCCAGCCGTGTCGGCTGCGTCCTCCATTTCAACCCCCGGTTTATCCCGTCATCTGCCACGACTCCCACGTCCGGCTGTCCTGACGCCGTCCCCACTCACCTCCCACATTTCATTCTATTCCGGATGCCCGTATCCACACCTTCTTTCTCCATCCTGTTGTAACGCATTTGGCGTATCTGCTCTTCTCAGGGCGGCGATACCGTGTTTTGATACCCGGCGTCCCCCCGTCTGGTTCACATCGTCCCATCCTCTGGCGTCTGGACTCGGTCCACATCTCCCCCGGGAGCCTGCACCTCACGGGGAACTCCTGACGCCGCACTTCTACTTTCAGAATTGGGTTCTACCGATTTCAGGACTCTGTATCTCGTGTAGGCTTCCATTTGCCACCACCCCATTCCCACTGTGAATGTCATATCTCGATCAAGTTTATTTCTATTTTATGACTTCCGAATCTAGCTACATTATGCTATCTACGGAGGGTTACAACTCCAAGAGCTTCCCGTTATGTGATATCCACGCCATAGCCCTCATTCTCGCCCTTCTCTTGCCGTAAGCGCCTAAGTCCCATATGTTGAATGCCATCAATTCCTAGGTGTCCCAGCCCCATGCCCATACTATGAGAACAGGATGCAAAGACCGGTTTTGGCCCTGCGCCGCATCGTGCTTCCCGTGGGATCGAATACTGGCTGAGCGATTTGCCAAATCGTTCAATATATTTCGTTGAACGTCCGTAAATCGATCCGACTATTAACAAGCCAGCGCTGTTTCGCATCCTGGATCAAGTACGCCAAGCCGGTAATGGTGCCAATATCTACTATGATAAATCTTCGGGCACCCTGCTTCAGCTGTACGGTGATGAGATCATGAAACTCGGATGGGCGTCCCGAGTTAACTACGCTCAGCAGTTGGACACACGCGAGTCGGTAAACCCGATCACCCTGTGTGCAGTCTCGGAGTTTGAAGAGCGCCACAAGTTTCCCCGGCAGGCGTCCTCTTAGCACACCATACATCTCCTCCCCACCAGTCCGTACCCAAACCCAATCATTGCAGCTTCCCTGTTTCTGGAACGGCTTGTCTCCTGTGGATCGCGCCCGGTGTATGTCGTAAACATCAGTTTCCTGAAACGCCAGAACAGGAATTTCAAGTTGTGTTAGGAGCTCGACAGGAAGATACCGGAGTACCGCAGGATCTTCCGGAAGCTGGCAGTCAAGGGGCAGGCCTTGACGGCTATATCGAATCAATTTCCCACAGAGGTTCTCAATCAAGATACCCAAGACGTTGCAGAAATCTGAAGCATCAGAGACATCAGCACGACGTCCTCTCAGGACCCTACTGCGGGTCTCTGGTACGGATAGTGGGCTCGCCGGGTCCAATAGTTTAACAACGTCAGCCGGGATGTGGGCCCCGCGACATCGTAGGAAATGTAAGTTCAGAAGCCGCATTCGGATCGAGTGTTGTCGGCCGTAGCTGTGGAGTATCTGCCGCGCAGCATCATTTTTATTCGAGTGTCACCATCCGTCTTTAATCTGTTCCTTATGGGCCAGCTCCCCAAACTCGGTAGAATACATTGGAATGTTGCCAAACCGCGTTACGTGATCGCAAAAGTAAGCAAGTAGATGCATCTTGATAAAATGGAAATGACTTTCTGTATGGATCAAGTCCAAACGCTGGTCGTCTTCAATCTCATGTTGCTGCACTCGCGTCTGGAGCCAGTTGGATTTCGCGCGGGCTGGTGATTGAGCTATGGCTGCTCTGCGTTGTTCTCTCTGTTGCTCCTGAACTTTTGCTCGTGTGCGTTTTGATATCCGAAACTCGAGGAAAACATCCTTCGTCGCATGGAACCGGTTGAGATAATTTTGCATATAATCTAAAGTCTCCTGTGTATGGCATCGGTATTGTGCCATTAAACTGAAATCCAGTAAATATCTAACGCATGTCAGGGCGCGTTTGAAGGGTCCTACTTGTGTACTGTTGGGTTGTCTCAGCGCCACAGCAAGCAGTCCCAGAAGACAGCGACCCAGGTTCCTCATCTCCTTTCCTTGCCATTGCGTAACCTCGCGGTACGCTTTTTTCGGAACAAAGAATCCCGGATACGGTGGTAAAGCCTGCCAGGGGTCGTCGAAAGCTTGACTTCGTGCGTGTTTCTTGAGAAATAATTGAACCCAGTCCATCATGTGGTTAAATAGTCCGAGGTAAACAGTATGGAGCAAATCTGGTTTGTATAGATCGGGCGCCAAAACACGTGGAAGCCCATGAAAGACATTTCGTCCAATCTTGACGCCAAGACCCTCAAAGGTGCTATTGATGTCGTCGGCCACGGAGTCTGTTTCATGATCCAGGCTTCCTTGTTGTAGTCGTTCGTATGTCGCGTAATCCCTCGTGGGATACCCATTTTGTATCAAGGATCCTAACCTATCCGGAGGCACCTCGCACTTCGGACAGGCATTGGATTTTACTCCATGTAGGGCCACATTTTCCATATGATCCCCCATTTAAGCCGCCACTATAGGGAAGCACCTCCGGACTCTCCCATCTGTGCATTTGACCGGGACGCCCGCTTGTGCTGCATCTTGCAAGGGCTCAAATATTTGCTGGAATACGCCTTGTAGCGTATCTGCATTGATTTGTCGCTGGAGTTCATTTGCGGAAGTGGAGTTTGCCAGTTTTGGGGGCACAGGCAAGAGAGCGAGAAGGAGAACTGGCATTGATCCAGGTCTGTTACGCATGGTCGACGGCAGATTCCCAACCGTGATATATACCGGCCATGCCTTCTGGTCACCAGAGAAGTTGCTGAGGTGCGTCTGATCCGACATCCCAATAATGGGGACGACTGTGGCGCCATGCGGAAGGGCGTCCTGAGATCTGTTAGCTTGAGCTCCCGCCAACAGTAGTTGGGTAACAATGTGGCACTGTACTTGGATGTCCCACTACCAGTCCGCTGTCTGCATTTCGGCGTATACCCTCTGACCGATGGCGTCATATTCACGCCGCAGCGCGTATACGAGATCTTCGGTATATGTGATCTGGCGCAGAAGATATCTGACACAGTCCAGGACGTTGCGATAGAAAAAGGGCAATCTTCTCGAGCCATCGTCAACTTGGCCTTCGAACCATTGCAGATAAGGACCGTATGGATCTAATTGCCGAAGGCGGGCCTCTAATGTATACATCGAGGTAAAGCCTGCTGAGGAGGATGTGCCGAGACCCGTTGAAAAGTACTTGTTGATTCGTGACTTTGGGACTTTAGACAGAATAAACCAGAATGCGAGTTTGAACTCATGTGGCGTAGAGAATGGGGCCCATGGGTCCTCGGACAGATTATCGAGTTCTTCTTCAAATCCCTTCACATCCCCAATTGATTGCCCAGCGCCTGGATAATCCGCTCGTCGAGTAGCTAACGAAGAAACCCTATCAACATCGAGTGGTTCCGTAGCAGACTCACACGCAACGTTTAATCTACCGGCATCAGATCCGCCGCAGCTTACTTCAGATTCGTAGTCTGAATCGAGGTGTTCTTTCTCGCCGTTTGCGTCGTCTTGGTTAGATACGTCTGCTTCACCGCTGGCGACGTGAGTATGATCTGTGGGGGCAATGCGCCACACAGTAGACGCGAGAATGACGTCTAAATTTGAATGCGCCGTTCGGAGGTGTTTTTCAAAAGGGCCTGCGCGAGCGTACCGGCGGCGACAAAAAGAGCACTTGATAGGCATGGCAATTGGGAAGCCAGCAATTGAGGTGAATTTTGAATAGGTCCAGAGACGCGTGACGGCGTGTTTACTCGTAGGCATGCTGGTGGAGGGAAGTTTAGGCACTTGTCACTTCAGGAAATACCGCTAGTAGCGGTTCCGGTCTAGCACGCTGAATGGCGATATCAGGTAGGAGCAAGTGTATGTTCTTTCTAGCGACCGAGTTTCATTAGCACTAGTAGTAGACCTCTGAGTTTATACTCTTGATTATAAATACCTATCGCATATTTTGATTATCCAACTTTCATCCCGTGCCAGCCAAAACGTCCCGAACGTGGGAATATAATTCCTGAATTATTGAAAAACAAGTTCCTTTTCATATTGACTGTCGTGATTTCTGATTAATAAAATGAACTGCCCACCCGGGAATGATGCCGTACTACCAACTATTTACACTTATTCCTAACGCCCACAACACACAAAACCTCCAGCCATTCCACCCATTAGAATAAAGCAAGACGACATGGCGCAGGCCCCCATTAACTTCCAGTACATCCACAGGCCCAACTTCGGTAAGGGAAAGAAGAAACATCCGAGTCCCGCAGGTCAAGCATACGTGCTTCCTGCGAATTCCCTTGCTGGAGAGGTTAACGCTCAGCGCCCTGTTAGTCGAAAAATCAGCGAGTATAAGATGTCTCTGGGCTTCGCGGATAGCGTGCAGGGGAAGATGCTATATATGGCGTGGCGATCAATGGTCACAAACCAGTTGCTAGCAAGGAACTTTGTCAATATCCATAGTTTCCCAAATAATGATTTCAGCCAGATTGTGGAGGGGATGAGGAGATTGCATCCAGCCTGTAATTCCCTAGTCTCTGCACAAGTGGCAAACGACTTACCCAGTCCGGAGATCGATGAAGCCATTGTCCAACCGGTTAAGGACACTAGTAAGAAGTACGAAACCACACTTCTCAGGAGTCCTCCAGGTCACGTGGCTGTGGGCGCCCCCGTAACAGTGCCCAGGAACTTGATCGTGGATGCAATCTTGCTTCCACCGGGGACCCTAGCCCACTGGGACCCTACTCTGCCAGGACCCTTCGTGGGCCAACCTGTCAAGGCGGGCAAAATCCTGTTTCAAGTCCCAGCGCCTGAAGGTGTTCCGGCAGAATCGGAATCTCAGATTCTGCCTCAGAGTCCAGTTAAAAAAGGTTTTCCGGTACCCCCGGAATCACAGAATTTGTCTTAATCTCTAGTTAGCAAAGCAGTTCTGGCATCCGAGGGAACCCAGAATCTTTATCAAACTCCAGTTAGCAAAAGAGCTCTGCTGCCCCCAGAATCCCGGAATCCGACTCCAATTGGCAATGCTGTTCCGGTGTCCCCAGAATCGCAGAACCTGACTCAGACCCAAGTTAAAAAGGTAGTTCAGGCACCAAAGCGAACGCACAATGTACTCCAACATCCGGCATCAGGAGGTAGAGGTACTACCATTGACAACGCTCCTCGATCCCTTTCTGTGCTAACAAGTTAGTGCTTATAAAAACTCCCAGTGACGGTATTAAGACTCCGGCATACTAAGAAAATATAGATTGGAATGCACTACTTGGGTGCCCTTGGGCGGTGTGTATCGTCTGGGTCGAGCCGTCCATCAGGGACCTCGGGCTGCACGGCGCCCAAAAAATGTTAGCACGTGTACACCCCAACTACCACTCGCTTCATTCGCATCCACCATATATCACAGGCATAGAGTTTGCAGCTTTGGATACATATGACTTCCAGGGGGTGTGTGCTATGATCCTGAGATGCCTACCTGTATCCAGGGTCAGGTACATACTGGGCGCCACTTGTGACGGACGTCAGATGCTCTGAACCTCCCCCGAGAGTCCTCTAAACGAGCTCGACTTTGTTTTTATCGACAATAACGAGGCCGTCAGAGCGTGGCTTCTCTCGAACCCCGTTCAGGATGACCTTCTAGATCTCCTAGTCTATTCCTACCCTGAGTCCAATGACATAAGGCCTGACAGCCCACCATTGCGGGCACACGAGTATCTCGGGGAAGATGCAGGTGAGCGTTGGGGCGCTGGTGTGTTCCCCACTCGCCCAGGGAGTTCCGAGGTGCGGAAGCGCAGCGCTGATTATGATCCAGCAAACATGTCGGCAGACAGGCGGAAGAGATCGCGCCGCGGATCGGTACACGGTGACGATGAGTTGGACGACGACAAGTGAAAGTGAGAAAACAGCCAACATTCACATTGCGTTTATCCGCAGAGTGATCCTAGATGAATACCACGTTAGCTGACTTTTCGAGCATATGTTTGAGCAGTTACAGTGAATTGTCAGTGTTTCGTCCTGCCAGTGTGTTTCCTATGTCAATATTTCCGTCAGTTCACTTAGGTTGTGTCGGTTGGACGCACAGTAGGCGTGATTTGGCGTCCCGAGCTGCTGAGTAAGAGTGGGTTAGGTTTTCATCACAGTATTTCGTTCATTTCATGGCTTTGCGACTTGTATTGCGGCTTAAAAGCTTATTTTGTAATCATGCAAAAACCACAGCGGGGGCGTCGCACGATCCCCAGTAGAATCAGTGTTAAGAGATCTATATACATTCAATTGAGAGCTATTCTGAAGAACTTCATTCGTCTT
>LN890943.1:905630-916274 GCA_900010015.1 Tuber aestivum | reverse complement strand
GAATCCGAAGTCCAGACCGCGACGTGTTCGCTCCGCAGTGGAGCACGTCGCAATACCGACGCCTGATCTTTCTTTTGTCTCTTTGGGGTTTTTTTCTTTGCTTTGGTTTTCGGTGAGTTCTTTCTTCTCCTTGCTTTTTTTTGCTATCATTTTTACCTTGCTTCCAACCCCTTTTTCTCCTTTCCATTTTTGCATCTTGTACATATTCTTAATCCCCTTTTCTTGCTTCGGCATTCTGTATCGTTAGACCTCATTTTTTTTGGCGTCTGGGTTTCCTTTGCCCCTTGCGTGGGCTTGTATTCTTAGTTAGCCCTTGTATTCTTAGTTAGTTAGCTAGATATCAAAATTTTAGCTTAATTTTGTTCCTGTGGCGCCCACTATCGCCGTTCTAGCTTGGCGTCAAGAGTTTGCCTCTGGAGCGCTGCTGTGATTGGTTTACATGATGGAATCTGCCCAGCCGCCCAGCCTAGTGGATTCGGCATCCGGAGGTGAGGTTAGATTCAACCAATCCCTTTTAGACATGGGCAGTTTTACTAAAGAATCCACGTCACTACACAACACCGTTTGTGGCTAGATGGACGCCAACTCGTAGCGGTAGCACCGTTTTCATTTCCACAGACATCTCACCAGGCTGCCAGTGTGATTCGGGGACGTGGAGAGTCTAGAGGAAGTTCAGAAAGAGTCTGGAGAAAGTTCAGAAAACGCATTTTCGTACCTGATTCTTTGCCTCCAATACCGAGTGATACCATGTACTTCCCAACCCCCTTAAATGTAGTGTTTTGGTATAAGAACCGGCGCGTCATTGGACGCAAGAGGTTTCTACGCCTACCCACTCTTATCCATACCGAGAATACCACTTTCCTACACTTTGAATCCCAACTATGGTGCAAGATAATGCAGGTAAGTACAATTATATCATGCAAAAGGATTCTCAGGCCCACTTCCGCAGTCAGCCAAACCCCCGAGCAGGCAATCCGAATGCACTCAGACGCAGCGCCGGATCCGGGACGACGGCATTCAAAAAATTGAGACCGGCAACCCAACAAAATGAAACACATAGCTTACCAAGCACATGGCCGAGCGAGCGTTCATCACGTCCGGGTTCTTCTCCACCGCCAATTGCAAGCCAAGCAGCAAGACCACCAAAGCGTCACCGGAAGAACACATCACAGACCACGGCATATACAGAACTAGAAACCGAACACGACGCACAACTCGATACGGAACCTGTACAGGTATCTGACGATAGCAGGGATGAGTACCAAAATACGCCAGTATCCGAGGAATCCAAACCAGACATCGGACCTAATCCGGAAGATATTGAGATCGCTGATGGCACCACACCAGGGCGGGCTCGGGGAGCACAATCTGGGAAGAGACAGGGGCAGGAATGCACGAAAACCGTTTGGATCTCAACCATGTTAGGATCACAGGACGTCGTGCCTACCCGGCAAATGCCAGTGCTTCAAAGTCGCATAATTCAGGGCGGGGCGTACAGTCCTGCGATCCTTCCATCATCAAGTTCAGCTCGTGATTCATTTCCAGCACACAGCAGACGGGCAAGCTCGTCTGTTATCAGAAGTTCCAGCCCAGCAGTTGCTCCGGGTACACCTCAACGGGGGGGGAACCGAGGCGTAAATCCCACGCGCTGGAATTTTAAGGCCGGACCTGAACGTCTGATACTAGAAATGGCCAAGACTTTGATTCTCCGTTACACCCTTTTTGTTGACCCACTGCCAAATGTGGTTGCTTTGACGGCCAAAATACATAGCGTTTGGTGCGAGGCGCTGGATAAGACGTCAGAGCCTGCCGATATTGAGCCATCAGAGCATATTTTGAACCTAGTAAGTCAGCAATCAATGACCGGATGCTCTGCAGATTGTTAACAAAGATAGATACGACAAAAACACTCTGGGGTAAGGTTACAATACGTCTACCGTCTGAAGCATAACATTGTAAAATTATACGAACTGCCCCAGGACCCTGCAGCTGTCCAGCGCAGGGTTGAATATCTCTTAGAAGGTGATCAGTTTATGTGCGACCTGGTCGGGTACGAGGTTGGTCACTGGCAGCAGAATTGGCAGACCTTGGATTCTTGCTAACTCAGACTAAACTGTGCACAGAATCTCAGTTTCAGATTCCTTGCACCTCAGATCGCCGATGCTATCTATGGCAAGTATTTCGCGGGAAAGAAAATGCGAGGTATTCTAGAACCTGAGTTTATAACGGAGATCAATGGCACTATGGTATGTTTGACTTGTGCTATAATCTGCCATAGACTTATGGCGTGGCAGATGGGGGCATACGTGGAACCGAGGGACTTCAAGCCTGATGTGGTAGGAGGTAAGATGCTCCCGAAACTCTTCATGCTGCGTTCGACACCTATCCAACTAACATATCGCTCTCGCGCAAGACCTCTTTGCGAGGCAGGTTCAAACGTGGCGGAAATGTCCGGCGTGGGTACAGGACAGGATTCTCGCAGGAATCCAGTGGACTATCACCCAAAAGGTCGAGCAACAATATGGCGTCCAGGAAGATCGATGGGAAGGCTACGATGATGACTGGGATGCTGTTGCGGCGGAACTGGAGAACCGGGAATCCAGGCAATCGCACCGGCAGCCCCACCGGCAGATCTACAATGCGCCTGAATCACCCATGATATCACGACTGGTATGCGGAGATAGCTGGAATCTATCGCAGGACACTGATGTGACATCTGATTTTGGCCAGACATCGGGGAGCCCAGCGCTAGCGTTCCGTCATTGTGACCCAAGCAGCCAGGATAATACCCTAGAGTGCGGCATTGACAGATCATCTCAGGTGTCACGACTCTCGTTGAGTTTCGGCAATTCACAAGGCACGAAAGAGGCGCCCGTAGGACTGTCGGGCAGTTGTAATTATGCAGCATTGGGCATGTGAGGGAAGGGTGGGGACGTCCAAAGGGGGGGGGGAGGGGGTACTTCAGGAGAATTGACGAGGGGGAGAGGGTATTTTAGGAGAATTGATGAGGGGGAGGAATACATGTAATAAGGGAATAAATTGCAGAGAGATGACGTGACGCTGAACTCCATAGACGTCATGTAGCTACTTGTACGAAACTTGAAGTTCACGACGCAATCGTGCACTGTAAAAGAGCCAAAGGTGAAGAAAGCAGAACCAGACCCAATGGTAGAAATTGTGAGAAAAATGTATCAATCCGGATGTGCGCGTGCAGAACACGATACCAGAGCGAAATAGGGGACGGGCATGGTCCAGATCACAGATGAAATATTCACGGGGTGTCCGGATTTTGGAACCAGATACCATGACATCCGGATCAACCAAGAGTGCTATATAGACGTCCAGATAGGAGGACAAACATACCAGAACCGCCCAGAGTTGTCAAGGAGATGGGACGTCGAGTCCAGATGGTGAGGCGCGTGGTTAACCGAGTTAGGAGAGGAGAGGATTCAGTAATTGGGATCAGGATGGAGAACGGGAGGAGTTAGGTAGTTACAGCGCGATGTACTCAGATGCCGGGGGATTGGGATGATGAGGGGGTGCGGCATAGACAGTCCGGACGTAGCGGGCGTCGGGAGCGACGTCCAGATGGGAGCAGGGCGCGGCAACGAGAAAGTGGGGAGTTCGGGCGCCAGGGCACCGCGGCGTCGCGTCCTGAGTAACGGTTTGCGTCCTGTGCATCCTGTGCGTCAGACGCACAGGATGCCCAGGACGTAAGCATCTTTTTTTGCTGATGCATACCTTCAGAAAGGTTCTATTAACTGCAAGAAATTTTTACATATATATAAAGGAGTTTTATAATTCTGATAGGCAAATGAATAGTCACTAAAAAGCTTGGCAGTTAGGTTTATTTGGTGTATCTGTTATTGCTAAGTTGATATGGATGTAAGGATGATAGAATCATAGGTAGGCCAGATATACAAGAATTTTCTGAAATTGTTGATACTGATATTCATATTAATCTTTCACTAATATTGACTTTGTCAATCAGGCTAATTTATAATTAATCTTTATGTGATATTTAACTCAAAGTGTTAAGAATCCTACTAGGTGTGGGGGTGTGACAGGTAACGAATCTTATCTTATTGTAAGTGGATGGTTCTTAGACTGGTGTCTATGCGAGTCAGATAGCCAAGTCCTTTAACTTCTATCCTATCATGCCTATCATCTTAATCTTCTTAAGTCCTTGCTTAGGACTTACTTGTTCCATGTGGGAGGAAAGACAATTCTTGGGTTCTTAAGGTACAGTAGAGTATGTAAAGAGGTTTTATTATAAAATAATAAGTATAGGAAATGAACTAAAAGAACATATGGAGAGCTCATACTCAGGACCTTAGTGATCCTTTATATAGTTGCTCTTTACCTGGTGTGACTCATACCTTGCGTCACATGAACCTTGTGACTCATAACCATAAGTCATGTGAAATCCATTAGCTGACTCCTATGAGTCGCCGTGCAACATACCTTAAACCAATCAAAACTCAATAACCAAGTCAGGTATGCAACTCACATCACCTGGGTGAAACCCATGACTCATAACTTGAGTCATGTGTAAAAATCATAACATTGTGTGACTTACAACTGTGAGTCATGAACAGGTAAACATAATAACGTATGGTATACTAGTGTGCATCATATGAAATTCCAACATACCTATAGCTCAGAATCTTGAACTATGTAAAATATGCCTTGCTTAGTCACAGTTTGTGACACAAAGGCAGCTGATTATTTCCTGAGACTAGATACTTTTAGTCACATAAAGATAGCGGGAAATAATGTATCATAATCAAGACTGTATATTTGAAAGCTCATGTACAATGTAATTGACTCCAGTATCCTAGTAGTTGTTTGTGATTTTTTTACTTTGATATCTCCATACTGATTGAGCAAGGCATACACTTACCATTGGCATCCGGCTTCTCATTGGTGTCGACAATGGTAGCCGGCTTGTGTTGGATCTTTATACTTCGAAATAAACTCAAAATGCTCTTCTACAGCCCAATTCTCCACCTCTGCTTTAAGCTCCGTCCAGGTTGCAAAAAGGATACTGGTTTCAATTGACATTTCGAACTTGGAACTTCTAGAGTTTTCAGAAATAACTCAGATAATAAGTGTAAAATGAGGGAAAAAAACAAAGCCGAGAATGGAAATGAACTCTTTGTCTGGTATCTTTTTACTCTTAGTTTTCATTGTAATCTCTCCTATTTATTCTACAGCAGATGATCTATGGTTCGGGAAGACTAAACTCTAAACCACTTTTCTGACAAAAAGTGTGACATTTTTTTTGCGACGGCAACCGTAACACCCCATCAAAAATTTAGTTCGTTTCTGGAACCCTAAAGCCCAACATATTATATTCTTATATTATATATAGTCTTATGATATCTTCTCATTTTTTACTGGCATGTTCATTCTCCCATCATTTTTCTATCAATAATTGCATTCTAAAAGTGGTAATTTATCCCTATTTACACCTTGTATTATAAAGAAACTGTGGCTAATAATGTCTAGATTATAACCTACATAAATGGTATCTGTTTGATAGTATTATACTAGCAGTCAGTGACTTTTTATTTACAACAAGGCTCAATGAATAATCCACAACTCTCCAAAGAGCTATGTCAAATACAGAAGCGTAATGCAACACGTGAACGGGTCCGCAAGCACCGTGCAGCACAGAATACCAGAATTGAAGGACATCACTCCTCAACTTTACCTATGTCAAGTCGTGACTGCTCACGCAAGTGTCGCTTGAAGAAGAAACAAGCAGCTATGACTACTGCATCCAACTTAGTGTCTCAACAAACTGAGTCCAATGAGAACACACCAAAAACATATCCATCAAGAGAGAGAACAAGACGGTACCGTTCAAATATGAGAGCACAATCTCAAGCATTAAAAGAAGCACCATTACCTGGAACTGAGCGCTCACGAAGATGGTATGCTAAAAAGCAGCAAGCAAAATTGAGAAATCAAATCACAGATCACGAAACTCAAGATGTAAGTAAATTGACAAAAAGTAATTTTATCTAGATTATATAATAACTGATTTTTGTATTCCAGAAAAATGAGTTACGAAGACAAGCCTATGCGAGCTGGCCCCGTTTGCCTGGACCATTACATGTTATGAAAGAAGAAATTCTTGAATCAGCTCTACGCAGAGTTAGAACCAGTATTCAGCTACAGAAGCGGCGAGAAAAAAATAAAAGTATTGATTTACTTTTGAACTGGAATATGCAGCTTTACTGTTTCTTAAAGCTGCAATTTAAGGCAGAAAAGGAGTGGCGAGTAGCAGAGCTAAATCGAAAGCCAAATGACCCAATTACTCTTCGTAAGTCCCGAAAGGAATTGGCTCTACTGGTGGCAAAGTCTGGTGGGTGGGGAACTTGGGTAGTAAACCGAATTTTGAGGCAAGAAGTCCAATTTATTAAGACTGGAAAACTGCCAGTATCAAAGCAAGGCAAGCATCCAAAGGTTACAAGTTGGCTTACCGATGAGGGCACAATGTTAGCCATACGTGAATACATATCACAAGCTGGAGAAGGTATAGATCATATTCTGAATCTTATAATACAAGATTGAAGAAATAATACTAAGATAAGAACATATAAAATAGCAATGGACTCAGCAGGACTAGCTCAAGCAGTAACAAATTACTGGAAAGAGACCTACGAGGATACCCTTCCACAGTCTCAGGCAGGAGATGAACTCCCTAGAGTTTCCATGGCAGGAATGCATCGAACAATTAAACTGGCCCTCTCTAGCAGGTCTGCAAGGGCCTGGCTTTTAAAGCTTGGATGGAATTGGAGAGAGGTTAAAAAGGGTATATATAAGGATGGGCATGAGCGGGAAGATGTTATAAATTATCGTAACACAATATTTTTACCCCGCATGGAGTCATTGAAACTACAGATGAAAGAATGGGATGCGGAGCTAAATCCTATCGAAGGATCCTCAAACGAAAACCAAAAGCCAATTGTGTTTGTTACACACGACGAGTGTACATTCAACTCCAACGATAGACGAAAACAGATTTGGGTACATGAGGATCGAATACCTCTTCGCAAAAAAGGTCGTGGACAGGGTCTCCATGTCTCTGATTTTCTTACTCCTATTGGAAGATTGGGTAGAGGGCGTGTTTGTGAAATCCTTAAGTGTGGTGGAGAGACCTGGTGGACAAGTGACTTACTTATAAAGCAAGTTACTGATAAAGTCATTCCAGAATTTGAGGCAGCATTCCCTGGATGTCAGGGTCTTTTTGCTTTTGATAATGCAAAGATTCATCAAAAGTATGCATCAGATGCACTCCTAGTAGGAAATATGAATCTTGCTCCAGGAGGAAAGAATACAGTTGCTATAAGAGATGGATATTTTTACGATCCAAGAAATCCAGCGATGATTAAAAAGCAGTCGATGGTATTACCAGATGGTCGTCTCAAAGGATTACGTATTGTTTTACAAGAACGTGGTCTATGGCCCACTGGTCAAAAGTTTCTTACTCAATGCACTATTCCGGGAAAGAATCCTCACGATAGAAAGCCAAATCCTAGTTGCAAACATGCAACAAATGCAAGCTGCTGTGCACGAGCTCTACTTTCCTCTCAACCAGATTTCCAGAATCAAAAGTGTGAATTAGTTGAGATACTGGAGATGGCAGGACATCAGGTTATCTTTTACCCTGCCTTTCACTGTGAACTCAATTTCATTGAGTATTTCTGGGGGCGTGCCAAGCTATACACATGAGCAAATTGCGAATACTCCTTTTCTTCCTTAGTTCGAACTGTACCAGAGGCACTACAACAAATATCTGATCAGCTGATTTGGAAATACTATCAGCGAACGCTACGAATGATGGATGCATACCATAATAATCTGGCGCTTGGTTCAGAGGACTTCAAGCGATATGTTTATACTCGATATTCATCCCACAGGCGCATTGCAGACTCTGAAATTCATGTATAATAAACTGATTAATTCAATCCCAATAGGGTTTATAACTTTTCTCAATCTTGTTAGTGAACTTATTATTCTTTCTTATAATAATAATTATATTATATAAGAATATAATATGTTGGGCTTTAGGGTTCCAGAAACGAACTAAATTTTTGATGGGGTGTTACGGTTGCCGTCGCAAAAAAAATGTCACACTTTTTGTCAGAAAAGTGGTTTAGAGTTTAGTCTTCCCGAACCATACTTTGTTTTGATTTTCTCAGATTCATCTTGTTGTGAGGGAAACCATGGTCATAGCTCGTCATTGGGGAAATATTTTGACAACTCTTGAGCTAAGTCTTAAACAGTGGTGCGCTAGATTCAAAAGGTAGTTCTTTTGAGTGAAATGTGCAATCGGCTGGCATGGGTAAGCGTTGGCTGGTATTCTGTAGGAAATGTCCGTGATCCACTGGTATTTTATAGGTTTTCCCTGAGAAGGACAGGTTGAAATTAGTTGTGGAGTTTACAGAGTGTGGGGAGGGTGGACTGATAGACACCTTTGACCGGATCGGGTTTTGATTTTCGGATGGGGTCTGCAAGACCAGACAACGTAGTGATCGGGAATCATGTTGATCGCCGTACGGTAGGTGCCCCCGGAGCTCGTTGGTGATGGCGGGGCTATGCGTAGCGGAAGAGAAAATTGCGGCGTGCACGAAACCGAAGACGAGGTGACAGGAGTTGTTGTCCGCGTTCAGAAGACCTGTACTGAGACTAAGTACAGGAACAGAGAGTCAGTCACCAGCTACTGTTCTGGGTCCCCCAGCAACACCAAAAGCAGCTACACAACCTAACCAAGGGCTCTATCTCCCTGGACTAAAACACAGACAATTGCTCCCCCCTACCTCTCACCATCCTCACAATACCTTCCCCCCAATATATCCTACTACGGGGATGGGGCCGTCGGTTGGAGATGTGTTTGGCTTCATGTTGGGAGGGTTAGGAAACCGGTCCACCAGGAGTACTAATTCGGCCCTTTGGGGGGTTTGCGGTGGGGTCAGCTAGATATATGTACATCTACTGCATCCTTGGCCACTGCCGGATACCTCACCGCCATTCCTTTCTACTCTCCAATATTTGTCCGGTGGCACATTGCCCCTCGTAGCGTCTCATGCCCCTCGCAGCGTCTCATACCCCGGGCAGTGGGCAATCTCGGTCCTTGTCTTTTTTTTCTGATGATGGCTTCAAGTCTTTGAGTGTCCACACGTATGATACCGAAGATCAGACCAAGGATTTAAGAAAGAAAAAACATCAGAAAAAAGGGAAAGAAATCCAGCGGTGCGTGTTTGCGTGGGCGCCCCTCTCGAATCCTTGCTCGGTGAACCCGTCAGAGGCCAGCGGCGGCACTCCGGACCCTCCATACCACACGCCCGCCGAAAGACGCCCGAGGCTAGAGCTAATTATCTTCATCACCAACTATCACGCGGTCCCTTTAGGGTCCAAGATGTTGAGAAATGGTCCTCTGAGTGAGGTACGTGAGATTCTCGTGTTACTTCCTACTCACTATTGTGTATATGGAAATGTGCGTAGAGGCGTGGTAATCCACATCTTGGCTTGCGTCATCAGCATACTGTATATATATATACCGTTCCTGTTTCCCTTAGCTAGAGAGCGAACCGAATCAACGATCTTCCGCTGCACCTCAAACGGTTCCTATTTTCAACACAAGATGTTGGTCTCCAAGGGATAAAACACCAATCAAATATTGTAGGGTGTCGAGCCATTATATTTAAGCGAATATCCCCAAACCCGGCTTTCCGCGAGGGACAGAGAATCAAAGGTTAGGAAATTAACATATTTGAAGCGCAACATCTAATTGTACAGTACCACGCACCCAGCGAGAGCTGGTGAGGGATAAGACGGAACCCGAGCCAGGCAACTCCCCTTGGAACCTATAACACGACAGGTGAAAACTAGAACAATTGCGCCCCGTGCTACTAGGACACCGAAGTCTCCTTGGCCGGTTCCAGCTCTGACACTTTGCAACGTTCTTTCTTTCTTTTTTCCCGTTCTCTTTCCTCGTCACAGGCTGAGGGTGAGGCAGTGAGTTTTCACAGTGTTTACACCCCCCCCCCCCGTACAACAGAGGGGGCTCCGCACGTCCTGGCAGGTACTGCACCCTGAGTGAAAACAACATCCCAAAATCACCTCGTAACTCCAAACGTATTGACGTGGGGAAAAAATGTGAACAAAAATAACAAAAAACCCACTCTTATCCACCCTGAATCCGCTACAATCAATATTTTGCCGCATACCCCGGTTGAGTAACGATTACTCCAAAACAGCAATTTCTGATCGACTTTTGGCTTCCCTCGTGGTCCAGCCCAAAACTGCCAACGTCCAAGTTCCAGGGAACCCCCGCGACGGCCGCAAAGAGAGTCACGGTAGTCACGGAGGCGTTGAGGGTTGAAGTTGCGGCGTTCGGGATCGAGGTTTGCTGCGTCATGTTGGGGCGTTTCAGGACGGCGTTTTTGGACCCTGGGCCTCGGGCTGTGGCTCGGGAGCGGATCGGCGAGTATGAAGGCTCGCTGGGCGGGATTAGGAAAGGGTTCACCGCTTTCCACAGGTGTTAACGTACCCGATGGCATAGCGAAAAATATGGTACAACGAAAAATTGTTGAAAAAGAGCGGAAACTGGCTACTGAATAGGCGGAGAAG
>LN890943.1:844703-905055 GCA_900010015.1 Tuber aestivum | reverse complement strand
AAATATGGTACAACGAAAAATTGTTGAAAAAGAGCGGAAACTGGCTACTGAATAGGCGGAGAAGGTAGATTCAAACTTGATTTCACATAATTCTTGTAGTAATAGCTCTTCCTAACTGCTTGTTATTTGCTTGATTTGGGTTTTCATTTTATTAAACCGCTCTGTTGGTATCCCATGTCGGGATTTTTCGTTGTACCATATTTTTCGCTATGCCATCGGGTACGTTAGCCCGGGGACCCCGCGAAGGCTAGAGGCGTCATCGTGCGCATTTTGGCTGGGGATGAGGGACTACGGGTACCGGTGGTGCTGCCCGTTGGGGGGGGACATGTTTGCGAAGATGGAGGAGGGGTGATGGGGGAGGTGGCGGAATTGAGGGAAGTGGCGGGGAATACGAATTTGGAGGTAGTGCAGGGGCATTGATAATAGGATACTCGAGTACAGCAAAAACTCGCCAAACTCGCTATGCAGGTAGGAGAATTTAGGCACTAATGCGTGGCGATACAGCCAAGATCATTCCAGTGACCAACCTATTTTCTCTTAGCTGATGAGACCAGCATCATTATTACAGTATTTTATGTAGGTGCCGGCACCTGTACGAGTGCGGCCGATAGATATATTAGTCACGTGCATTATCTCTGGACACCACACCCATAGGGCCAACCAAATTTTTATCTTATCAGACCCACGTGACTAATATATCTATCGGCCGCACTCGTATACAGCTATTCTCAGGTGTTATTGTCATTTTCCGTCATTTCCCAGGGTAAAACAGCTCCTATCCAATCCCTAGCGCCAATACCTGCATAGCGAGCCCGGCGAGTCTTTGCAGTAGTCTTTTTTGTTTCTTTAGTTTATCGAGAATTCAATCATTTTTTCCCCCTTTCGCACTTGGCATCCGAAAAACTGTAACAACCCCGCCGATCCCCCCTCGCTAATCTCAGTCACGGCGACACCATCGGAGATAACCGCACCAACCTGCAAGGGTCCAGTCAGGCACGAGACTAACCGGCGTTAAGACAGCTGCCGTCCTCTACTGTCACTTAAATACTGGTATGGTACTACTCGAGTAGTCATTCTACGAAAATCCCCCCCCCCTTGACGATTAAAGCTAAACCGTTAGTTATCCAGCACAGTAGAGCTATATCACTCCTCACACTCGCTTTCCACTGCGCGACGCAAATATAGAGCAACTTTAATTTACCGCCCCAGCCCCTGATGGGCACATGCAAATTCTTCTCTAGTAACAAGCAGGTGCCCCCCCCCCAACGTTCCCCGGAGAGGAGTTATTGATATCCGCTCGCACCCGCTTGAAAAACATCTGCCATAGATTACTATTTCCTATACGATGCCCTCCACTGGCCCCCAATGTCTGCCAGTATCCTGACTGTCTCCTTACTTCCCCTGATTACTCCAATCATGCAGCGTTGTCCTTCGGTCTCATAGGTCTTTCCAGCGCGCATCAGGTTCATATTCAACAGCTCTGAGATTAAAAAAACTGTCCATCCCCGCGCACTATTCATCATAGAATCTAGCACCGTGCTCCCCCACTCCTCCCTTCACATTCAAACCCCCGCCTAGCTTCAGGAGCCCCCAGACCGTCCCTTTGTGTAGGAGGTGGAAAACCGAGAGCGTATCGATACCTGTGCTCCCGAAAATCTTGGGTGGGCGTGCGAAATAAGTTCCTAGATATTCGCATCGCAGGATACTAAGTTGGCTGGATGAAAAGCCGAGAGGCGGTAGCGTAGTTGGCTGAAGTAGGCAGCAGTGGTTTTGGTGTGATTAATGCTGATTCTGTTTCCGGTTTGAGTCGGCTTTTGGGACCGTCGGAAATGCCCCCACTCTCCGCAAACGGGAGTATTCCCAGCCCTATGGACAGGACTTATGTGGTAGCCATCATCGTAAAAATGCGCGAACGTGTTGCGACACCGCTCCTCTTCGCCGTACTGGTGATTGGGTAAGCAGCCTGGTTTCGTGCCAGGTTTGTACAGTAACCAACAATTTCAGTACGAACCGACCGGGGTTTGAGCTAGGTCAGTACGACATCAAGAATGTACCAGTACCGGTACCAGAATTTGGTCGATATGCGATACCATAGCTGTGTTCATGGCTAAGCGCAAGAGACTCCTTACACGTGGATTGAAACTGAAAGAGAGTTGGGCTTCAATTCTGTACGGGATCTATCAACATGAACCTTCGCCTTTTCAGACGAACGAGGAGACTGCGAATAGGGCAAATTATAAAAAGTAGGAGAATGCAAGCAAGAAAGATTTCATAACCTGACAGGCGCCTTCTCTGAATCTCCTACCGCTCTACCTTGTTCTCCCCTCCCCCCCATCTTATTGTAAACCGCCCAGCCTGCAATTCCGATGACACTTCCGATCCCCGCACTCCCCGTAATATCCTTCTAGCGTAGGCCCTCCTTTACACCTCCTAAAACCCCGCCCACAAGCGCCCCGGAAGCACTCCATTGGTCGATCCCATTCTGAGGTTTATACTCGAGAAATCTCCATGATCGGTCCTGCCACTCGATCCCCTGCCTCCCATACATCCTCCCCGAAAGCGCCAGTGCGGCAACTCCTGTAGCTAAAACAACCCCAACACCCAAGGCCTGGACCATAGAGGTTGCCAGAGGTAGCTTGCACGCGTGCGCGGAAAGCCTATACCGAACCGCACCGTAGAGAGCTCTGAAGCCACCCCAACGTTGGCCCCACGATGTAAGACATGTGTGATGAGAATAGTGGGCGAGTAGGGCTGGTCTTCAGCATAGTCTGGGTGGGGGACAAAGCGATTCATCTTAAAAGATTTCAACGAATCGCTGCCGATGGCCGAAAATGTGGAATTTGTGTGATGAGCTTGTTCTCTGACCTACGTAACCTGGCCGACCCGAAGGTCGCCTCTTTATAATTCAATCGGCTGAAGTCGGGGGGCTCTACCCCCCTAAGACAACAAGAAATGGAATGGAAAACCAAATAACGTAAAACGCAATTTTAAGAAGACTGCATTTATCTGAAAGTAATTCTCCTTGACGGAGATATGCAACCGCCCCCCATTGCTTCTATAAGGGAAACGGAAAGGAACAAACTCCACTTCTGAGCTCCCCCTACGAGTATTCCTTCTCTAAGAGAAAAGGAAAAAAACAAACCTCGCTTCTCTGTGTTTCCGCTCCTAAATATTCATCCCCCCCCCTATTACCGTTTCTGAATGGCTAATTCAACTAGACGCCCTAGGTTGTCTAGCTCGGACTTGGTCCAAAAATTCAAGTTTTCGATTTGGGCCTCCATTGTCTGCTCTGATTTGGCAACAACATGCTCGATGTGCGCCATTATCTCCTTGTTGGCTGCTACGGTACATCATACCGTATTATCTCGAGTTATACAGTTTTTTGCCAAGACCGGGCGTCGCTTGAGGTTGGTGGGTGCGCGGAGTCTGAAATGGGTCCCTACAATGCCCCCAGACAGCATGGTAACCAAGAATGGATTTTAGGTGTCTACAACAATGCGGCTGAGTGTGTTGTAATCACTAAAACACTGGGGGGTCAACGAACACCGGGGTCTAACGGAAAAGCCAGGCAAAATCACCGTTTGCCACTACACTTTTAGTGTATTGTTCGTTGGGCCCCCGTGTTCCTTGACCCCTCTTCAGGTCTAGTCTATCTGCAAGGGTTGGGATGGTGATCAAACACATGCCATGCACTTTGGCGTGAAGTGTTGGACACCTAAAATCCACCCCTACGTTACTATGTTGACTAGGGGCATTACAGGGGCGCATTTCAGACTCCACGCACCTGCCAACTTTAAGCAACACCCGGTCTTGGCAAAAAACTATAACTCGAGATAATACGGCATATCATAACAACTTTGTAGGCGAACTGTATATATGAATGTGAGCAAAACAACGCAGAAAACAAGCATGTACTGTACTGGTGAACTTACAGAACCGAATCCGAACACAATTGTCCCACCCCCAATCCCCACCATCATCTTTACCCACCCCTCGATTCTCGCAAATCCATTATTGATGGCTTTGCGATGAATCGCAACCTCCTTTTTTTAGTATCAGTTAGCATGTGCCAAACTGATTGTGAATTGATCCTTACCGTTTCTATAGTACTCAACCTCTCCAACTGGGGAAAAGCCTGAGGGGCTGCGGGGTTTAGGATAGATTCTCCTACAAGTTCATCGATCTCCCTCTGTTACAAGTCAACGATTTAGTATACCTCACTGAACCACCATCGAAGGTTTTACTTGCCTTTGTGGTCTGGCTCAAGTGGTGAGTTGGACGCATGCGAAGGTAAAAGCGGGGGGTAACGGGTGAAAAAGCCTATATGAATACACAACCGACGTGTGAAGTTGAGAGCCATTCTTGTTGAAAGTGTGAAGCGAAGTGTTAAGCGGAGTGTAAAACGAAGTGTGAAGTGGAGTGTGAAGTGTAGCGGTTTAGGAGAAACAGGACTGTCAGAAAAGAATCCTAGGGTTATATACCCTATTGAGTTAAGCTAGTTCCCCGGAAGACTACGGTGGGTCAGACGTATGATACCTTGGAGGTGCAAATGAGATTCACCGTACTGTACAGTACATGTACCCGGGGTTGTGGGTAAGTCTGTCAAACCTCCCCCTCATGTCGCAGTGCTGAGGTCTTCTTTGCCTTGCCCCAACCAAAACTAGCCGACTCAACCCACCAGCCAAAAACAACCATTGGACGATACCATAATGGAACCAAGTCAGCTAGCCTGCCGGCATAATCATATCAGCCCTATGGCGGCTGGCGTCCCTTTCACGGGAATGCCGATGGGGTATAATGCTCTGCGTGGTGATTGGATAAATAAGTTACTTGAGACGAGAGGAATGCGGAACCTCTTCGGGCTTCCGTCTCTGGGCTCACTGCAATCCTTGCAGCGCATCTAGGGGAACCCACCAAAATTTATCAACCATGCGGTATTGTGCGATAAGCGAGGGGCGTGTCTAAGCCGTCTTTCCACAGGACGGCTATCGTGAAAACCCTGAAGTTATCGACATAGCGGCTCAAAATCCTGAAATACTGTGGTCCAGTCAACCGCCCGCGCCAATCAAAAAAATTTGATGTCGGGGGTTACACGCTCCCCCTCCACCGCTGGCTTCTGTGACGGCACGGCATGTTCGGGCATCGTAGTTCATATTCATTTACGAGTATTTAGGGCTTTGGGGGGGTTAGATGAGCCAGGGCACTAGACAATTAACAACACCTTGATAGAAGTGCTGGCTGGATTGACACACGCTCTGTCTTGGTTTACAACAAGCTATATACTGGAAGCATTTCTTGTCGTGAGTCCAGGCGTTTTTCTCACTCGTCCTGCTTACCAGTATATCCAACCTCTCAAATGAAATTCCCTCGACCGATCTTATACGGGCTGAATATCTGCCGTGTGCCCTCGGATGCGTACCATATGATACTTTCCTGGGAAACAGACCGTAAGTATTCATGCGGACTGAGCCTTGGTGGTGTCTGCTCATTGACGATCCATGGCCGTTGGTTCCTATGACAAGAATCTGGGGCGGCTCCCTGAGCTACCCTATTTTCGAAAGAGTTTGTGCGGCTCTGAGGGTCAACAGGGGATTCTGACGTCTCGCCTCATTGGCCGGGCCACCATCGGGGGGACCTCAGCCATGCACCTCCACTGGCAAGCCAGATGTGATACGATCCTGGTATTCCTCTGGCTTTCGAGCATAGAATACGAACGAAGGGATGAGAGGTGGAAACCGCCTGATGCGAGTGCAAGCGAACTGGGCACTTTTATGAACTAGAGACTTGCGGTACCGGCAACCCAGATTCCTCTCTCCACCCCCCTCGCGCTTTTAGGGGTAGATGTTCTCCCCGATCCCTCTACAGTAAACTGTACGAGTACGGAACAAAGGCAATTGCTATCCCAGATAATTCATCATCACCGTACGGGATCTCCTATTGAACGATGATTAT
The DNA here is from genome assembly GCA_900010015.1 of Tuber aestivum. Taxonomy (NCBI): domain Eukaryota; kingdom Fungi; phylum Ascomycota; class Pezizomycetes; order Pezizales; family Tuberaceae; genus Tuber; species Tuber aestivum. The sequence continues at coordinate 899,103 of LN890943.1, read as the reverse complement.
GCTAAACCACCTCCGGCGGATCTTTAGGGAAGGTGACCATATCACACCATACATGTCACTTCCGTCTTCCCTAATAGTTGAGTAGGATGGATGGAAGCTCGCCAATACGATTAGGCACCGACACTCCATTGTGAAACACGTACCGGTAAGTTATCATACGTTTCGTGAATTCCCCGAGGTGAGACAGCAGATCCCGAACCTAGTGTTACCGTTTTTGTGCCGCTGGTGAATCCGCTTTGGTCACTTTCCGTCACTTGCGTCACTTTGCGCTTCTCTTTAGGGCTTCCCCCAAAGACAACATTTCACCACCATTCCGTGAAAGGAAAAAGAAAAAAAAAGACCTTGATCCCGACCTTCCATTTCTCATACTTCTTTTCTTCCCTCATCTCCTCAGTTAGAACCTAACTAACAACCTACAGACCACTTTTATTGTCTATGGTGCTGCACTAGTACAAACCCCCGAAATCCACCATCTCTATTAGGCGAGTTCTGCAATCTCCGGATTCGGAGACGAAAGCTCCCAACTGGACGTGTTGAATCCCGTTAACCGGTATGCGCAATTCTGTTAACCTGCCAAACTAAACCTATCGTGGGCTGACAAGCCGATTTCTGCTGATAATCTGATAACGGATTTCAGGAGTTTCACGGCACTCACACATACTGTACCAGACACTTTCTTTGAATCCTCCCCCCACCCTGAGCTATATCTTGCCTCAAGTATCACAACCATTCTTGAACACCTACACCAGCATTGAGGTGCTGGCTTCCCCTTCCGTGAGATACTCCGTCCGGATTGCTTCTGTACGCACGCAAAGAGCCGGAGCGGGAGAACAAACTCTGACTCACAACCAAAACCTTTTCCCAAAACAGCCACCCCAGCGAATTGCTGAAACCCCTGCAAATAGCCTCTCGGAAACATATCTGGCATGTCCAAGCGTAATGCAGATAGCCGTGGCAGTGGCAATGAAGACCCTGCCGGGGGATCTAATTGTCATAAACCCTCTGCCCCTCCATCTATTGCTAGTGGAAACCGGAGCGAGGGGGTGTTGACCGACCCAGAACGGCCTTCACTTAGCTCAGTCGCTCACCTCCAGTCCGGGCATTCGATTCGGCCTCCCGCGGGCAACTATCGTCGTCCTTCCCCCACCTTTGGTACTCCTCCAGTGGAAGCCCCTTCCTCGCCATTTCCCAGCGACCTAGAGTTCCTGCCACCGTCCGAGAGAGAAAGAATGGGTGTCGAGGAGCAAGGTTTGTTGAAGGATTGTGGGTTGATGCCGTCAGACTATGGAACCCTTGCCACGTCGGCTTCATCGCCGCCGCCGACAACACAGGACGATGCCAACCCGGAGGTGGCATTTACTGCAGAGACTACAGGCCTTCTCGGAGGTCACACTGACGATGTAATAAAGTGGCACGAATCAGTCGTTGCTGGCGCTGTTCGCACTTCGTACACCAGAGAGGCAAGAACGCTGGCGAAATACGCTGCACCATTATGGCTCACCTTCTTGCTGCAATACAGCTTAACAGTTGCAACTCTCTTTTCAGCAGGAACACTGGGGAAAAATGAGCTTGCTGCAGTTACCCTGGCTAGCATGACTGCAAACATTACTGGTTACGCTGTATATCAAGGTAGGTTTCAAAAAAATTCTGATCTATGACCTCTTTTTCCCCCTCTGCGATGTTTACAATTGTTTTTGGGCTCACCCCCTTTTTTATATGCAGGGCTCAGTACGTCGTTAGATACACTGTGTGCACAAGCATATGGTTCGGGAAGCAAGACTCTTGTGGGTCTTCACTTGCAACGAATGATATTGTTCCTTGGATTGGTCTCCTTTCCGATCATCACTGCTTGGTGCTTTGCCGAGCCGATTCTTAATGCTATAGTCCCTGAGCCAGAATTGGCCATATTATCGGGTAGATACCTCCGTATCTTGACTATTGGAGCGTAAGTTTCCGCTATCTTGTTCACCACCCCACCATATGCGAGGCTCTGGCTAAGTTTTTTGGAACTTCACAGACCTGGATTTGCGCTATTCGAAGCGGGGAAGAGGTTCACTCAAGCCCAAGGCAAGTCCACCTAACCTTTTTTTAGGCACCCGTTTCCTCTCTGCTCTTAATCATGACTCATATCGTTTCCAGGTATATTTGCCGCATCGACCTTCGTGCTCCTTATCTGTGCACCCGTCAACGCTGTTCTGAATTATCTGCTAGTCTGGGTGTGTTGATATGAGATCGATTTTTATGGTGAGGGGTCTCTGACTAATCTTGTAACTTCAGAATCCGACAATTGGGCTTGGGTTTGACGGGGCACCAGTCGCTGTCATTATTGTCGATTGGCTTATGCCAGTCCTGCTATTCTGTTATGTCTACTTTATCGATGGCTATGAATGCTGGGGTGGGCTTACCACGAGAAGTCTTCAGAACTGGTGGCCTATGGTGCCTTTTCCCTCCCATTTCTTTCCCACCTATCTCGGCTGGGGGAGCTCGAAGTGGTGTGCGACTAACCTTCTATGTAGATCAAACTCAGTATTCCCGGCCTAGTGATGTTAGAAGCAGAGTATCTAGCATTCGAGCTTCTAACGCTGATGTCCGCCCGCTTTGGAACCTCGTACCTCGCCGCCCAATCAATTCTCGCGACTGTAGCGGCGATTTCCTACCAGCTGGCGTTCGCTCTCTCTATCGCCAGTTCTACCCGGGTAGCAAACTTCCTGGGTGCGGCTATGGGTGAATCAGCGAAAGTTTCCGCGCGGACAGGCTTCATGGCCGCAATTGTTGTCGGTATCTTCAATCTCTGCATAATGCTCGGCGTACGCGAGCAGTTTGCCACGTTGTTTACTGCCGACGCGGATATTATCTCGCTTGTTGTGCATGTCATGCCCTTAACTGCAGCTTTCCAGCTGTTTGACGCACTGGCGTGTCTTGGGTCTGGACTTCTCAGAGGACAAGGTTTGCTGCCGTATACTTTGTCTATCACTCGGCTCGAAACACTAACGATGCTAGGACGGCAACATATCGGAAGTTACATCAACATCGTCGGGTACTATGGTATCGCGATGCCCATATCCGTGACTTGCGCTTTCGCCCTTGGCTGGAAGCTTATAGGATTGTGGTGCGGTGTAGCGGTTGCCTTGGCATTCGTCTCAAGTTTGCAGTCTTTCATAATCCTTAGGACCAACTGGGATAAGGTATGGAACCTTCCCGCTCATGCTCCATCTTCTGACAGCGCGCACTAACTTGAACAAATAGTGTGTTGAAGATGCCCAAGCGAGAATCAACGCTGGCTAGACTAGGATTTCATGAACATAGCGCATGAGCAATAGATTCCCTTCATCCGTTAATTTGGGGCACTAACTTTATACTTTTCGTTCGTAATGGCTATTGAGATTCGGGGGAATAGAGGGAGGCAGGCTGGGGACCTCACATGACGAAGCGTGGCGTAGATGAGGCTTGCAGGGTAGAATCAGGGTCTTTTCTTAATGCAAAATATCATGAGCATTTCTCTATTCTTTTTCCCTTTTTTTCTTCTTTCTCTTTTCTCTCCTTTGCGCTTTTGCGCTTGGTCTCGTTATCGGGCACGGGTTTTGTTAATCAGGATGGCGACGATGGAAGGATGTTGTGGCATGGCATTGACGTTTTTCGCTTTCATTAAAAAAACAGATACCCAGTTTAGGAATGGGTAGTGTATAGACATACCGACCGGTACGGTTGCAATTGATGCCACGATGAACGGGAGCTGCCACTTCATGGGCGCTGTCTCAGACTTTACTCTCCAAGCCCGGGCCCCTTTCCATATTAGCACCAAGTCCGCCGAACCTGTGACCAAAATCCCCCCTCGGGTTACCCTCATGCCGTGAAATTGTTGGCTTTCACTATTGGCTCCAGTGGTATGATACACGTACACATCATATTATCATACTTTGAGGGTGTTATTAACACGGTCATCGATGTTGGTACCCTCGCAATCAAAACCATCACATACCTCCAACGATGATTAGCATTTGAAGGGCAAGTGACCCCAAGCCCGGGTTGCCTCACTGGGGCGTGAAATTTCAAGGGAAAAATTCGATACCATATGCTGATATCTTGGAGCCCGTGACCTGGGGAGTTTGATCTGGCTTGCGTCGCATGCATCATAGACTATTGCAGCCCTCCTGGGTGACGTTAACTGTATCAATCTGCCGGCCGGGGGCCGTCTTTTGTCTTGTTTGATTCTATTTGCTGAGTCCAACACAGAATGAAAGATTATGTTGCAGGTCCAGATTGCTTCGAGCTGGTTCACGAACGATGGGTGTGGGAAAACCTTTTTTTGTCCTATAAAAGTTGAACATCAGCGTCTCCAGAGTTATACGGGCTGATTTCAGGGAAATCCTCCAAAATATTCAGGAATCTGCTGTAGAAAAATCCGGGGACAGCACCAGAGCACGGACCGCGATTTCCAATGCCGGGATCCTGCTCGCCGAAGTCTAGCGGGTGTTGGCACAAAGCTGATATGACCAACAGCAGGTGGAGCGATTTTGAGGTGGCATACCCTGGAGAGGGTAAAAGCCGTAGCTCAAAGCATCAACCTACCGGTAGCTCAGACCTTAGCGGCTATTTTTCACTTAAATCCAGGTTTTCTCAGAGCGCCCACCGAATCTCTGCTTGTCAACTCCTTCGATACCTTTTATTGCTATGATAGAATCTCTACCAATAGTCTCCTAGTTTTGACATAGGCTATCTAAGGGTTTTCATACACCTTTGGGGGCTGGGGGTAACTCGCCATGAGACGGTATAGAATACCTTTCGAAAGCCTATTTGGTCCAGGTATAAGGGAGCTCAGGATCGGTTTAGCCGGAAAGCTTGAGACCTGCGGAGAGAGTAATCGATCCCATCTTAAATCTAGTATCAACCCGAGAAACAATGTCCGAACGGATACTATGAACCAAAATATTGACTAGTATTGGGTCTACAGAATCCCGGTTATTATGATATCAAGCCCAAACAGCTACAGAACAAGGAGTAAAGGCAAACTACTCATACCAACCTGAGCAGCAGAGAATATGGGACGTAACGGAATATTTCCATTCACCCCGTCGCCAGAAGACACTATCGACGAAGACTCAACAGAAACATCATCGTCACTCCCGTTGTCACGGTTATCCCCACCGTCTCCCAGGCCATCATCGGCATGTCTCTGGAAGCAATCACTCCTTGTCTCGCCGTACACTGAAGAGAAAGGTAAATTCTCGGCAAGCCTCTTCTTTGACCGTAAAAGTGAGGATAACCTCACTGATGGATCGAGATCAATCATTCGGGCTAGTCAGAGTTTGAAGTAGGGGGAGAAAGGGAATTCCCTGTTCTTATTCAACACGATTTGCACTGCCGGTGGGGATCCTTATCATTCCTGGACAGGTGGCCGTGGCAGCTGGGAGGGGCTAGAGGTGATAGTGGTCTCGCTTCTGCTGAATATCAAAAGATAATATAGACTACAAGGAAAAGGTAAATTTTACTACAAGCTGCACCGGTACCGTATCCTGTGGCTATCGTCCTGTAACCTGTAGACGGCTCCTCTTCAGCTCCTCGCTCTCATATCATCGTTAATCCCAGGACGTGGGTGGCGGATCCCTAATTAAAATAATTCCCGCGGTAGCAGCCACTAAGGTCATGCACTATCGGATTGCTTCACCTAGGGCTCCCACCCGCTTGCTCCGCCCAGCTCCGATAACAACAAAACGCTTTCAACAAGGCAGGAACAACCCACCGAGCTTCTCGAAATCTCGAATATCAGCCCTAACTTGTTGGAATTCTGCGTGAGGCCGAGGAAGGGCCAGGTGGGCTTTTCGTAAATCGGCGGAGGCGGTGGTAGATAGATGCCAGGAGCCGGGTTGATGATAGAGCTGCCCAGGCTCCAGATGTCAAGAACGCCGGCATCGGGTATATGTCTGAGATATCGTCAACGCCCTCAATCCCTAGTTCTCTCTCTCTGGGACAAGATCCGGAAACTCTGGGGAGGTGTTCGTCTAGATTCTGCAGTAGCGATACACTCTTACTAAAGTCTAATTCTCTGGTTATCTAAGATCTGGCCTTAAATGTTATTCTAGGGAGTGGGGATGGTCAACTGTAATTTATGTAACATGCACTAGGGCCTCGGATACTGAGGTTCGGATCGCGTCTGTACTCCCTATTGTGCTCTGGAGTGTGGGGTTACCTATGGGCTCCGGGAGAACGTACTGAGTTTCCGTAGGTGAGCTAGAGCAGAGCTGGAGCCTTGGAGGACCCGAGATGGACGGGCATATATCCAGGACAACATGTCCTGAAGGTGATTCGTCAAGCATTGGGGAGCTCATTAAGGTTTTTTTCGGCAAGTACCGTACTAAACTCTCATTGATCACCTATAGGCGGGCCTATCAGCAGCCTGGCCCACTGGAGACGCTGATCACAAAATTGCACTCAATCTCGTGGATACGATATTCCGAATTCCACCAGTAGTGCTGATTAAAAGAATAACAAAGCCTACCATGACCACGATAGTAAAGACATAAAACGATAACTCCATAACACAAAATAACTCAACCGGCACACTAGAATCCCCCCACGGTGGAGATGTAAAAAATCCCACTAGTTTACACTGACAGGCAGCCGCACCGGCCTAAACTTATGCCAAATCCGCAGTGCTTACGTACCCCCACTTATAAGACTCATATACAGTCTTCGCCCGTGGGTCTTGCCTATCGCATCACTAGAAAAATCCTCCAGTTCCTCAGGCCTGGCATTTCTTGTCCACCGCACAAGTTCATCAAGCTCCGCTTGCTTAGTCCACTTTTGACCATTGGGCACTTATAGTCGCTCTCCTATCTAAGGCCATGGCAATCTGCTCCTGGCCTGAAGGCATTTTCCGTCAGCAATAGAAGTACCCAAACAATGACCATAGAAGATCAATTAGCATACCTGTCAACCCCGCAGCTTCTCGCCAATCCAGGCCGTACAGAATCACAAAGGTTTCGTGGAAGCTGATAAGCCCATTCTCGAAAGGCAAGCGTCTGAAATAACATCGGCTGCGTGGGCAGCATCATTTCCTTCCTCGATAGCTGCAGAAATGCCTATTCCAGGCAGTGTTCCCAACCGTCCCGGGCAGGGAGGGTAAGGGCGGCAGAGCATGGCGTCCGTCTTCGATAAAGACTGCCGTCCGAGGGGTTGACGCCGGGCCCGGGAGTCTTAATACAAATGGCATCCTCCGGCCGTCCCGGCTAGAGGTTAGGACGGACCATGGGACGGGCGTCCGTCCAGGACAGAGTTCCTCAGCGGGCGGAGCATAGTTATCCCCTTCCTATGCCGCATTAATTCGACCCCCCTGCGGTCCCGACCCCCCGACTAGCTGCTGCAGAGTAGTTTTCATCTGTTGAAAGGATTCTAGAAATGTGTCACCCTCTGCATTTGCATATATCGTCGATGATTGGCTATATGGACCCACTCGCACCTGGAATCTCCTGTGTCAAAGCAGATATTTTGAATGAGTCATGGCCTTACAATTGACACCATGCCCCTTTTTTTGATGGCTGAGCTTACTTCAACCCCTTAGCACACTTTTCTTCTCTTCGAGTTTTTACGGTAGACGGTCACATCATAGCGAGATTCGTGTCGCAGCAGACGGCTCAAAAGTGTTTACCTAATTTTCAACCCTCCCAAATCCTGATTCTAGTTGGTCAAATGAGACGTTGATTCAGAGGTCCAGTTGCAACCATGATCAAACACTCTAGACACTGCTCAAGGTAGAACCCTTCCAGAGACTCTGCTTGCATACAACCGTCAAGCTCTCCTTGACGGTCGGTGGTCCTCTCCATCCGCTGGACGGCCATCCATAGGTAAACGGAGCCTTATAGGGTCCGGGGATCCACTATCGAAAAGAAGGACAAAACTAAACCATCAGGAACCGAGAGCGAGCCTTGGACACCGATTATTCCTCGATCTACGTTTGCGCAGGGGAAAGGAGATCATCGCGACAGGCGGTGAAACTCACGGCGTGGAGGAGTTTGTTGTTATGGGCTTTGTTTCTCTGAGAGAAGAAGAAACCCCCTTTGTGCTGGTGGTTGAAGCGAAAAATGCTAACCTTGGGGAGGACATGAGAGAAAGTAATAATGGAGGTGCTGTGTATGGATTTATCACCGCGGGTGACAGGTGGAAAATGGCCCGCTACGATGGGGTGTTTCGGATGAGCGAAGGGATGGAGATTCTATTTGATAGCATGGACGAGGACAAGGGGAGGTGGATGAAAGATTACTCCATTGTAGTGGATTGCCTACTCGTCGCATTGAATTCCGGAAGCGTGACGGAGAAATGAGGGAAGGTATCATAAAGACCTATTGTGAAGGGAACTGGTTCCTGGAGGCTAATTTATTCTGCAGGGAACCGACTCAAGGGCGACGGTTGGGTGATTCGCCTTTTATGTTCTCCGACTGGGCTTAGGAGGGAAAGACCTGATTCATTGTGGGGTGGCTTATTATACGTGTGATTATTCATAGGCATTTATGTACGTACGCGTGCATCCCAGTGCCGATGGCCAATACTCAAAAAAAAAACAGGAGGGTAAATTTGGTGATTCGTCTGTTTTAGGTATCCTATCAAGCAGCGCTCAGCATTCCAGCGGTGGACTCGCGAGTAAATCCCGGGGGAGGTTGTCTTCAGCCAGCGGTTGGTGAGCGTCTAGCATAGCTCTTGTTGGAGGTCACACAGAAAAGGCCGCAGTGGAAGTACAAAGTGATGGGACTGATCAAGAAATAGGAGAAAGAGAAAGACGGTTGTTCTTCTTGTTGTTCTACAGATACATCTCAGATCGCCATACTTATAGCAATTTGTGGCATGAATATACATCGATGTGACTTCAGTCATTTCCTAGGTCCGCAAGTTCCAAGTGGCCCAACAGCCGGCCCAACATATCCGCACCACTCATCATATTGCGGTAACATTTCCAACAGCTCCTTCTAATCAGCAGCGAGTGATTTCTTGTGATGACATTACAGAACACTCTTCCCTATGGGTGATTGGATGGGTCTGGTTCATGATTGCTGATATCGTGTGCAGTATCCTTCTTTACCCCGACTGAGTAAGGAGGGAGGGCAAAACGGTTGCTGGAGAGGGTAATTCTTCCATCACTTCCACTCTCCTCCAATGCCTTCGTATTAACCATCCGCGTCTGATGCCTTTTCTTCTTTCCTTTTCGCTCCACCCCTTTTATTTGGGGAGGGGGGCGAGTCGCATACAAGTTACAATAGTATCATAAGTCTCCTAAAAAATAAAATGGAAGAAAGAAAAAGCAAGGCATACCATACGGGATTGCGTCGTCCAAGCCTCCACCACTACATACGAGATATACACTACGCCCTCGTGCGCCCATGATACCCAAAACGAAAGATACAAGTCACCTTGCGGCAGAGAGTTCTATGCGCGCTTCCAAGTTGGGTCAGGTTTCGCGGTATCCTGGCGAGGCCAATCATTTCCCAAGATTCGATATCCCAAGAACCGTGAACACGAAAACAACCTATACATTTTTTCAAAAAAAAAAAAGCCAAGAATAACAACCCCCAGAACAAAGGAAAGTAGTTAAAATGCTAGTACAAATGCCGAATCTATCAAAACACCACCAACCCGGGCCTAATTTACAAAATAGTAACAAGAAAATACAATCACCATGAAGCAGTTCCATCACTCCTCCCTCTCCTCCCCCTGCTCTTCTCCTCAAACTCTTCATCGGGCAAACTCCGGGGTTTCTCCTTGCCCCTACTATTCAACTGCCTCACCTCCTGGAGAATGAGTTTCACGTCCTTCATACTCTCCTCCAGATTTCCTATTCTTGATAGCATCATTCGCCCTAACATAAGGTCTGCAACACTGCCCCTGGAACCTGTCGCCATGGCCATCTGTGTTGCAAAACTTGAGGGAAGTTGGGGCTCTTCCGGGTGCTGGGCTAGATCTAGAATTGGTGATGGCGATCTCATGTGTTCATCGCTCGGTACCATCAAGTGTAATCCCTCCAAATTTTGGGGTGGCTGTAAAAACTTTCTTGGTGTGGTGATTGCTCTTGCACGTGTTGCTGTTTGTGGCCTTGATGAGCGAGGGGAATGCTTTTTCCCCGATGCGTTTTCCATGGCCCACACTGCTGTGCGTTCACTGCTCTGGCGTGAAAGCCGGATAGGGCTAATCCTTTCGACTTCATCTTCGGACGATTGGACAATCGGAGGGTTAAAGGTGTTTTTTATGGTCTGTGAGGAGCCCGTTCGAGTGTGGTGACGGGAGGCGAATTGCTTCCTCAGTGCTTGTTGGGTGAGTTTAGTGAAGGAAGAGTCTTTGGGAAGGCCTGGTATGCTCTTGGTTGGTGAGCCTTTCGTGGGTGCATTCTCCTCGGTCGTTTCCTGTTCCGAGCTTGGCGCCTCGTTGTCGTGGCCCTCAGTATCGTTGGTAATTTCCTCCTCGTCCTCTTCGTCACGAGAGTTCGCTTCATCGTCTCCATCATCATCAGTTCTGATTATATCCAATGGCTCAAGTTTGGTGTGGCTCTCCTCGAAACCTCCCAGGCCCTCCATTTCCCCTGTGTTGGCAAATTCCTCAGGATCCGATATCACCGATCTGGTCGGTTTTCTCAGGGCGGAATTTCTCTGTAAGTCCTCGATAGTTCCATAACTATCTCTCTTTGCGAACTTGGCAAAGCCAGGTCTTCCCTTCTCCATGGCTCTTCTGCGAAGATTGAATCCATCCTCGAATTCCGTCGGCGGGGATCCCGTTGGTGATACTACCCCTTTCATCCAGGACGTTACAACACCACCGGGCACGTCCATCCTTCTTCCACTACGGATGGACAACTCTCCCCGGTAAGGTCTTCGGAAAACCTCATCCAATGCCCTGTCTTGATGATGGCTCGCAACTGAACCAGCACGGATCCTGCGAGACACTGTGTTAAACACACCCTGATCGAGCGGATCGAATGTTTCCCGGACAGTCCTTCGCGTGCGCTTCTTGGAAAATACATCCGATTGCTCGAAAATTGAGTTCCCGAGGATAGTCCGCTCATATAGAAATATGAGCAACAGAATCGGGAAATGGGTAATTTTGATAACCGTTCGGTTTAGCCGGACAAACTGACGGAACGGCATAACATGGCGTAAGGGATGAAGGATCCAGCCGAGGAGGTTCAGTGGTGCCGTGTATGAAAACAGACTGTCGGATTTGACCAGTGACAGTGTGTTTACGGCCACAAGAAACTGATGCTCTGAATCAAGATTAGCCTTGATCAGGAGCAAGAATGGGGTCTCAATTACCCTCTTGTGAGTTGGCAGCTACTGCCGCAAATGAGTTCGTCAAGACCGTAATCAAAATTGTCACAATCAAAAAGTGGCAGATGATCATAAAGGCCGAGAGAAGAGCTTTCCCGAGGAGCTGCACAAGGACATTAGCACATCTACCGGCCAGGGGCAAGGCCCCCAGAATGATAGCGTACGTTATACGATTCCCATGACTCCCAAGCCTAGATTCGGGGATTAGCTATATCTCTAAAAAAGAAAAAAAAAGCCGGTCCAAGATTATACGTACTGCAGGGGTAAATCCCATCAAGATCTGAAAGAGCGCATAGCTGTTGAGTTACGAGTGATTAGTTGTGACGTTCAAGCATCCACCACTGATGATCACTCACCAAATTTCCCTCGCAGAATAGGAGTCTCTGGCAAACGAAGTAAAGGCAACGAAAAACCCCGAGCAAAAGATCAAAATCAACACTAGAAGCGCCACCATGTCTACCGCCATGATCTTGAAAGCGATGATGAGCTGACTGAAATACCGGTAGTGATCTCTATTGTACCAACGTCAATCAGTTTCTCACCCTCCATATCGCAACACTGGATCGGTGCCTCGACGCCTCTAGGGGGGCTTACAATACTGAGAAAATCCTGGGGAACAGGAAAACAGCACATGAGGCCAAGATATCGTAGCTCCAGCCCGTCATATAGTTTCCTCTCCCAGGAATGACGATTCCAATAAACCGCAAAACATAGAATCTATCAATGTGTCAGCATTTGAACCCTCGGGTGGATTTTGTCGCCTACTAACGCTGTAAACAGGAGATATATCCCCATGTCGAACGAGTTCCAGAGTGACATGAAATACAGCGAAACGCCAGCTTCGGTAAAGCCAGCAATTTCGTCCTATAGATATTTAGGATCCGGATCGCTGTGAATCTTCCCCATAAAACCTACCATCATGAACCCAAACGACCAAACCCAGAATACAGCCTCCAGTGTAGTGATTTCGTAGGACCTATCGATCAAAACCATGACATACCTAAAACGGGGATTAGTACCTAAAGGGCTTGGCCTGAGCCCAAACCGAGGGTGGTCTCACAGGAGTAGTAAAATCGCAAGTGAAAAAGTCGACGTGATATGCTTGTATCTCGGGACTCTTAATCTTGAGAGCTTGAACAAGCTTGCATCGCATGCATCATAGACCGTTGCAGCTCTCCTAAATGACATTAGCTGCGTCAATCCGCCCTGTGAGGGCCATCGTTTGTCTTGTTTGATTCTGTGCGCCTGGTCCAACGCAGAGTGAAAAACTATGTTTCCGGTCCAGATTGCTTCAAGCTGTTTCATGACCAGCGGGTGTGAGAGAAACTTTTTGGCCTATAGAAGTTGAATCTGTTAGCGTCTCTGAAGGTATTCGGGCGGATTTCAAGGGGAAATCCTCCCAAGATAGCCTGGAATCCTCGAATGAACTGGGAGCCGTACCTGAGCGCGGACAGCGATTTCCAACGCTGAGATCCTGCTTGCTCGCTGAAGCCTAGCAGGTGCTGGTGCAAAGCTGATATGGCCGACAACAGGTGGAACCTCTGGGGCTGTTGGAGGTGGCATACCCTGGAGAGGGTAAAAGTCATAGCTCAAGGCATCAATCTGGTTCAAACATTAGCAGCTAGTTCTCACTTGGGTCAAGGTTTCCTGGAGGCCCCACCAGTTCTCGGTTCGTAAACTCCTTCAATAGCTTTATCGCTAGAATCTCCGCCAATAACGCCCTAGTTTTCGAGACAGAGGCTATCCCAGGGTTTTCGTATGCCTCCTTTGAGAACTGGAGGCAATTCGCCATAAGACTGTACAGAATGCCCTTCGAGAGCCTATCCGGTCCACGCATAAGGGAGCTCAGGATGGGTTTCACCAGAAAACTTGAGACTTGCGGGGAACGCAATTGATCCCATGTTAAGCTAGTATCAACCCGAGAAACAATGTCTGAACGGATACTATGAACCAGAGTATAGACTGGCATCGAGTCTACAAACTCCCCATTATTATCAAACCCACACAGCTGGGGGGCAAGGAGCAGGGGCAGATTCCTCGTACCAAGCTGAGCAGCAGAGAATATGGGAAGTAACGGATTGTTTTCATTCTCCTCGTCCCCAGAAGACACTATGGACGAAGACCCGACGATAGAAACATCATCGTCATTCCCGGTATCACCATCATCATCACTGTCTCCCCGGTCAACTTCGGCACGTCTCTGGAAGTAATCACTCCTCGTCTCGTCGTATGCCGACGAGAAAGGTGAGTGCTCAGTACGCCTCTTCTTCTTCTTTGATCGTAAAAGTGAGGACAACATCGCTGATGGATCGAGATCAATCATCCAGACCAGTCAGAGTCTGAAGTAGGGGGAGGCAGGGAAAATCCCGCTCTTATCCAACACGATTTGTGCGGTTGCTGGGGATCCTTATCATGGCTGGAGGGATGGCAATGGCAGCTCGGGGGGGGGGATGGGGGGGGGGTAGGGGTAGGGTAGATGATAGCTAGGTAGGGTGGGAAGAGAGGGCAGTGGAAAAAAAGAAAGTGGCAATGACCGGTGGGAGGTGGTCAGTGGAAGGGAAGCGATTGATTTACCATCTACGCAGGCAGGAAGGTCATCCACCAGTGGAGTAAGGGGAGAAGGGAGGTGAAGGACCGCTCGAGGTATGGGGATGGGCTACGCGTACGATTGCTCGGCGTAGAGAGAGGGTCTCAATGTTATGCGCTCAGCAGTTGCTTCTCACCCTTCGAATCCCTACGAGTAGGCGTGATGGGATGAGTGAGTGAGAGGGGTGGTGAATCGAGACGATAGCGATTTCACCTCCTGCCGGCTATCAAAAATAAAATAGAGTGCAAGGGAAAAAAGTAAAGTTTACTGCAAGCTGCACCGGTACGGTACTGTACAGTACAGTACATATCCTCCTGCAACCTGTAAACGGCTCCCCCTCCGCCGCTCGCTCTCATCTCATCGTCAATCCCTGAGAATGGGTGGTGGATCCCTGATTAAAAAAAAAATTGCCACAAGTAGCACGGCAGCCACCCAATTCGCCCACGCCCTTATCCACACCTGCATCGGACTGCTCTATCCAGGACTCTCGCTTGCTCGCCCTCGACAGCAACAAACCCTTTCAGCCAGCCAGGAACAACCCACCCAGCGCCTCAAATCTCAAATATCAGCCCTATCGGGATTCTACGGGTTAATAGCTCGTTTGGTGGGTGTGAGAGCTCAACTCGTCGTCCTAAGGATCACCATCATACAGTGCCAGTCTGGTAAGAGACTTTGCATGAGAAATTTTTTATCAAACTTCTAACTTGGGTCCTTTGACCGACCTTACCTGAGCTGCCATGCCGCCGCCGTTCCCCCTGCTTCTTGCTATCGAGTACGGCACGTCTCTCTCACCGACGCCACTCCTGTTATCATTCTCACTCCAAACCGTGACGTCCTTCTCCCTCCCCGCCTCTGGGGAAGGAAAAAAACCACTCGTCGCTCACTCTCTTTCCTACCCCGCGAAGGTCACAGATTGGTGGGTGAAGCCCCCGATTTGCAAAGAAAAACAAAAAACCCCATTGTTACTGTATCCGACCGAAACAATACTCCGTAGAGCATCAGAGCATGTGGGGGGTGGAGGCTTGGGCTCGCATGGGACAGTTTAGAAATGGGCGGCTGGCTGCATTTGAAAGCTCCAAGTTCAGATCAGAATTACCCAGAGCGCTCAAGCCTGGGGCACAGAACTCGTTACTATACTCGTAAGAGCAGTTAATTCTAGCAACCGGTTTTGCGTCTCCCCCAATGATCTAGGCCCGTGAAATTCTTTCTTTAATTATTCTGCGGTATATATTGCAAAGTTCAATTGCCCGCCGACCGTTTGCTCGACTCAACCACCTATTATGCCTCTCGCCCGCAAGCGCAACAACGGAAGCAATGTCCGACCGAAGGTTAATCCCCATCCTTTACCCCTCCCCCGCCACGAGAAGCTAGGTAGATCACTACCGGTAGAAAGTTGGCAGACAAGACTCATAGCGGTGTAGTGTACCCATCCTGCTGTAATGTTAAGGGATGCGGTGGAGTGGCCAGCAGCTACTCGTGTCTCCGTGCATAGCTACTGCAGTGCCAATTCTCAGCTCGGAGACACGAGCAGTTGAGGCATAAAAAAGAAGGAAATAATGGAAAAAGAAACTCGGAGTCGGTTCAGGTGGCCATCCGAGTACCGGTATCATAACACGAGCCCCCAGCCTTTAACAGAGCCGCAGAGAAAATTTCAGTTACCCCTGTACTGTACCGGCACTACTGTACTCGAGTACAATACACAGCACGCGCTACCTGGGCCCCCTCTTCCTGAACCACAGGTTCCATCAATTGCTAATATTAGTCGCAAAAACACAGTACGGTAGGCATACAGAAGAAGATTTGGTCCGGGAGGTTACGAGGGAAACCTCCATCCGCTCTTCAGAAACAAGAGAATCCCATGCGCCAAAAGGTCCCTATCAGCCTTTTTTTTCTTCTCTTGTCAGCGAACGGCTGAAATACAGTATTCTAGACCCCCTTATGTTCTTACCGGATTGAAGTGGTCCTAACCGGGACGGTAAATACTTTTTCGAACGCGGTGGTACAAGTACCCCGGGACACACAGGAACCATAAACCACTTGCAACCGCTTGTACCATATTGCTTATTCCTCCGTCTTTTAATCGTGGATATCACTGCTCCCGGTATCTGGAAGCCAAGGACGACAAGCCTCCAGCCCGCGTGCTTTAAGCTTACACTGCATCACCACACCCAGACTGGTTAACAACAAGGGCAGCGCCACCAGACCAGGGTACTCATGATCCGCAGAAAGAAAGTTCCTTTTTTTTCTCGGGATTCCGTTATCAAAGATAAGTTGTTGACTAAAAGGGTTGCTAACGAGTTGAGCACGGTAGGGGATTATTATTTAGGGAAAACGCCCAACGACTGGCTTCGGAGGCTAATCCACGATAAGGACTCGGACTGAGAAAGACCTCTATATACACCCGGAGGCAGGAGTGATTCAAAAGCCCGGGGGGTCCCCTATGTTCTTGTCGAGTATTTCCTACGGTATGGAACCGTCGTCACCGGGAGGAGAAACAGTGTGGAAGCACTGGAGGAGCTCGACTCGAATATGGCAAGTGAATTGGAGAAATCTTTTCCTTAGGCCCATACAACCGCCAACGGACGAGGAGGGGCTATGGTTTCTGAATCCACCAGTCAAGCGCGAGTAACACCGGACTTGACATAAGCAGCCAAACAGCAGGAGCAACCGTCAACAGCCGCTTCCCCAGACTCCTCACCACCTCAACGAAACGATTGCCAGCGCGAAGACAGCCCAAGGGCCAAACAATCCCCTCCTCCTTCCCCTTTCCTCACCCCATCCGTCCCTTAATACACCACCTCCTCAACATCTTTCCGAGCCAACCCAAGCCCTACGAGTAAATACCGACAAACCCACCCAATCACTACCACTCCCATCCAATATCCAAACAAAAACCCCACAACCCCACAATAATTCCGAACGCACTGTGACGCAGAAAAAAAATTCTTTTCGGCAAGGCGAAAGGACATGTCATAATAAAGAAGAAAAGAAAAGAGGAGAGAACACCTAACTCGCGTTACCCCGGATTCCTGTGTTCCCGAAGACTGCACAAACAATAAAGGTAAAGAAACCAATGGCGTGGTAATGGCCTTGGTGGCTTGTCGGAATCGATTCCCTTTGGCCGGCGGCCGGGTTCGTACGCCGGTTCGCCAATGTATAAATGGGTGTGGGGGGAAATGCGCCGGCCGGTCGGGAACGGAATGAAATTTTAAACGGGGTTTGGGGGGAGTTGTTGTGCGCAGGTTTTGGCTGTTTGGGTGGGGGGGGGGGGAGTGGTTTACGGTGATCATGCAGTATCACTCGGATTTTCGGATTGGAGCTGAGGGGGCGGGGGGAGGATGGGAGAGGATCATTAGCACTTTTGAAAGGGGGCTGTACGGTCCGGCAGTATAGTAGAGTCCGCATAGCGAAATGGCACTCTTAGTAATTACCACCGCGGAAATACCAGAGTAGACGCTCCAATCCACCCCACAACTATCACACAAACAGCTCTCACCAACCACTTCCCCCCCCCTCCCGCAGACAGGCGGGCAAGCAGGATCAAAGTCAGCCTTAAACTTCAAATACCGGTAGGTAGGTAAAAAAAAAAAAAAAAAGATCACAAGGCACAATTCACCATCCATAAACCCCCGAAAGAAAGAAAGAAAGAGGGCAAGGGAGAAGAGGGGGAGGGGAGGAGGACAGCCCGAAAAGGCCCACCACAGCAACAAATCTCGTCATTCACCGTTTTCAACTCTCGCGTTCCTGTTTTCCCTCCCCTCCCCCCGATTCATTGTTTCGTCCCGATGTTGCGGGGGTTCCTTAAGCGATGCGCAATTGACCAGCATTCTGTGCGACGTTGGTACGAGTACGTATACGAGTACAAGTATAATAGCTGATGGATAAATGAATTGTAGATACAGTAGATAAATTGACGGATTCCTATTTTGGGATTGGTCGGACCGGTTCGTTATCTTTTTTTTTCTTTTTCTTTCGTTTTTTTTGCTTTCTATCTTTTGTTTTGTTTGGGCTGGTAGGTTTCTTGGCGGTTGGGTTAGGGTTTTTAGTTATTTGGTGATCTGTTCTCTCATTCATTCATGGGAGAGTTTGCGCTGCTGGACACTACGGTAGGTAGGTGGGGAGTTTATCAAGAGGCCATATCATACAGTATGCTAGCAAATTCTTAGCTTTTTTTTTTTCTTCTTGAAACCGCTCTTCCTATTGGAAATGTTGTAAAGAGCCAGGTGGCCAAGCCTGTCGTTAGCTTTATATTAACACCGCCCAGGTCTCGCTTGCGCAAACTCCCCTAATATGCGCAAGTGTGATGCTGTACAGTACCGTACCGTGTGTCTGGATTGGGCGGTTGATATCGTAAGTTACCTCTCGAGCTCTAGTTTTGGAGAACTTTGGGGCAAGTACGGTACTAACTTGTAGACTTTGAGGAGGAGGGGGAGGTATTGTAGGCAATTATGTACTCGAGTATGATATGTGTCTTTAAGTGCCCGCCGGATATCGTGGCATCCTTCGAGCTCTATAGGCAGAAGTTGCTTTATCATACGTTCTAGCATAGTCTAGTCCAGTCCAGTCTATAGCCTGCTTCCTACGAGTACTCGAGTACAGCGCTCGAGTTACGGCTACCGGTTATCACCATTACCACGCTCTTTTTCATTCCATGGCTTTCGTAAGCTACAGTCTACAAGACCACAAAATCACATTAAATAAATAAATAAATAAGCGGGCTATGAAATACTGAGCGCTCTATGTTTTAGCGAGAGCTTGCTGCCAGCGCTGCGGATATTTACTACTGTTAGCAGCTGGTATGATAGTGTGCCAATACTGTGGAGGAACTCTTTTATGATTACTAGAACAATTTGCACTCATCAAGGTCTAGACTTCAAACTGCTGAAAACTCTGCTGTTATCCCCCCCCAACCCCCATATCCCGGTTTTCTCCCCCCACCCTTCTTCATTCTAGGGATCCGGGGAGCAGTACCTTTTGGCCAAGCCAGGATTCCAAAAATTGGGCGGAAGTATCGTAACCTGCTCAAGGGAGGCTTTTCTTCTTGATCCGATCAAGCAGATGGATTTTTCGTGCAAGGAGGTTGACGGATTCCATGTACAGTACTGTAACCTTATGATTTCAAATAATTGAACCGCGCTCTACCCGTACAGTACAAGCAAGCAAGCACAAGTATGCACGGGATCTTTTCTTTTCTTTTCTTTTCTTTTCTTCCGGGGGTGGGGGGGGAGGGCGGCGGGTTATTTACTATTGGTCTAGACTCCTCCCAAAGAACGTACCCGAGTACTTGTATTCTCATCGTGTATTCGGAATGTGGTTACTATAAAAGTGCCGGCAAGTATGTCAGAATTATGAAGACATGATGGGTGACATAGAAAGAGGAGAATGTAGCCGACAATAACAATAATAATCTGATAAGAGTGGTAGCATTGGTGACGATAATCTGAGCAAAGTTATTTCACTGCCTTCAATATAATATAAAACCAACTTTCTTATTTTCTTATTTTCTTATTTCCTTTGCTCATTCCTTTATTCCTTTATTTATTTATTTGTTTATTTGTTTATTCATTTATTTGTTTATTCATTTATTTTTTTATTCATTTATTTGTTTATTTATTCAGTTATTCAGTCCGTGATGAATTAGAAGCTGTATTACAAAGTGGTAATTATGGATACCTAACTGAAAGGTAGGAGGAGACAATAATGGAGTACTAGCTAATAGTGGAAATCCTATAAAAGCCAAGGCTGCGGGTACAAGTATATTGGTAGTATTATTATGTTTTATCTCTTAATCTATGAGAGACTAAATTAAAATGTACTGCAGGAGCAGAAGCTTGACCTAAATGCGAATAAATTATATAATTAAGAGTGGATCCTTCTACCCATACTTGGTTGTAGCACTAAGCTATAAATTCTTAATAATACCTGATTCCGAATACGCGATGAAATTACAAGTATGATAAAAGAAAAGAAAAAAAAAACACACCAAGACCTCAAGTTCACCACACACCAGAAGAGGCAACTCTAACCACATGACACTAGTCGACCAAGTCCATTGTGAGATTCTGCTACGGTAGTCTATTCTCGAGTGTAGGTATTAACACTCTGCGGATTGGCGTAACGGTATCACACAGGGAAATGGAAGGATGGCGGACTTTTGAAGGATTCCCGACAGTACAAGTATATTCATCCCCAACTAGACTTAATAGTCCATAACAGGTAGGGCAAGGGAGGAAAAATAAATATATATATATAAAAAAAGCCCAAATTCAGGTCCGTTAAATACCATGTTCTCTCTCCGAAAGTTCTTGCTGGTAATTATATCTACAAATGCTTATCACTATAACGGCATATTCGTAAATTGGACTCCAGCTTCGGGTGCGATGATCCGTCACTCACGGTTCATTCATTCATTCATACATGTGTACGTGTGTATGTGTGTATGTGTGTACTCGAGTATGTAGTGAAATATGGTACTGTACACCCCCCCCCCGGGTTCCCACTTTCAATTGGCCAGTGATTGGCACTTGTGGTTTGAACGGTATATATATACTCTGGAAACAATCGTCCCATCAGTCCGACAAATTCCACATGTGATAGATATATAATAGGTAGACACCCCACCCCAACCGCGATATACGGTATCATACCAATCCCACTCCAGCACAATAAATGGTAGCCAACAGCCATCACTACCGTTACTATCGCACTCCACTCCACTCCACTCCACCAATCTCGCGATAAAAACGAATACCTCATTCATCCCCCGTCACTCACACTTGATCATTCGTGAGCGTCTTCACTTCTCCCCCCCCCGAAAGGCCTCGGCCGCACCGGCAAGTTAGTAACGAACTCATCATGCCCTAACACTAAGTATCCTAAACTCGCCAATCCAAAACCCCTATCGGGACGAGCTTCTTCTTCTTCTCCCCCTTCCCTTCCCTCTGATCGTGCTTTAGATATTACACCGACTCGCGCTGTGATAAAGGTGGAGAAGCAGGACAGAGGGAATATCCTGTGAGTTCGTAGCGTAGCCGCACAACGCCCTTACGGTGAGAGGGGGACTCCCGGGTAAGAGTGATAATCCATGACTAGGGTGGGAGGATACTCTTGCACTGATCAAGCCAATCGCGCACCTCTAGCTATAAGAAGGGGAGAAGTGTCTCGGGTTATATCAGTCGGGTAATTGACCTTTCATGCGTGTTTGCCGAGGGTAGGAGTAGGACTCTTGGGGGGATGGGCGGGCGCACTATGACCACGCTGCCCGGTTGGGATTTGGGGCGGGGTGTGCTGCGGGGACTACGGCACTGATGGAGGGGGCCCTAGATGGGGTTTTTGAAGGCCGGTATGTAGATTGGGTTGTCGGTTGGATAGTGGGTGCATGGAGACCTTGTGTATCTGGTGTTTTTCTTCGGGTGGATGTTTGCTAGGATTGGTAGAGGGCTGCTTTTGTGATGAACTAGCGTCATGTTACTGATATTTGGATAAATTTAGTTTCTCGATGCCTCTACCAAGACTGGGTAGCATGAATAATAATAATTATAGTATGTGCAATTAATTTTTATACACCACACACTTCCCAATCTATCCAGACTTCCGAACCCTTACTTAAAGTCCTTATAACTCCACTTCTCAGTAGCCTTCTTGGCATACCTCCTCCCCTCCACCGCCCTAACTCTACTCTCCACGACCCCTCTCTCCCTCAGACTGCGAAACCTGTCCCTGAGCAAACTCCCTTCAGGCTTCAACGTCCTTAGCGAGTCCGCCAGCTCCTCGGGCAGCTGAAGTTCCAACGGCACCTTCCCCATCCCGACCTTCCCGAACCTGCGCTTGCGCATGAGTTTTGGATTCTTCTCGTCGTCCTCCACATGTTTACCCTTAGCGAGCGTGAGAGCGCGAGTCCGAAGTTCAGCATCCTTAGCGTACTTCCGTACGAGCGACAACTCCGCCGCCTGTTTTTTTGCCAGTTTTGCCCGGAGCATGGATAACTCCTGGGACTTTCGGCGGAGTTGCTTATTGCGTTGAGCTTGGGTTTTGCGTTTTGGTTGTTTCCTCTTGATGACTGGAGTTTCTCCATCGCTGCTGCCGTCACTCTCGCTTCCGCTGGCAGGCTCGGGTTCTGGTATTAGTGCCAGGGCTTTTATCCGCTCGCACTCCTTGACCTCCTCCAAGCGCTTCCTCTCCTCATCAACCGCCTTCTCCCCCTCCGTGCGGAGAAGCATGTCCCATTTCTCGAATTCCGGATTGTAACTTATTCCCGCCTCCGGGAGGCGCACAGCTGGAACCGGTTTTCCAGTCTGGGTGAGGGATATGGGTGGTTGCTTCAGCGTTTTCGGTTCTTTAATCGCCGCTGGCGCTTCTAGGAAGGTTAGCCCCTTGGATTTATACTGCTCCGCTAGCTTCTCCTCTGGCCTCGCTATGGGCGTCCCCCAAGGGTCGTAATCTATCTTCAGCTCTGGGGCATCTTTGTCAAAGGGGTTGTGGTGGGATGAGGGGTTTGCGGCGATGGAGCGGAGGCGTTCGAGGTCACTATGGGAAACGCCATTGCTGCGGCGCTTTTTAACAGGGAGGATGCCAGTGCCATGGGTTGTAGATGCGGTCGTGGAGTGGACCCGCTTTCTCCCCTCGATCGCTGACAGAGCACTGCGGGATGACAGAATCTCGTCGGATTTGAGCTTTCTCGTGAATGACTTTGCGATAGCGGCATCGCCCGTGGTGTCTATGGTGAAGAGCTGGTTATCGGCCTTTTCCTTGACAACTCCACTATACAATTCGCTCAGCCGCTGTAGAAAAAACTAACTAGATGGACTGACATAGAGTGGGAGGTGAGTTACCCTTGAATTATCTCTTCGCGGAGACTCTCGAGGCCGGCACTGACATCGGTGACGTCGACGTTCTTGCGCCAGGCCTTTTTACCTTTTCGGGAGGGTTGTCTGCTAGCCATTGTAGGTTGTGGAGAGTTGGATAGGAGTGTGCTAAGTTTGCAGGACTCTGCTTGCAGAAAGAAAAAAGCGCGGGACGAGATTTCAGCATGGTGGGGTTACCCTGCTAGCTGATCACATGATCCGCAAAATTGTTTCTCGGGAGGTGTAGTGTAACAATACCATAATACCGGTATATTGCCGGCATGATACCCCAATCAATAAGGCAATAGACTATCTCTCTACCGGAATTCTGGCGCCTGAAATGCCTGAAATTCAAGTCCGCTGCTCACACCAACATCCCCCACAGCCATAATAAATAGCCGAGTGATGCCACATGATCATATCATTAGTTAGCTACGTGAATCTCTAGGGTACAACCCGCCAACAAACTCCCGTTACCCTCTGACCACCCCGAACATTGAAAGTCTAGCAAAACGTAAACCCGGAAATGTGCAAAAATCATTCCAAATGCAGCAACAGGGGGCGAGCTTCCCATTTCACCGAGTTCCAGCCAGCAGTTCCTCAGAATATAGGTCGGCGACAGCGGGTATAATATTGGTGGAAGAGCGCATTGCAACAAGCCATGTAGATTATTTTTTGAAAAAGTAAGAATTGATACTCCCTTGCCCAGTCATGGGTCCTGCGTTTTTCTTTTTACCCTTTGGGGCAGGCTTGGGTTTTGGCTTAGGTTTTGGCACGGGCTCCTCCTCCGAAAAGGATTCCCACCCAGGTTCGAGCTTTGTAACTGTAAATGACTGTCAGTCTAAGTGGGATAGTGGATAACAGGACAAATACTTACCAAGATACCCATCCTCGTCCTTAACTTGGACCTTCTTATTGACCTTTCTCCTCCCGCGCCTTCTCCCGCCTTCGGTGACAACGTTCACAACACTGCCAGTAGGGAGTTCAATGGGCTTCTTCTCTAGCGGTTCATGAACTTCTTCCGCCTCTTCTTGCTCTCCCTCGCTCACTTCTTCCCTTACTCTCCTGGGTTTGGGTTTAACATCTGCCAGTTATTAGGATCCACCAGACCACCAAGCTGGCGAGCGCAAATCATACCTTCATCATCACTCATCTCCATCATCTTATCAAGTTCCTCATATTTCTCCCTCCTTTTTCTAGCATCTTCAGCGGCGTCTCTAAGGAGGGCTGGTTCAAGATCATCCTCATCCTCATCGCTATCAAGATCCATCCCAACCAGGCCTAAAATCACCAGTTAGCGTCCGTTACGGCGATGATAGAACATGGATATAAGCGACCTTCCTCGGTTTTAGGGCTATGCGCGGTTGAAGAAGAATTGGATCCCGCCTTCTTATTGGCAGCATTACCCCATGAAGTAAGTAGATTGGAAGAACTCTGTTTCTTCAGTGCGGGTTTAACCGCCGATTGAGAACGCTTCATCTGAGTAGGTGCGGGCTTCTTCTCTGTTTTGGTCTTAGGTTCCTGTTTCACCTTAGTCCCCGTACCCAGCTTCGACTTGGCGCCAGGCCCCTCCTTTGCCTCAGTCTTCTCGTTCGTCCTTGACGCTGACGGACCAGCCACGGCATGCGGTCTGGCTGGTGGTCTGACAGGTTTTGGGGTTTTCTACCACCCGGTGAGCACAAATCCAACTTGGTGGCACGGAGAAGAGACCCACAGTCGCTAGATGATTAAGTATCATGCCGTAGACTTTGCCCGCAGCCTGTTCATCCTTGTAAACGAATTCCGAGCGAACCCTCTCAGAGCAAGCCGACAACACACTCAAATCCTTAATCCTGCTAGGTCCAAGGCTGTAAACATGAACAGTCTTGACGTTTTCGATTTCCGCTTTAACTTCTAAAATTCTCTCCACGTTAGCCACCTACTCACACCCCGAACTATTAACAGGAAGAGCAGGTGAAAACAAACCCTCAAGCTTCTCTTCACCGACCAACTTGACAACCTTCTGATACCTAAACCTCACCTCCCTCGGCGTAATCTCGAAGGGACTCCCACTCATATCCTCATCCTCATCCTCATCGTCCCCGACCTCTTTGATCACCTCCTTCCGCTCGCCGGTTATAATGTAGGTAGCGTAGATACTATCATCCTGCTTCTTGTGACACCTGTGGAATTCGTAGAGCATCTGCTTCGCGACGTTGACATGCACTTCGAGTCTGCGCGCTAGGATGCGGTAAGTGACCTTTAAAATTCCCGTGCTGTTATGTTAGCATGCAGCGCACTCGAGAATGTGGGGAAAAATACAAAAATAAATGAAAAAAATAAATCCTACAATCTCATGTTCATCAATGACAGAAGACTCCAGGTATTTCTTGAAGTCGCCCATTGTCAGTTCCTTGTCCTGGAGCTGAGAGGGTGAAAATGGAAAGTGCAGTTGGCCGGTTGGTGGAAGCGAGAATTCCGCGGGATAAATTGAGGTCTGGGGCGACGCGAGGGAAAATGCCAAGATATGGTCCATTTATTTTGCCGTGACGTCCTCACGCGTTTGAAAAAGGCTGACAAAGCCTTCCGATTCTCACTCGAATTTGGCGAACGTGGAAAAACACTTTGACACCGTACCCACTCCGATTATCGGTACAGTATAACAGGCAAAATATCCTTTTCCCTCAGTTCTGAATCTGAGGAACTCCCCCCTATCTACGATACCGTCTCAGGCCGGGGAGTGGGTCAGACGGAGAATTGAATCATCAAAAACGCACCAAAAGTCACAAAACGTGGAATCCAAATTGATGTCCGACGGTGGGAAGAGGAAGTTCAAGAAGGAGATATTCATGATGGCAAAGTATGCCGGATGTTTGCGTATTATACGAAAAGATTCACTTCTGTGGCTGACCCTCTTCCCGGTCAAATACGTTACGGGTATTTGTCTACCGTAGCAGAAATCCAGGAACCTGTACAGTACCGCACAGTTATGTTCCACCCCGTGGACGGATATCCGCAATTTTCTATACCCGGTCCACAAACCCCACACAACGAGTATCACATTCTCACACTCCTGCGCCTGATTGACGGTGCCCCGGCGCACGGTACAGGGGCGACACACAACCGGGTTTTCTCTGAGAGTTATTTTGGCGTGGAAGAGTAGCCGTGTGACCCACTGAGAGATCCGTTCTAGTGCCTAAATGTCTACAGGTGTTACCTGGTTATAGTAATCAATAAACCACAAGTCAAGGGTATACTACTACCAGTGTGATGATCTTTTCTATGTACAGTACAGTGCAGTACTCCGCAAGTAAACTCCACTGTACGAGTAATATGATAAGCTTCACAACAAAACTCACTAGGAAGGCGGCCCCGCGAAAGATTATGTCGACCCCCAGCTGCACGATACGTCTTCCCTACAACTTGCTTCCGCTTCATCCCACCCTGCGACCACAATCCATTGCATGATAGAATCCATAATAACGAGTCCTTGCCCCTATGACGTACAGGAACAATTCCTATTCCAGACATCCAACTTCTCGATCTGGGGCGTACCGGCATATTAGATTGAATTCTGATCTCAGAACTTTGGAAGAAAGAAAAAAAATCAACTTCAAATTCTGACTGAAAGAAAGCGCAATACTGACATGTACCATTAAACCTGTCCAAGTTACTCTTTTTCCAAACTTCCTCATCCTATCTTAGAATACCAACTAAGAAATCCAGATTTCCTCTTCTCTCTCTCTCTTCTTTTTTTTTGGAGGGGGGAGGACGTTTTGTTCACTGCACTAACATCCACGTCCAATATTTCACTTCCTACACGGCCGGCCACCACGTTCCCCTTACACTACATTACACGACACTTTACCGTTTCTCCATGACATACAATTCCGATGGGGGGGTTTTTTTTTGTCCTATACTGAAACGGTGAAAATAACGGAGACTGCCGGGGTCGTCGCGTATGGTACAGGCAAAAAAAAAAAAGAAAAAGAAAAATGCGGTCTTGAGAGTATTATAATACCAATTTCAATACTAACACTACCTGTAGTGATTCATTAATTACTGTAGTTTTAACTAACTTACCACACAGTCCAACCAGATATGACATTGGCTTGTCTGATGATGGTGATGATATTGTGCTAATTAATCCTTGTAAAATTCCGAACATCGCAACAGACCAAAATAACACCTCGATCGCCTGTGTGCACCGTAAAAGTAAAGTAAAGCAAATATTGGCACTGGCATTGGGCTCAGCTCATCGACCTGGTTTTATTCCATTCGATTTTGTTTGTGGTCACTGTAGCTCTTTCAAACCTCCAATGTCAGGACCGGATAAGATAGGATAGGGACTGGAAAGGGGACTCGCAGATGGGCGAGTGACAGATTATGATTTGTTAGAGGGAGGAAGTACCGGTATCATGACCACACCAATAACTTTTATCGGCCGGTATGCCAGCTAAAAAAAAAAAACCCCCAAAAAAACCAGGTCTACTATCATACTGCAGCTAATCCCACACCGCCGGAATGGTGCTATGGTTTTGCTTTTCGTCCCTCCCTACACATGACCTTCCCAATAACCATCGTGTCGAAACAAAGACAAGGAAGAACAGAACAAACAAACGGAAGGCTTGAAAAGGATAGATCGAAGGGTCGAAGCGAAGGAGGGGGAGACGGCCAGGGACTAGGAATGGGGAAGGAGTATTAAATAGGAGAGATCGGTGTCAACAACGGTCGCGATATGATACTCGGATTGCATAGCGAGTTCGGCATTGGTTCAGAGGGAAGAGGTGGTTACCCAGCGTCAATTTTTTTTCCTTTCCTTCTTTTTCTCCTGCTTGCCGGTATTGTGCTGTACCTTACAGCTGTAATTTGTCGTGCTTTCGGACCTCTTCCGGATCGGTATAGTAGTTATTTAGCGGTGCTCTAGCATTAGCGGGAATGTTGTTCCAGGGCACGGCTGACCTCCTCCGTGACCTGTTTCCTGCTATCATACGTTCAACGGTGTGGGTGGAACGGTCACAACGGGCCAGAATGTGAATGAGAGTTTTGGGTATAGTAGAAACGATCTGTTCCACGATCGGTCTGGAATGTGCGTTGGGTGTGGAAGGGGGAAAGGAGCTAAAGAGACGAGAGGGGAGTAATTTATCGCTAGTACTTGCTCCTTGTCGTGATAATTACTCTCTCCCGTTTCTGCAGTGGGTCCTAGAGCTCCTCCAAATACCATAGTTCTACCTGAAATGTCAATGAATCCGTGACGAATAAATAGCGTAACATAATTGCGAGTGGCTGCGCTGGTCACCTTGAGTCCGTTTAGGCATCTCACGGCACGGCGTTAGTTGTGCACGAGACTATAACGCGCCCTCTTATTCGGACACGAAAAATTGGCCATCTACCGTCCGGGGCATCATGATGTGTCCGTCGCGGCCACTGTCGCGGGAGATAAAAGGGAAATTCGGGGCTACCAGTATCACAACTCAGAATGTACCCCGATATCAAGTCCGAAATTCAATATAAAAACCCGAGATCAGGAAATAGCATAATAACAGTACAACTCCACCAAAATGCCAACATGACATACGAGAAAAAGAAAAAAAGAACTCTCACAAAGTTACATTCTCTATCCAAGGACAGTATGTGCAAGACTATGCTCCAATTTACATCAGGAGGGGAGGTATTCAGACATAGGAAATCGGTAGCTGCTAGCGCATTCTGACAGAAGAAAAAGAAAAAGTAAACTATCCACTGATAAACAAATGGGAGGTATGGAAAGCAGCAAAGGTATCAGTGATAGCCACCGTGTGTATGACCCCTAGCGCCTCTTCTAACACCGATACACTTCAACTACCATGCAAAAGATAAAGGAAATGGGAAAAAAAGAGGCGCTTGCGGATAAGTAGGTACACCTAAAAGTTCATCAAGTCTATCAAACGTTAGCAGGTCACCAAGCGCCCAGGAAAGAGAGTTTTGGCTCACCTCTGCCGAATAGAGCCCTCTTCCCCCAGTCCATAGCGAGCAGCATTCTCGTTCGGAGACTGACGCTCTGAGCAAAATAGACAGATCTGGACATCCCAGTTAGTCACCGGATATCCGAAGGTTGGCATGTCCTGGGGACTTACCTCCAGAGATACACGTAAATAAGTCCTCCGCCAACAGACAAACCGTTGAGGTCGAATACGGCAGCGTTTCCAATATACGCCAGACTTCCGAAATGCTTATACTCGAATCCCTTGTAAACCGCCTCATCCAAATCTCCATCTGTAACATTGTTCACGGCCAATCCAGGAGCAGCCTGTGCCAGCTTATTGAACTTGCGCGCCAGATATTGCCCTTGCTGGTGTGCCCGCTGAGCCGTAGCCGGCAAACTCGTTAGCTTGCTGTCAATCTGGCCTAGTAACTCTTTGAGCTCGTGAAAGTCCAGAGTTCCAGATTTATCCACATCGTATTGCTCAAACAAGCGGTCTAGCCGCCTGAGGTGATCGGTAGCCTGGGGAAACTTCTTCCTGACTCTTGCGGCCACATTCCTCCACATTCCAAAGTCTAAGGCTAGCTTCTCCGGGTCTGCCCCCTTCTCCCAGGCAATTTGCCTCAAAAAGTCGGTGATGTGACTAGCAATATTGTTTTGGACAGTGGAGCAATCTCCGATAGCATAGACGTCTCCTAAGGGTGTTCCGAGTAATCTAAGATGTGAATCGGTCTCCAGTGCGTGCTTGTTACGTTGTAATTCGAGTTGACCGGCAACGCGCTCAGCAAAGTCTGTCTGGGCAACACCGGTTGACCACAGGCACATGCCGAACGGAAGTTCCTTGGTGATAATCCCTCCACGCTCCTCATCTTTCTGAGTGAATATGACTTTGTCTTTTTCGATTCTCGAGACTCGGGAATTGGTCAAAACATCCACTTGATCACGAGCAAATCGTTCCTGCACCAAGCTATTAGCGATCATATTGCGAGATACTTTTGGATAGCACACCTCTGCATATCTCGACAGTGCCTCGTCATAGGTATTCAAGATGTGGCTTCGGGATTGCACGACATGAACAGACACCTCGTTCCGGAGAATTTTTGGATACTAGACAGCGGCCAGGTTAATCCTGTTAGGGAGCTGCGTATCCGGGAGCCACATACCACGTGAGTGAGGTCTTCATTCAGCATATCGAAAAGCTCTGCCGCAAACTCCACTCCTGTCGGTCCACCCCCGCAAATCACGAACGACAGCAATTTCCTCCGCTCCTCATCGGTAGTAGATGGCAAGCAGGCTCTCTCGAAGCACTCAATAACCTTTGACCTGATCCTCCTGGCGTCCGTGACATTCTTCAAAAACTCCACATTCTCCAACCCCTCGACTCCATGTGTTCGAGTTTTGGATCCTGTCTCCATCAGTACGGAGGTCACAATTCCTAGAAATTCCTCACGCTACTCACCGACGCCAATGACCAACTTATCGTAAGGCAGATAGAATCTCCTCTCTTCTCCATCGGGTAGCGTCTGGGAAACCTCCACCAATTTTGCCGAGAAGTCCACCTTCTCCGCATTAGCTTTAAGGAAGTGACCCTTCACCTTACTCGTGATTCTCCGAATCGGTTCAACCAAGGACCTAAGTTCCAACGTTCCAACAGTAGCGCTTGGCAACAAGGGCGTGTAGAGGAAATAATTGCTCGGCGAGACGACAGTGATATGGTAGTTATCCGGGTTTATATTCTTCAACAGAGCAACAGACCCCCAGCCACATCCCAGAACAACCAACCTAGGCTTACCCCTCTGGCTGAGCATTTCGTCACCGTCTTCGTCGTCCACCTAAGCCAGTTCCCCGAAGTCAGCTTTTCCATCATTCCACCATACCTGCTCACCCATGAAGGATGGGTGGATGGAACGGGATAATACCAACACCTCCGCAATTGGCAAATTCTTGGGACCGCCCCTCCTGGGATTCAACGCTAATTCCGGCACTCCAATGTCGTACTTCTCCGCCTCCTCTTTATAGGTGCTGGCATCGTAAATGAAGAATGCAACAACCAGCCCCGTCACCGTCAACCCGGCAAATCCACAGAACGCCGAAGTCTTGTAGATGAACCTTACTATCCCACTGCGCTTGGGCGTTTTTGCGCTGTTGGGTGTGGCTGTCGTTGCCGATGCCCGGGAATGCGTTTTGAGCAGCGGGCTGTTCCGTGCAGGGATGGTTTTCAATGAGGCATTGAATAGCGGGGGTGGTGATGCCCGCCGGGTGCTGAGCGCTCGAGAGGCGTGGGGTGACGGTGGCTTGGAGATTTGGCGGGTTAGTAGGTTCGTGCGAACGCCTAAGAGGGCCCGCTGCCGGAGCATGGTTGCGCGATTGCCGGAGCTGGTGATTGGGGGGGGGTAGCTGGCTGGTTTAGAGAAGAGGGTCGCCAGATGAAAAGCTACCGGCGAATAGACAAGCACAAGGTAGCAAAGGGGAGGTAGGGTAGATATGGGTGGAGGGGATAATGGAGCGTGTGGAGAGCACAGCAATGGTATCATACATAAACGAGATGGAGGAGGTTGAGGGGGGGGGAGGAGGAGGAGGTAAAAGGGCACGGTTTCTCCAATCCTTTCCTCAGCTCAGCTACCGTACAGTCCCGTAGACTAGTCTCGTAATCAACTCTGTTTGTGACTTTTAACCCTGTGACGCAATAATCAACGAGATTCCTCCGCTTATTCCCTCACCCTTCCATACCCGCACCCCTTCTACTGGGTTTCCCTTTCCTCATATCATCTCCCTGCCGGCAACTCGAGAAAAAGGCCGATGGACGCAGCTTCTGGAACGGTTTCAGGAGCATAGTCCGATCTGAGCATGGTAGGGGCTGAGTTGTGGGATCTCCGCACAGCTCTCGGCTTCCCCAGAGTGTACAGTACTCGTACAGTACTCGAGCACTAGCACATACTGTGCTGCATGCCGTATTCGAGGCCATCGCGGTGAGGGCCAAATCGTATGGTACTGTACTCGTAGGGGGAGATTGGTGCCCATACCGTAGTACTCGTAAACTATTGCTCGGCCAGTGGTCTACTGTACTTGGCACAATACTAAAGTACGGGTACTGTACCAGTGCCACGGCGTCACTACCCCAACAGTATGGTCTCACCGGTTATCATACTTGTACGAGTACTATGATAGGAGAGCACCAGATCACTTGTGCTGGAGTCGGTTAGAATCGCACCCAATCCTCAATCACATCGGGAGCCGCAGCATTGCCAAGAATCCGCCAACCCTATCTTGAATCACAGACTCTTCATTCCTACAGTACTCGAGTACCTGGTACTCGTACAGCATCATACATATTCCTCCTGTCCCCCACACGAGCACGAACCCTAGTCCCTCTACTCCGAACCCCCACAGTACCAGTCCACAAAAAGGCAACCCTACTCAACTAACCTCTCGAGATGAACGCCCCAGACCGGTAAAAAGCTTCCTCCCACCTCCCCCCCCCTCCACTTGTAGCTCCCCGGTCCAACCCTACCATACCCATCGATGACTGACAACCCCTCCCCTCCCCTATCTCCAGCTTCGAGCTCTTCCTCCTCGGCGATGGTGAGACCAAGGTCTCCATGGAGCAGGACACGCGCCAGCCCAACGCGGCCATCTTCACCTTCAACAAGGAGGACCACACGTTGGGCAACCTGCTGCGCGCTACGCTCTTCCACAACGAGCACGTGATATACTCCGCGTACAAGGTGCCGCACCCGCTCTTCCCAAAGTTCGAGCTGCGCATACAGACGGATGAGGAGACGACGCCAAAGGAGGCGCTGTTGGCGGCCTGCCAGAGCCTCATTGGCGACCTGCAGATGCTCAGCCAGAAGTTGACACGGGAGTGGGAGCTTAATAAGATTGCGAGGGATACTAGTTAGGTGGGTGGGTAGGTGGTTCAGGGCATGGGGGGAAGAGGGGGGATTATTCTTCGGGATTTGGTTTATGAAGAAGCGGGAACAAGAGGGGGATTTGGGTTATTGGCGGTGGTGTAGTTGTTTGTGCGTATCGTGTACAAAACTAATGTCCATGAATGCGGGGAATTCTCCTTTTTCCTTTTTTTTTTTAAAAAAAAAAATCACTGAGCTCGGCGGACATCATGGAGTCGGAATTTTTGGCGCACATGAAAGAGTGCGAATTTCCCATGACATATAGCTTCAATCCCCTTTCACGGTTGGATATTCCCCAGGTCTAGGCATAGCACAACATCACGTCCGGGTCTGCCACACCATCACTGCCAACGAGGTAGCACCGGGTTGTTGGTCAAAGTTTATGCACTCGACTACTTCCACGGCATGGGCTCTCTCACATAAAATATCACCGCCACTGCAACCGGTGATACGGTAGCTTTCATATCTGAATTTCATATGCAAAAAAGCGCACACAGACCAGTCAGAGGTCAACCAACCAGCCAGCCAGTCCTACAAATATCATATCACATAAAAGCCCCATCCCATCCCATCCCATCCCATCCCATCCTTCCATGACTTCATAACATAACCACCGCATCGTAGGCTTCAGACAACCACAACAATATTCATGCCCCCCCCAATCCAAGCAGACAAGCAGACAAGCACATAACGAGCGATACCCGCTCCCCTGGTAAAAAAAAAATAGTAGTGTATATAGTGTAAAAAGGAAAATGGAAAGGCCTCCGAAAACATGAGATATGAATGACATGAAATGAGAGAATCACAAAATAGCATCCGCCCACCCCCTTGATCCGTTCAGCTAGCTAGCCAACTAGCTGCACCGTAACAACGGGAACTTGAAGATAGAGGGAGGGGCTTCACGCATAGAATAGCGCAGCATACCGAAACCCCATAGACGCCAAGTTGGAGAATCAAGGTATGAATAGTGGAGAGGAACTGAGAATGAAGGAAAGGAACTTGGGAGATATGGAAAAAAGAAAAAGAGAGAAAAAGGAGAAACCTTGGCTATAGTTTAACCAGACAGGAAAAGAACCAGAAAGATGCCCCGCGTGATGGGTACAAGAAATATGAAGAGAACAAAAAACAAGAGACTCCCATCTCCAGCCGACCTACAATATTCTAGCTACCTTTTGATAGACAATCTGGAAGCCGAACACACACTTCCTGCCTTGGTCGCCATTGCTTCGTATTCAAACAATCATCTATTATCCGACCCCGCGAGCCCACACACCCCGAACAGCAGAAAAATCAAACAAGACAAAGCGCTAAACAGCCACGATCACCCCCCGACACTCGTGAGTTACTAGACCGGATCTGCGACTCTCCTACCCGCCGTGCCCGCCCCGCCACGCCCGATATGGCCGCCGCCAGAATTACCTCCTCCATTATAACGGTTGCTCTTTAGTCTCTGTTGGGTATACCCCTTCTTATTGCCTGCGTTGCGCCTCCCATCACGGCTCAACACTTCGATGGATGCGCCTCCAGGAAGATGGACAGGAATAAATTTTTTACCCTCCCCATTGATGAAATCCTTTTGCCCGAATGGATGGAATATGTCGATAGTCTGGAGCTGCCATCTCGGGAGAGGCCGTTTGTAGGGTTTTGGCAAGTTGACAATCGGAATTTTCTTGGCATGATTTGCGTAGATAGCGGGGAGAGCATGGGGGAGTTTAACAGTGGGCGTAGAGCCAAAATCGCGTTCAAAAAGTTCGTGGAAGAACTCCTCATTATCAGGCTTGGTGAGAATGGATGCCTCATTGATACCATAGCTATTAGTGCTCCCCTCTATACCATATGGCTGGGGCGGAAGAGAGACCGTCGCTGGTCTCGAAACAACCCTCTCTGGGGATTCATCGAATAAAGGTTTGGTTGATGAGAAATCCCTTGACGTAGGTCCTTTTGGTAGTTGAGCTTGGAGATTTGCTGTCTGCTGGGGGGGTGAATGTTTCTGGGTCATGCCGAGAATCTTCTGCTGCACGGCTTCAAAAGCCTGAACCCCCGAAAATTGCGGCGACTTGGGATGGCTCATCCTATGATGCCCATTCATGTACAGAGTGGGTGATACTCTTCCGTGAGGATGTTGGTAAGGCCCGTGACCAGAGGGGGGAAGTTGCACAACCCGGGAATTTATATCCCCATGAACTGGATGCTCGGCAGACATCGGAGGCGGCGGGGAGCCCGGCGGGCCAAGTCCCTTGGTGGGAGATTGGAAGGATTTAGGTTGAGTCCCCAAATGCTGAGCGATGATATTCCCGGCCGCTGCCGGGAAGAATCGAGAGGCAGGCCGAGTCGCTGCTGGCCCACTCGAAACGTTGGGTGCTGGACCCGTGGGATGACCAGATCCTACCCTACCGCCTTCCACGCCAGTACCTACAGTTGCAGCCAACGGCCCTCCAGGAAGTTTCTCAGTGGAGTTTGATTGCTCTACCTCTGGAGGGTCTTCACTTTTGCCAACGAATTTGGATTCAAATTCATTTCCATCCGTCTTTCTCCATGTTTCAACCAGCTTAGGCGGAACTATACCTGGTTTCTTTACACCGGTGGCCGCCTCCTCCGCTTGTTTAGCAAGGTAGGCTTCTCGATCCTTTCTCCGTTGCTCGGCTTCATCCTCAAGGATCTTCCCGGGCAGAGCATTCCAACGGTTGACAGCCTGAGTCCTGTCATCCTGAGATAATCCACCTCGTGAGAGTCCTGGAGAGGTTGGCGGACCCCTGTTGTTACGTCTATCATCCCTAGCACCTTGTGGATAGGCAGGTGCAGGCGGTGGTGGTCTTGTCGAAAATCCAGAGTATCTATTATCGAACGTCCCGTTTCCAACTCCATTCACGCCCTGAAACTTGGGCTTTTCGATAGGTCCCCACGGATTGGGACCAGAGCCTTGATTATTCTGGTGCGCACCGCCCCAACTAGTATACCTGTCATTGCCCGGAGGCACATGTTTCCACGGTTGATCCTTAGAATCCCTAACGGTGGGCATTGCGAAGCTCTTGTTTGGAGACCGATTTTGCGTGGTATTCAAAGAACGCCGGCCTTGAGGTTGGGTAGGAGGGTAACTATGGGGATGCTCATACCGGTCCGATATAGGCCGGGCTTCAGCAGCCTTACGAGCTGCTTCTTCCTCCGCAGCTTTTTTCTCCGCGATGATCCTCTCTTCCTCGGCCTTTCTATCGGCCTCAGCCTTTTCCTCAGCCAATCTCGCCTCTTCCACCGCTCGCAGTTCGGCCTCTTTTTCCTCCAAAGCTTTTTTTTCTAATTCTTCAAGCTTAACACGAAGCCTCTCTTTCTTAGCGGCTTCCTCTTTCTCTTCCGCCTCCTGTCTGCGCTTCCTCGCAACCTCACGACGTTCCTTCATAATCTGGTCCTGCTGGGCAACTATATCTTCTATGGGAGTCTCTGGAATGGCTGGTTCAATTGGCGCGGCTGCCGGAGAAGAGCCCTCAATGTTAGAGGCTTGGTTAGAATTCTCGAATTTGGCGGGCAAACTAGTTTGGTTATGGTCTTGGTATGCATCCGTCGAGTAATGGCTCATAGGGCCAGGCCTTATCGGAAATCTCCCATCTTCGGGGGTTGGGGGTTGTTCGAGCCCAAATTTGCTAAAAGACGGCCTCCTTCCAGTACTCCCACTGCCACCGCTAACGTTCGACGATGTTCTTCTACGCCTATACTCATCGGGCCTGTGGTGCATCATACTGCTTCGCTGTTGTTGGAAAGCCGGCGAAGGCTCTGCTGGAGGGGGTGGTCCAGTGGGGCGTTGCAAGACTGATGGCTTATCAATATTTCCTTCGGCCCTAGTTCTGGGGGCTTTGTTTCTAGACTCCTGTACGGGCTCAAGCTGACCAGTTTCGGAATTGTACAATTCCCGCTCTCTTGGCCCTTGGGCATGATTTCCATCACGCCAAGAGCGGCCATAAACGTCTGCAGAAACTTCCTTCATCCCATGGGGCTGTCCTGAAGAATGATTTGCGATAGGCTCCGTCGCATAGTTAGAACGACGGTGGGGCTCCAAATCTCTTGGTTGAGACATGTTGGAAGCCAGGGATTGAACGGGAGGAGGGGAGACTTTTGCCCATGGTGACGCTCGGACAGTGGGAGGAGGCGCCTTCTCAACTGGCTTAGAGGTAAGCCTCTCAGTAACCAAGGTTTTAGGGCGGACTTCTTCCTTAGCAGTCGCAGGGAAAGGCGTCTTTGGTGGTGAGGTATCGACAGCAGCAGGCGGCGCCTCTTCGACCCTTGCAGGGGGGGTCGGAGACGGGGCAATCACAGGTGGAGTTGGCTCGACGGGAGCTAGCTTAAGAGCATCCCCCCATTTCTCGGGGACTTCCGGTACCCAATCGTCGTCATCATCGTCGATATCGGCCCACTTTGCACCGGTGCCTTCGGGGCCAAGTCTGGATGCCATATGAATGCCAAAATCTTTAAGCTCTTCATCCGTAACGTCCTTGGTCGGAGGTGGTGGGATTGCTACACAGGATTAGTTAAGACTCTCAAGGAACAGAATCATCGGAAACCCACGTTGGTTCTTGTTCCACACATGTTGCGCCTGTTCGTTGCGCTTTATGCTGGTAGATAGAGAAGATCCTGTGCCGCCGGGCCTAGACGACTGCGAAGTTCCACCGGTCTTGACAAGCTTAAGTTTAGATACTGTAGGACCACGGGGAGTAGGTTGGTGCGAAAATGCTAAGTTGCCTGCACACAGCACAAAGGAAATCAGTTCAAGGATGCAATTTACGTCGCGCGAGGTATACACCTTTGGTACCAGAAAGAACGGAGCTTAGTGGGTTGGAGGCAGGTCCACCGGTAGATATCTGTTCCTTAAGAAAAGCCTTATTCAGAGAAACCGGTTTGAATGTAGGTTTTTTGAGAGAGGCTTTTCTATCGAGAAGCCTAGAACCATCTGCTTTTGTGGGAGAAACACTTCCGGGTCGAGAACCAGGCGCGCCGATTGTCTCCGTGTATACCTTCAAACCGGAATCGGTAGGATTGGCTCCATTCATGTGACCCCGCTAAAGGAGAATTATTAATTTCCAGCTACAGCGACATGCAGAAAGAAGGAGGGAGGGAGAAGAGCCTACAATCACATCCGAGTCCGCACTAACAGTTCCACTACTAATACCACCCACCGAAGAAGTTCCAATAGAAGTTTTGTTGTCATTTTGATGCGCAAGCGTGTTATCGTTAATAAGCATTCCGCTCGGGGCGGCGATCGGGTTAGATTTTGTGTTTGCATCAGCGTCGGTCGTCGAGGTCTCGACAACCGACTCCACTAAAGACTTTTCCACATTGCTGAGAATGTTCGAATCTGCCATAACAGTAAGAGGACCTGTAGGCATCAGCTTTGCGCAATACGAATACGAAATCCCAGAAGGCGGGTTTTCGTAATAAGAAGATCCTAGAGAAGTGCATGTAAAGAGCTCTGAAGCCATGTTGTCGGGTATTGCCAAATGGCGGCTATGTTAATAGGTATGATTGTGAGAAGAAAAAAGCCCCAACCTATTCAAGTAGCTTAGACAGAGTCGCCAAAGTAAGTAGGCGCTATCAAAACGTATGTGCCGCGAGGGGCCGTAATAACTCGAACTGTGGG
Source organism: Tuber aestivum (assembly GCA_900010015.1). Taxonomy (NCBI): domain Eukaryota; kingdom Fungi; phylum Ascomycota; class Pezizomycetes; order Pezizales; family Tuberaceae; genus Tuber; species Tuber aestivum. Next base: position 860,898 of record LN890943.1, on the reverse strand, counting down.
GGGGGGGCGGAATGAATAGAGATTAGCCCGGGGAACGTGAGTTGTGGGAAATGTGTTTGGAAATATGTAGGGAAGGGAGACGGGTGGTCAAGGTGGAGGGAAAGGAGAAGAGGAGAGGTAGTGGCAGTCATATGATAGCTGAGATGGGGGGAGTGACCGACACAACAAACTAGGGCTCGGAGCTTAAGTCTAGGGCCACAAACCTTAACTATGAATAGTAAGTATGGGTAGGCAGTTGTGTAGGACGATGACGAAGGATTAACGGTATTGAATGAGGTTGGGTTCTTTGAAGGGGAAAAGGGAGAGGTGGAGAGGTGGAAGGGTTGATGATATCCTATTCTCCAGAAGCGGGAGAAGGGGGGGGGTATTCTCTATGAAGGATAAAGGGGGGAGGGGGAGAACAACAGGAGGAGGGGGGGGGGGAGGGGCGGAGAGATGGTGGGGAAGGGGCTGAAAGTGAGGCGACGATGGGGAAATGCGGTGATGTCGCTTGGGCTAAGGCAGAAGGGAGGGCGATCCTTAGGCCGGAGACGGGTGCCAAGATATCCTGTCCAGTTAGGGACTACCCGTAAGGGCACAGAGCGGTAACGTCGATGGCGGTTGATGGGCCTAGGGATACAGGGACACCAGAATACAGAAGTCTGGGCTCCAGCAAATCCCTTCGGCTCTGATGCGCGTGGCATTCGCCTACCATGCTTCTCCATCCCCACAACATCTAGTCTATCTCTTCACCCTCTCCCCCTCACTCTACAATATCTACCGCTAATTCTTCCACACCTCTTTTAGCCCCCGATCGCTCTCTTCAATCGGGGCCACAGTTGGAACACAATATAAACAGTGCGCTCCCCCATCCACGCCCGGAACCAGAAAACGGCCCCAGCTGTCAGAACTGTGCATGATATGCCGGTAATTTATACATAAAGAAAGTAATACGAAATCCCTCCAAGGTATAATTTATTCTTCGAAAAGGGTAAACTAGCATCCTTTATCCTTGTTTTTATTTACCGGGGCGATAGCAATAAGAATGCTCTGAACCCGAAACTGGTCTATTCACCCTTTGTATTCCACTGCTACGTGCCCAAACTACTGTTTTTAAGTACAAAAGCAACCACCAATGAACCTAAAAGTGGATGTGTCCTCAAACGCGCCCTCCAGCGCTTAATGAGCGTTGTTCTTGTGGTGGCCTAATGCAAACGTCAGCGAAACCGACATCGTGATATATTGGGTGCAATAAGCCATACGAAGATGGAAGTAGTATGCCTGGCCATACCCTAACTGTAAAATCAGGTTCATTAGTCTCAATTTTCACATATTTTATACCGCGGTCGAGCTTACGACAAGGAGAAACCCGATAACGTGAACAATAGCTTCATGATTGTATCCATTAGTCGAGCCTAACGCGTCTGCATATACTGCAGAGAACTGAGGGAGAACCACATACGCATGCCGCTTGGGTTCTTCCCAAAATACCGGGCCTGGTATCTCTCGAACGGGCCAGTGGGCTTCACCTCCGGCGCCGGACCTATGAACGAAATATCTCAGTACGACGGGAGAAAAACACGAAAGAGCTCCATAAATCACTTTATGCGCTCATTGCCCCATACCTCTTGGGAGCTTGCCGTAGAAATCTACGACACGAGCCATCCTAGATGCATCCTTCGCAGCTCCGATCTGTTCCGAATATAAAAACCGTCAGTCAATTGGACCATCTCGATATTCAACCGTTTAAAAGAGAGATCCATCCCTCCAAGTATTCTCAAAGGGCGATAATAGGCTTGAGGAGAACGAGAGAGATTCTTACACCCTAGACCGAACAGTTAGATGGGTGGGCCGCGACACTCCCGATAAAACAGTGGGGAAGAGGGGTAAAGCTCACTGATGGCGAGGCAACCTTCGGGGGGATGAGAGTAGAGATTCCACGGCGGAAAGCGAGAGACATGGTGGATATCGCAGGATATAAATCGATTGAGCGGTGTGTTGCTGCCGAGGATGTTTATCGAAAAAGGAATCCGAGTGCGGGACAAAAACGATGGAGAAACCAGGAACAATACTGATGGTGGTTAGGGTTCGCCTCTTCACTAAACGCCGCATCCGGCGTGGTACGATATGATAGGATTGTTGGAGGTGCTTAGTAAGTAGCGAAGAGCACCACCTAGTGACTAAGCCCACCATACCGGTATGTAGTCTACTCGAGAACAGTATGATATATACCTGTTTGGTCTGTGCGCTTCCCAAGGCTTGTCGAACCTAACTATTCCCCGAGAGTCAAACCTTCCCTCCCCGTTACCGGAAAACGCTCCTCCTTCATTTCCACTCAAGACACACGCCCCTAGCGGATACCCTCCAGAGATGCTGTTCTTCCCCGCATCACGGGTGGTTTTCACCAGGCAGGCTTTGCTCCCTGTGTCCCGGTTGACTCTTCTCCGCTGCAAAGGGACCGCAGGTTCCCTTCCGACGGAGAGCCCAAACCAATCTGTGGCCACCGCAGCTCCTGCCGCAAACACAGAGGTGGCATTCCCAGAAGCCGAATCGGAGGTGCCCAGTGACTTTGCCACCAGGTATGAAACAACTCAACCTTTTCTTTCCCGGTTGAGCTATCGCAATCTCGTTAACTGGCGGTCTGGCCACATACAGCGCATACTCCCCCGTCAACAACTTTCCCGCGCAGCGGGGCGCAAACGATGCGCTCGATGCTGCATCAATTTCTGGCGCCCCACTCGATCTACAGGCGAGGACTGTGAAGATTTATAAACCTTCGAAGCCCGCCACCCAGTCTGGAAATTGGAATGGAAGGCAGTGGAGGATGGATTGGGACGTCCTCCCGAAGGGTACTATCAAAATCCGGCAATCAATCGGCACAACTTGAGCGCTGACGGGAGCTTCAGGTCACAGATGGGAGAACCCTTTGATGGGATGGCAGTCCAGTGGCGATTTCATGCAAGGAACACACATTTTCTTCAAGTCTAAAGAGGATGCAATTGCATTTGCTGAAAAACAAGGTACTTGGGCTACACAAGAATTCCCTGGACGTTTCACTGATGGGGCTCATAGGTTATAAATGGCTCGTCCAGGAGCCCAATGAAAGGGCCTTCAGGTCCAAAGTTTATGCTGCAAACTTCCTCGTATGTGTGGCTGCTCCTGCCCTCCCGATCACTTGCTAATGGCCCGATCTAGCATTCCCCTAAGGAGCTCAAGATAATCCGAACCAAATAGAAGCGACCTGTGGCTCATCTCATCCACTAGAGCACATCACCGTTTCTCGGGATAGGGTAACAGGCGGGTAGACTCGTATATAATCAAATCCTTGGCATCAACTTATAGTGTGTCTATTTGATTCTTTTGTAGCCGTGTGTATTGGTATCTATAGCTTCTTATATTTTCGGGAGTGGGGGTCACAAGATATGTGTTTCCGGACTGTTTGTTTCAAAACCAAGTGCGGGTACTTGTGTCACAAGGGAAACTTGCTTAGTTCGGAACGGAAGGAAGACATGATATACCGGTACAGAACAGGGATAATGGCCATGGACCGCGCTACCACTACCCCAACATCAGGCTTAAAATAGATTAAACCATGGCCGAATAAACACCCACAATCTGACCTAACTTCCGAAATACCTCTCGTCAATCCACCTTCTCTCAAACCCCTCCTGGATCTTCCCCACAATGATCTTCAGTTTTGGAAACACCTTCGTCAACCTCCTCAGCCCACCAAGGCCAGCAAGATAAGTGACGAAGACGATCCTCTCCTCCTCAACACCATGATCCTTCAGCACTGTCACAGCCATCAAAGCCCCGGCCCCGGTCGCAACTTGGGGATCAAGTACCAGAACACTATCCTTGGCTAAACTCGAAGGCAAGTTCTGGTAATGCAACTCGGGCTCTCCAGTGCGAGCATTAGACTGAATCAATAGTCTCCCAATCCTAGCGTCAGGGACCACCCTCCTAAGTCCAACTTCAAGAGTGCCTCCTGAGCGGAGAATAACAACCGCGCTAACGTCTTTAGACAATTCTAATCCCGCATAAGTAATCCCCTGTGGGGTTACGACCTCCTTAGGCTTGAAAGCCAGATGATCCGACCCGCGCTCGACCAGTAGAGTTGCCAGGCGGTCGAAATAGAAGACGAAATCCTCGCGCGTGGTCTCCTCGTCATGCAGAATTGTGTGCATCGCTCGGAGCTGTGGAGTATCCTTTAGGACCTTGACGCTTGCCGGGAGGGGCTCATCGGCATCATGGCCTTGGCCGAGGGCCCGGAGGGTTTTGATGTGCTCGTCGGATTTGGTGAGGAGGGCTCTTTGGATATGCTTCGTTATCATGTCTTGGTTGAGGTTAGATTGGTTCGATTGTGTTCGTGGTATTATGGACTGGGGAGTAGTGGCGGACCTATTGCGATAGAGTTCTCGATCCCACGGGGGACCATGATGTCTATTTCTTTATTAACAGTAGTGGTTCGCTGGGGATTGTGTACGAGCGCTTACCCGCATTTTTCTTCTGCGGTTCGACGTATAGTTCGAAGTTTGGCTTAACGAAGGTTGTCCATTGCTTGATTGCCCCGTGGATGCTAGTAAAGTCAACTAGTCTATCCACGTATTAGCAGAAGGGGTCGGGGAGATTACTCTCTGCCACGGTATTTGATGTCTCGGGCCACTGCAGCAGTTTGTTTTTAGCAACTATTATACTTTCATTGCGAAAGGGGGGCGCCATATAACCCACATCTCCTAGCAAGACAAACGTCGGCATCTGTGTCGACAAATATCCTCATGTCCAGCAACTCCAACACCCGAGGGTCGTAAAGAGCAAGGATACCCTCTAGGATCAAGACATGGCAAGAGTAAATTGTCGTCGTCTGCTCTACTCTCTGATGTTTTTCAAATGAATAGACCTAAAGTATTTCCAAAGCTTTTTGTTTTAGTCCTACCTCTTACCGTGGTACCTTGCCCATCCGCAAGCAGGACAAAAAGGATAACAACGTACGGGGATCTCCGCTTTTCTCCTGCTTGTTGTTCAGCTAGATCTGTTTTCGACATTTGAATTTCGCGAGAAGAATGGGATAGGGATGACGCACCCTTGCTTTAGGTCCCTGAGCCTTTCTACCAATTCGTCGAAATCAAGAGAGTTCGGGGAGTCAAAGTCATATTCATTCCTAAATGCCTGTGCGGATTCTTCCGGGTTCAAGGACTTGTAGAAGGAATCCTGTTGTAATTCCATACGCCTTTAAAATCACGAACTCCCTTTTATCCTTTCCTCAAAATATTGTGGGGAGGTTCAAAATCCCCCCACTTTAGGATGGTGCGGGATGTTTTGTTGGAAAATACAGGTATATTTACCATCGATAGGATAACCACCCAGGGTAGGTTCAGTGCGCCCACGATACGCACTGCAAGGGAGGTTTTCCCTGAACCGCTAGAGCCAGCAATGCCAATAATCTACAGCTTGTTACAAGATTGATTAGCTCATGTATTCCCCCCCTCTCCGGCAGTGCCCTGGATGGAAAGGCTTTTGCACACACATGAGTATTTGCCCACGGAGGGCTATAATGAACGACCATGATGCGGGCTCTCTTTGCTTCTCCTTTCCTTTTCTTCTTGACAGAGTTTGTGCAGAATGTAGGGGGAAGGGGTAGAGAAAAAAAAAGTCGACAAGCCACGTGCAAAGGCACGGGGAGGTGATAGAAAAGCGACAAAATAATAAACAAATGTTGTATTGTACAACACTCCCGTAGGCAGTATGGATATGCGGTACTCGTAGAGTGGCCTTGCTTTCCCCCTTCTCTGTCTCTATCTCTCCTTAATTGTTTGCCGCTCTGCGGTCCGTGTGCGGGTTTGTGCGGTCCGGTGACAGGTGGTGGTGTGGAAGCACGCAACAATCCAGGGTTTGGGTTTGCCAGCTCTCTACCAAGTTACTGTGCCCGCATCGTTAACGAACTAACGAACCCGGTGGCATAGCGAGGAATGTGGTATGAAATTTTTGGAAAACAGCAGGGTAACCACGGCAAAGGTTACAGATTATAAGGCGAGAGTTAGTAGCAAGTATAATGAGGTGAAAAGGCTTCAACAAGGGGAAAAATTGGCTACTGAACGGGTGGAGGAGGGAAATCCGGGGTCAGCTTCGCATTATCCTTTTAGTAGTACGAGTATGCCAGTGATACCTTAAGAATATTTTTTAAAAAATAATTAATTGAAATATCCAGTAGCTGTACTATTTTAATACAGTAGGCAGCTTTTTACTAACATGTATAATGAATAATATAATAATATTATTATATGCCTTAAGTACTAGAAAATCCAATACATTAATTGTTTTATAGCAAGCAAGAAGGTTAAGAGTAAGTAGTTCTGACTAGTTATTCAAAATAGAAACTAGCTACTATTATATATAGAAGTGTAATCAGTATGGAACATGACTAAATATATAAGGTTACATGTTTGACTCTGGGTCCCACCATAGTAGTTATCATAATGATATCATATTATTGTATGAAATAATAAGGCATCTATGCAGCCTGCTCTGAGGAGATATAAGGCATATAACTGAGGGGTTTTTACTAGATAACATAGAAGAAGCTTCATTCTATAAGATAAGACTTAGTTGGTTCAGATTGATCAGTTAGAAATAAAATTACGACCACTGTAAGTCTACATACTATTGCTCTTGTAGAAACAGAAAACAATACACAAACCCCTTATGCTCATGGGAACCAGAGTTATCTGAAGACTGGTTTATGGTTGCTAATGATTAATAACAACTTACTGGTTGAGTTAGTTATCTTTGTTATAAACCCTAAACTATGTATATAGAAGGGTAATTGATAAGTCCTTTAACAGAGTTGATCACTCCACTCAGAAAAAGAGCAGAAAAGTTAGTTTTCAGGGTCAAATAGAGTTCGTACTCTGAGGACACTGAATTGTTAGTATAGTAGGTATATGGTCAGTAAGGGATTGGATGTAGCCTGTGACCACCCAGAGGCAGAATATAAATATCAAGGTGTCTTTCTAGCTTTGAAGTCATTCCCCATTTCGACCATGCCTCTAGTGATTAAAAACTCAACACTATAGTTACTATCGTAGCTTTTATTGTCTAGCACCACCACTCCTCCTATTTTCAAGTTCCTCTATCTAGTCTCGGCTATAAGAGATAGGCTTACTTCCCTTCTCCCTTAAGGTCTTGATTTATTTCTTAACTCTCTTGGTTCTCTCTCTAGTTAGAGTCCTTCATTCTTACAATGTTTCTCCTCTTCTTTTCCTACCTCACTTAAGCATTAATATGGTTGGCAACTTCCTCACCACCAGCAGCAGATGGCCAGGACTACAGTTTGTAATAGAAGAAAACAACTAATAGGCTTTAGTTGATTTCTCCATTCTCTTGTTCCCTAAGAGGCTGCCTAGTTAGACATGAATATGATTACCGATAGCTACTGTACACAGTCTTGGGTCTATCCCTCCACTTCTCTTCTCTACTATCAGATCGGCTGGCACCCTACTGCTACCCCCTTTCAAGCTAGTACCTTACTGCCTTATCCATCAATTGTCTCAGAGAATACACAGTCATTGGCAGGCCTGCTACATACCTTCTCTCCTCTCTTCTTAGTCATCTCCTTTAAGATGGTTTTTCTTATACCCTTAGCTGCTGGAGTTTTAGCTCTAGCTCCCTAGGCCCTTGTCTTGGCCTAGGATTCTGTAGTACTATATTCTTTGGCCCTTTGGGGTTTGGTTTAGGTTTCTGCCTTTAGGTATTTTATTCTTAGAATTGGATGAGTTCTTGATTCACTGTCGGGTAGTTAGTTTTCTTTTGTTGCTTGATAGTTGGGGTTATTGGGTAGAACAGTTGATGGAAGGAATTTTAGGCAGGAGTAGTTTTTTCTACCTCAGAGGGTTTTTTTTAGCTCTGTCATTTGGCTCGGGCTAGGAGGGACAGTTTTTTAGACATCATAGCTAGAACTCCATGTCTTTTTATCCTATTAACAAAAATTTAAATAAGTCAAATATAAAAAATAAAATAAAATATCCCTAACTTTAAAGTTATCATTAGCGACTGGAGAAGAGATCTTATCATTATATTGAAAGTATTATCTGGAGTGATGAATACAGTATAGAAAAATCTAAAGATCTAAGGCAGCAGTGGATTTTCAGAGAACCTGGAGAGAAGTGGCTGGCTGACTGTATTTATTTAAAGGAGAAGGATAAGGGAATTTCTCTTATGGTTTGGAGGTGCTTTTAGGGTAAGAGAAAAGGTCCTTTGATTCCTATTACTCAAAATATCAATAAGACCAAGTATATTAGACTCCTGAGAAGACATCTTTTTCCTGTTATTCATCAGATAATTTTCTTTGGTATGCAAGACATCCTGTATCAGCAAGATAATACCCCTGTTCACAAGGCTTATAATGTTATGGATTGGTTGGAGAGGAATTTTATTGAAGTTGTGGAATACTCCCTTTACTCCCCTGATTTAAATCCTATTGAGCATGCATGGGTTGAGCTTAAAAAGTAATTATACTAGCAGTATCCAAGGATTAGAAATACCCTAAGAGGAAAAAAAGCTGTCAAAAAGAGGCTTGCAGAAGTATTACCTTTGGTTTGTAAGATAATTCCTGAGGAGTTTTTTGAAAAGTTGTGGAAATCAATACCAAATAGAGTAGCTGTAGTTTTGAAGGCAAAGGGAGGTTATACAAGGTATTAGGTAGTATTCTTTACTTGAATTAAAATTTCTACTTTTATTTAATTTATATAGAGAGTTGATCGCGAAGTATTGATTGTAAATGATTTACTATTACTTCCCATTGATCTTTCATGGCTATTGACAACCCAATCCTCTACCCACCTTACAGACAAATAGCGCAATCACAATTTATCATGTCTTAAATCACGAACACTTTTTACAAGGGGCTGTAGGATAAGAAAAATTTAATTTGGTGAGTAGGCTATCCTACGAAACAAGTTCTCTGCTTTGTCAGCAGGATAGAACTTATATACTAAAAGAAAAAAGTATCATAACTATAAAATTAACTATTTAAAAGTAAACTTTTTTATTTGAATAGTAAATTAATATTAATAACTTTAATATAGTTTAATAGTATTTCTTTATAAATTTTTTACTTACTTTCTTCTTTCTATAAACTAATTCTGCTATTAGTCAATTACTTAAAAACTTCTGAAATCTCAAACTTTAAATTACATATAATAATAAGTGCTTTTTTCTATTATCTTATATATTTATTTTAAGTATTTCTTGATACTTAGAATTTTTATATTAGCTTGTATAAAATATAAACTTGAATAAGATTTATGTGTTTAAAGGCCATTGATTTCTATAGTAGAAACAGCAGGTTTTAGTTGACAGTATTTCTATGATAGTACTTTGAGTATACTAGTACTTGGTTAGAAAATTAGTTCTTAATTTCTTAGAGCCTGTTTGGTTGCGATGGTCCCATTCAGCACCGTTCCCTTGTGAAACAGTTTGGGCTGGAGAGATGGTTGTTGACCATTTGGCACCTGTCAGTTCTAGGTAACATATTTACATTGATAGTTAACCTTTCATGTTACTGCATAGCAGCCGGACTGTTATTTATGGTTGCTATGAAACAGAACGGTCCATGCCTTTCTCAGTGGCCAAACAGTCATTTGTATGGGACAACAGAACGGAGCCATCGCAACCAAGGGGGCCCTATGGGTATTTTTCCTTTTATCGTGCCATACTTGTACAATATTTTTCGCTATGACATGGGGTACGTTACCGTACCGGTAGACTACTGCTGGCTTGTGTAGCCTGCATCACGTTGGGCTAATGAGGGAGACTCTTGGCACGGTTCACATCCCTTCCTACCTTATCGTCGATCAGGTTGTGAAGACCATCTCTCTCTTTCTCCCCCTCCAAATACTTTTTTTTCGATTTCGTCTTCCGCTTCCCTGCTCTCTTCCTGCCCCTCCGTCGGCGGGTATTATACTCCTTTCATACGAACACGTTAACGTTAACCCGAGCCGCTTCTCGTTCGTTAATCTTTCCTAATCACGACAAATCCAACCCTCCCGTTTCGTCCTTTTCCTTTTTCCCTCCCCTTCCCTCCATTCCTCTTCTTCTCCCCTCCATTCTTTTCCTCAACAATCACCCGCTCGGGTGCCCGTTTGCCATCCGGTAAATATGGTACGTTCTGATTCCCGAGAACTTTCGGATTACGCATTTGCTTATTGAAATCCTGGGCGTTCAGAGCCACTCAACTACTACTCCCTCGCGCAAGGCCCCTGGGGCGGACTGGGAGAAGAAGGTCGATGAGGTGAAGGTTTCCAAAACGTAGGTTCCGAGTAAACCTCTCACCGTCACTCTTTAACCTCCGCCTTCCCCGTGAAAATACTGGACAAAATGATGCGATTTATGTACAAGTTGGGAATCTCTCTGAAATCCTTATGTTAGAGAATATGTTAACTTGCTTTCTGATAATGTCCTTGTTTGACCTCGGCACTTCTTATCTATGGGATTGGCTCCTAGTTGGATCGGGTGACTGATTCTCGGAATGATAGGGACCTCAATACCTTGGTTATGAATTATCTCATTATCGAGGGATATAAATCCGCTGCAGTCAACTTTGCACAGGAAGCGAATATGTCACCTCAGGTTGACTTTGATTCTATCCAAGAACGCGTTGATATCCGCCATGCGATCCACCACGGGGATATTCAGACTGCTATTGAAAGGATCAATGAGTTGCATCCAGATGTCAGTGGAATTTCTCTCTCTCCCCAGCTCTAAATCCTTCGTTTCTAGCTTCATATGCACTCTTTTTTTTCTTTTTTCTTTTCGCGATGATTACTTTCAGAGTGGCTTATTACGCCTTCCGGCTGGTGATGAAAAATATGGTCAAAACTTCAGTCTTCAACATGAGCATATCTTGCCGAACCCGTTTCCGATTCTGATATTCGTACATTTATGGGTTTGCGGCTTGCTAATATCCCAAGTTGACATAGCTTCTCGAGACAAATCTTCCTCTACATTTTTCACTCTTGAGGCTTCAGCTTATCGAATTGATTCGAAACTGCACTCAATCCCCTGACGGTGATATTTCCGAAGCATTGGCATTTGCTACCACTCATCTAGCGCCCCGAGCGCCTGGCAATTCAAAGTTCTTGCAAGACCTTGAGCGCACAATGGCGCTTCTATGCTTCCCAATGGAGAATCTAGCTCCTCCCCTCGCAGAACTGATGGACCCGGCGCTGCGAAGACAGGTAGCGGCTAAAGTTAACGAAGCAATTCTCGAAGTGCAAGGCGTACCCAAGGAAGCCAAGATTCGCCGCCTGGTCAGGCTGAGGGCATGGGCCGAGCAAAGGATGAAGAGTGAGCGTAGAGAGATGCCTAATATGGACTTGGGGTTAGATGTTGCGTCGCAAACATCTGATGATGCAATGGGGGCTTGATCGTCTCGGAATAATGACTTAATGAAATGGGTATGGGAACCCTGGGTGGCCTGGTGTTTTTTCCCCTGTTTTCTTTTATTTCTTCCCCCCCACCCCCTCGCAGTGTTTCATGGAGTTGTGTGTTATCTACTATGGTGCTCTTCTCTTCTTTCTCTCAAGTCGGCATTGGGGTTGGATCGGCGTTCTCTACTGGTGCAATTGTAAACATGTTAGCTTAAACAAAAAACAACTGTAATGATGATTTTTGCTTTTGAAACTCTATCAGCTCAATTCATTATTCATTATATCACACCGGTAAACCTCTTTGATAGAAATAAGTTGAGATTAGGAGTAGAGATCTACTGTACTTGTAGACTGTTTATCACAATACTGGCACCTACCGTATTTACACCCACCGTGCTAGTATCATCCGGATAGAAATGATACGAACCCGGGAGAGAGGTACAGTACTGTCCCCGTAAGGCTAGCGCTTCTTGGCATTAGGCCCTGCGTGAGGGAGAAATTTCTAAGCCCCAGGCCTCTTCCAAAGTCTCAATCTCCCCCAGTCATCACTCCCCCCACCATGCCTCCCCTCACACATCTCCGAACCACAAAGGGTCTTACCGTTTAATCGCTAACAATGGCAACTACCGGTACTTCGCTTTCAAGAAACTGGAAGCAGCTCCAGAGGACGTTAAGTAGGGCCGCATCCAACACGTCCACCACGCCCACCGACCCCCCAAAGCGCAAGTCTTCATCGGCCGCGAGCCCCGCCACCACCAGCAACAACTCCACAATCACAAGTGCGAAAAAGGCAAAGGTGGCAAGGTGAGCTCAAACAGTGCATCTCCATACCCAATGCGTAATGGGATGTCATGCTAACACATACGGTACAGAACCCCATGTAACTCGACTACCACCACTACAATAACCAACTCTACAAACTCTTCCCCTGCACGACTAGCTTCTGAACTGAAACCAAAACCAAAACCAACGTCGAAAGCACCAGAAGTGTCCACCGCCACCGCAAAACCAGCCTCCGCGACGCTGGCACTCTGGGCGGAAGATAATGACATCTCCCCCGTAGATCTGCAAAAAGCGTACGGTCTACCATTAACCAGCACCACTCTTCCACTCCCCCTTGAGGCGTCCGGGTCGTCCTCAGCAACCGAAGCCGGAAAATACATCTCACTCGACTGCGAAATGGTTGGCGTGGGCGGCCCCACGAACGAGCGCTCCGTGCTTGCCAGAGTTTCGATAGTCAACTACCACGGGCACGTAATCCTAGACACGTTTGTGCGACCAAAGGAGAAAGTTACGGATTGGAGGAGTTGGATTAGCGGCGTTACGCCTGCGCATATGGCCCACGGTGCCCTCCCCCGTTCTTTCTTGCAGCGCAGCAGCAGCTTGGCTAACGACATGGGTAGCGAGGGAATTCAAAGACGTACAAAAAGAAGTATCCACTATCCTCATGGACAGAGTTCTTGTGGGGCACTCGGTTAAGCATGATCTCGAGGTGTTATTGTTGAGCCATCCGAGGAGGGACATTCGCGATACCAGTCGACATCCCGGATTCAGAAAGTTGAGTGCTGGGCGTACACCCGGACTGAAGAAGCTTGCCAGCCAAGTGCTGGGGATCGAGATTCAGGGGGGGGAGCATTCTAGCGTTTGTCGTCCTTCCTTCCATCTTGATGGTGAGGGCTAATGGATGAGTGGACAGATCGAGGACGCACGAGCTTGCATGTTACTCTACAGAAAGTTCCGCGATGAGTTTGAAATTTTGCATAGACCAAAAACGCCAAAGAGTACATCCGCCAAGTCAAGTGGGAAGAATAAGAAAAAGAAAAAGCGGGCTTAAGTATTGCTACATTTTTGTCGTGGTTTCAATTCAACATTCTTCAGCCTTCGCTTCTGTTTATATTGGAGTTGGGATTTTAGCCAGCTGGTTTGTTAATGGTAGTAATTTCTCACTAGTTGCGGTTCCTAGTAATCTCAAATTCCATCATCGGACCTTTTTGCTTTCTTTTTTTTTAAAAAAAGAAAAATCCGCAAGGGTATCTATCATGTATTGACAGCTGTCGATCGGCAACAACGAAAGAAGCGGAAACGTGAAAGGATGGAAAGAAAAAAAAGTGAATCACAAAGGAATGCCCTCATATAGCTCCATTGAGCCTTCCCTCGCTACAGTAAAAATAATATCGTTCAGGATCTTGGCCCTGAACCCGGCCTCGCAATAGGAAAAATAGTACTATCTCATATCAATCATGCTGGCCTCTTCTAAATATTTCCAGAAAGGAAAAAAGCACCCACCTCCCATTTCCTATTGAAAACACCAACGTCCAACTCACTCATCTCCGGATTCTCCTTTCTCAAAGCCGGGGCAATCCGATCGTGGAAAGTGGCAAGGAAGTTCTCCCTCCAGACACGGAGGGTTCTAGCGTAGTGGCCACCAATGTTCTCGAGGGACTCGAGGACCAAGTTTCCCTTGCTACCCTTGCTGATAGCGTTTACAAGCTGGGAGTTCGAGGGGAGGTACCCACCCGGGAAGATGTATTTCCTGATAAAGCTGTCTTTTGTTAGCGATATTGACTTTCTTGATTGGTAAAATTCAGGAGGGAGGGCTGGTTACTCATTTCCACTAGTATAGGTTTCGTGTCTCTGCGAATGATCAGCCATGACCGGGGTCACAACTCTTGATAGATACTTATCATACAGCCTCGGGCATAGTAATGCACTGGAACACGGCGATCCCGCCATTCCTCTTCAGCATGGAGTCCACCACTTGGAAATATCTTTCTAGATATTCCCCGCCGACAGCTTCGAGCATCTCTATGCTAACGATTTTATCGAACCTCTTCTCCGGAACCGGCAGCGCACGGTAATCGCAGAGCAGCACAGTAATTTTACCCGTCATGCCTGCTGCCGCGATTCGCTCCTCCGCGAGGGTCTTCTGCTCCAGGGACAGTGTTATGGAGGTGACCCGACATCCAGTTCCGGCCACGGCCTGGATGGCAAAACTTCCCCAGCCGGTGCCTATCTCGAGGACGTGGTCCGTGGGCTTGATCTTTGCGAGTACGATTAGCCGAGTGAGCTTGGTGTACTGAGCTGCTTCTAGCTCCCCCGTGGTGGCGGTGGCCGGCGGGTCAGCTGGTGTGGGGGAGAATATGCCGCAGGAGTAGGTCATGTCTGGCGAGAGGAATGCCGCGAATATCTCGTTAGAGATGTCGTAGTGTGCGGAGACATTCAGAAGGGAGTTTTGGAGGGTATTGGTGCTTCTCAGGAGCGATGGTAGGGGGTTTGTGAGGATTGAGGAGATCGTGCTCGTGCTGGAGAGGTAGGGGCGGTTTTGTACGAATATCTGAGGTACTTTGTTAGCTTTCTTGCTTGATTCGCTTGCTCGATTGCTTTTCTATCGGTATGGAAATACTTGAAAGAATCCCACGAGATCACTACAATCTACTTCTCTCAGCATATACGCTTCTGAGAATCCCTTTTCAAAATATCAGCTTCTCCTCCTCCTCCTCCCCCTCCTCCTCTCTACCAACCAATAGACTAACATACAGAGCAGTAAACATACCAAATCAGCAAACAAAAACAGTCTAACCCAGAACATCTCCTTCAGAACCGTGATTTCCACCTGCGGCACCCCACCGCCACCAAAAACCTCACGTCTCCCATCCATAAAAGTGACAACTAACCTCCCATCCTCAATCTTACTTAGCAGCGCAAGAACCGCCCGCATACAGACCCCAACAAACGGCTCCCAAGCAATTCTCCCAGAAAGTCTCCTTGCATAACCGAAAGGGGCAGCGAGAGTATTCATATTTTACTAGCTCCGCCCCGTAGTAGCTCTCACACTGGCCGCCCAGCACGAGGAGAAGAGGGAGAATAATGATCAGAACCCAAAAGGGGAGTTGAATAGATGGGAAAGGAAAACAAGTCACGGTGTTAACCCAACGATGGGTTAGTTTGTCGGACGGAAATAGCACGAGATGGAACCTTATTATTATCTGGCTTGTGTGTCTCTCTATATACCCACCGATTCCTTCCAGGTCGACTTGTACGCTAACACTTCTCGCACGCTGCGAAACGCGGAGAACACATGGGATAAGGTGCCCACCCGTGAGTCAATGATGAGTACATGCCTCCTGTACTTTATACCAGCTCAAGAGAAGGGGATGGGAATGGTGGGGTTGGAACGGTTCAGTGCACGAATTGTACACACCCGGACGTCCCCCCCCCTGGATATCACTACTATCCATTGACCTCTACTACTGCGGCTCCGGCAGGCGCGGGAAGGTACGTAGCTTAGTGGGCATGAGCTCGAAAGGGAGTGATTAGAAGTTGTCTCTGTAGAATTCCGAGCTGAGGCGAGTCCAGATTGACGGGAGCGATTTCCCGTCCACTGTGGTGGGTGGGTGCACAAGAGATGATAGAGAGAGGTCTCGGGCTGTCTGTATCTGGAAATGGACCTGCCTATCATATCATACTCCACTGCTACTATTAAGTGTACAGTACCCTAACTCTGACTCCATGTGGTAACAACCATCCCAGCTAGCATACCTAGGTGTTATAGGACCAGGTACGATAGTAACCAAAATTTGCCGCATCCATACACTAGTGAACGCTCCGGATAGTCTTTTGCGGTGGGCGATCCCAAAGCGCAGCGTCCCTTCCCTCATCTCCAGACCGTACTGTATATTCCCTAGCGGTAGGCCAAAACGTAATGGCTACCCCCATCCAAGATTTCTTTCAACTGCCGCCGCTGGGAGCGTACCGAGGCTACTATATTGGTAAGTAAAAAAAATAAGGGG
>LN890943.1:800027-844560 GCA_900010015.1 Tuber aestivum | reverse complement strand
TAAGTAAAAAAAATAAGGGGGGGGGAAGTCCCACATTCTTTGTAGAACATGGATAGCCCCATCCGTGGAAAATGTCCTGGCAAGAAGAGTAAATTGGAACCCATTCTGGAGAAAATATCCGTACGAGGAGCATACCGGCAGACAGACAGACAGACACCGACTTCTTCTTCGGATAGCGGCGTTTCCAGTGTCTTGGATACACCGGTCGTCCTGGGAGGAGGAGGTGGTGGGGGGTGGGATTTATGTAGAGACTCAATTTCCCGGGGATTATGATCACGATGCATCACTCGCGCATAGTTTACTTGCAACACACATTCACGACCCCCCACCGCCCCCTTTCCCAAAGAGTATCATTTTGGTAAACGGGTACTCGCAGTTATTTTTTTTTTTTCGAGGAATATAGAGGGTTGACTCCTACTCGAACCTCCGGGGGCCTAGATCTCGTGGAAGACTACTAGTTTTTTTTTTTTTTTTTTTTTAACATGGTATCCTGTGGTCATGTGGTTGCTGGTCTACTCGTAGTGTCTGCTCACCTTTGCTATGATATGATGGCTAGCCGGCCGACAGGTGGTTGAGTCCGGGAAGTCACGCGGCGTATACTGCTGTCCAATGATCAGTTGGATCCTACCGCTGCACCCATACTTCCCCGCCAGATGGCCAGGGCCGATAAGATGTAATAAATCAAGGAAATTGTTCGACCGGAACTAGGGTTTTTGCTTCGCTCCCTTATCGATATTAGGGGGGTTTAGCAGCACCTTGCTAATTGGTGATTGTGCTGTTGCTAGAGGCAACGAGGCTATTCACCATGGAAACGGCACTAGTCCGGGTGTTTATATTTTGATCGGAGATGCACGATTTGGTAAATGGTGTTAATTAGCACTGTGTTCCAATCCGTACATCCCTATCAACAAACAGCCCATCCAAGTTAGCACTATTAGTTATCAAGAAATCTGGCACACTAAAATCCCCAGACCACCAGTCCGAAGAGGCTTGAAATCTTGCTTGCCACGATTACATCACCAAGAGTAAACTTGGATTAGCACAGGTTGGCTAAATCCACAAGATCAGCTCTCGTGCTTTCTTAGGAACTAACTCTGAAATTTAGCACGGAAGACTGATAGCACGGTTGGCTAAACCCCTCTATTGCATCATAACCTCGATGGGACGGAAAAGCACCGATATCAAAGTTCGGCTTCTAGGGAGTGAAATAGAAGATATTTCTCGGGAGAGGCTCCCCTCCCTTCTAGGGTTCACTCACGGAGTAGTTTAATCATTCGGTGACGACTGACGCTCTCTCTCTAAATAATAACCGTGCCAAGGTTCCCATCACTCCGAAAGACGCTAAGCGACCTTCGAAGTTCGATGGCACTCCTACGGAGTGCCTAACAGCTCAACGGTTGTAACAGCTCAACGGTAGACATCATCAACTCAACACACCAATATCCTACGCTGCCCCCAGTACCACCACAAGAATGCAGAACGAAGCCTATTCCGAGATAGAAGACCGAATCCAAAAAGCAATTGAAGAACTCAACTCAGAAGAAAAGCCAAACCTAAGTGCGATTGCTCAAAAATTCGAGATTCCCGAGTGCCGCTTAAATGCCCGATGGAAAGGCCGTCCTTCACGTCAATCTCGAATCGCACCGAATCGCAAGTTGAGCGAGGATCAAGAGCTTGGCCTGTGTCAGTATTTGAATAAATTGGATGAGATCGGAGTACCACCTCGGTATCGTGCCATTCAGTACTATGCGAACTCAGTTCTTGCCCGTTCACATTCTGATGTGGATGCTGCCCCTCCAACAGTTAGCGATATGTGGACTCGGAGGTTTCTTGACCGGCATCCTGAGTACCGGATTCGAAAGCAGAAGACACTAGACATAAATCGCAAGCAAGCACATCATATCGATGATTTACGCGATTGGTTTTGTCGCTACCAAGAGATCCGCGAGACGAGAGGAATCCTAGATGCAGACTGCTATAACGTTGACGAGACTGGATTCCGCATCGGAATTGGAAAAGATCAGTGGGTGGTTACCTGTGAGGCATCTCGTCCTATGTATATCGCTAGCTCAAGCAGTCGAGAGTTGGTGACAGCAATAGAAATGATAAGTGGAGATGGTTGTGTGCTTCCTCCGATGGTTATTCTCCCAGGTTTGGTTCATATGGAGGATTGGTATGTTCAAACAGACTTACCGGGAAACTTTCTTGTTGGAATTACCGAGACGGGCTACTCGAACGATGCGCGGGCTATGGATTGGATTGAGCACTTCGAACATTATTCCCGATTGCGCCAATTGGGTGCCTGGAGACTTTTGCTGCTTGATGGACACGAGTCTCACTGCACCAGAGAGTTCATAGAGTTTTGTGACAGTCACAAAATTGTCCTCTTCTGCTTTCCACCTCACTGCACCCATCTTCTACAACCTCTCGACGTCGTAGTGTTTCAGCCCTATAAACACTATCATGCGGAAGCAGTAGACCTGGAAACTTGAACAGGATGCTCTAATTTCGATAAGGTAGAGTTCTTGACTGCTCTCAACTCTATTCGCTCACAAACCTTTAAGTCTACTACCATCCTCTCTGCTTTCCGGAAAACTGGGCTTATACCTTTCAATCCTGAAAGTGTACTTACCAATCTTGTCGAGGTCGAATACGAGTCAGATCAGACCTATGAACCCCAAACCCCACCGCCAGCCTCGCCAGATATTCCATCAACCCCACAAACCGTCCGGTCGCTCAAGAGATCTGCCGATTCACTTGTCCTAGAACTTGGTGATCTTTCACCTTTAAAACGCGAAAGTCTCAACCGTTTTATAAAGGGTAGTTTAGGGCAGGCACAGTGTGGGGCACAAGCTCTAGAGGACCTTAAAAGTACGAAGGCTGCAGAACTTGCGCGCGCTACAAGACAAAAACATAGCCGGAGGTCAATTCAAAAGGGGGGGACACTTTACGCACATCAAGCCAGAGCGATGGTACAGCAGAAGGCACAGGACAGCCTTGAAACCCAGCTTGATAAGGCTGAGCGATCGTACGCAGTGGCAGCAAAGGCTGCAGAAAATAAAGTCAAAAAGAATTGGAAAGAAATCTCAAAAGAGATGAGAAGGGCAGTAAAGGAACGAAGTAAGAGACTCAAGCATCAAAAGCTTTTAGTTCAGGAGGTTGGGCGTTATGTGGTGTATCTTTCTTCTGTAGTTCAATAAATTTACCATTGAGCTGTTACAACCGTTGAGCTGTTAGGCACTCCGTAGGAGTGCCGTCGAACTTTGAAGGTCGCTTAGCGTCTTTCGGAGTGACGGGAACCTTGGCACGGTTAAAACATGTCGGAGGTGCTGCTTGCCATCCCCGCTGTATAGTACCATATAAAAAAAAATCATTGTTTTTTCTTGAAGACGCATTATATATATAAGCCGAAATAAATAAATAAAGAAAGCTGTTTTTTTTTTGGCAAGTCAAGCGCTCGATTATTTCAGAATTATTTTTTTTTTTGAGAAAATCATGCGAGTTGGGGGTTAAAACAGACAAGTCCAGTGTTAACCAGGACCGCTCCTGACTATCACCACCTTTATTTCTCGGCTGACTTTCACTTATCTTGGAGTCGCGGTAAATGGGTTGGCAGCGCTTTAAGTTCGAAACCATGGTACTTGAAAAGTGGAAGGGCTCCGGGTATGATATGGTACTCTTGCGACATATATTCACTAAGGTACGGTGAAGACAAGGATTGATTGATACCTCCTGATAGTACAAGTATATACTTTTCCTTGCACTATATCATAGCTATATCATAGGCTTTTTTTGGTTTTTCTTGTAGTTGTCCTTAGCTAGAGTTTTAATTTCATATTCATAATCATGTTAGGGTTACAATAGAGACATACCTGAACGGAAATAGTAGGGCATAGGTTGGTGTCACGTTTCCTCCAAAATCATTTGATATCATACACAAGATGTTTTCAAAACTCTACAACAATTTGGCCCGGGTTTTTTTCTAGCTGTTGTCAGATTGGACATTCTGAAAATATGGTTACGATATGATGCACCACCATACATTGATATAATAGATACACGAGAGAACCACGCCTCACCCTGAAGATCCATCTCCATTCCTAAAGGCCAAATAGTAGAAAAACCTCTCCAGGGTCCCATTAAGTGATGAAAGACTTGCTCAATTTTCAGAAGAGCCGGCTGCAGCGTACCATAAGACACCGACCATCATAATTTTTGTCCAAAATCAACATCACCCCTACTCCATACTGTACATACTGTACCACTTACTCGGTCCTTTTACGACTTTCTACCAGCATATAAAATAAATACACCAATCGACCGATCGACTGCACTGTAAGTACCGTACTGTACCACTCTTCTTGCTCTCCCTTCCTTCTTCCCCCCCCTCCCTGACGATGATGCTCTAAGATACAAAGCTATCAACACACCGATACAAGCATTAACCCAGAAGGAGGGTCTGGCAGATTATACCATAAACTGTGGCTGGGTCACTTCGCACAGACACGTGAATCCCGCCCTGATCCGCCTTGTGAGATACTCGCGGTCGTCCGGAAAATGTGGGTCAATAGACAAGTACTGTACTCGAGTATAGTGCCGTACCGTATCGATACTATGCTATCTAGGAGATCCACAAGTACAGAACCGTGATACGATACCGCACTCACGAATATGCGTATCCTCCTTTCCCCTCCCACCGCCAAGGTTGGATATTGATTTGAATTTCCATACCTTCGGTCTTTTTTTCCCTCTTCGTGGGGCTTATCATATACTGACTGGTTGGTTACTGGATGAGCAGACTATAATACAGTACAGCGCAGTACGAGTAGCGTGCGGGTAAGAAAGTCAATATGATTTCCTGCCAACTGTGTTGCCTTTGGACATATATCATACACACTGGTTAAGCTACAACACCCTGTAGTACCAGCAAACCAAAAATACGCACATTCCATTTACGCAAACGAAATGCCTCCCGAGAGAGCCAATACCCTTTGGTCCTTCTCGCGCAGTCGGTGCCGGCCCGTTTCGAACCCACGTTAGCCACGCCAGACACCCGATAGGCCAGCGCAGCCTCATCATCAGAAACACACCTCATTGCAAGACCTCCGCTCAATCAACCCATCAACCAATCACATACAGTATGGGCACGACAAAACACCCCATTGTATTGTTACAATAATCACCCAGAAATACCTCCCCCCCCCCATCTATCGCTTTTGTCTACTTCACCTATAGTGTATAACTCAAGAAAGAAACCTAAACCATCCCATCAAGTGGTATTAATACATGCAAAGAAAGATAAAAATCGATCCAATCGATAAACTCGCCGACGCCGCTTTTTCTCTAACAAAAAAGAAACATTTGAGTACAAAGGGAAAACAGGGACGACAGCCAGTGATCTTTATTTTTCTGAAAAAAATGAAAAAAAGAAGAAACCCATACCAAAACGCACTTATGCCCCCGCAAGATAGGAAATAAAAAGTGGGAAAGTATGACACAAGGGCAAGGGAGAAGCGATAAAAGTGTTAAAAAAAGGGATGTGTCTACCGAACGGCCGAGGGCATCCTCCAGCTGACTAGGTCCTCCCTAGCTCTCAACTCGTCCACCTCATAAGCGCTGCGAGCACTCCTCGTGCTACGGCCGCTCTGCTTTCGCTCGACTTTCGGTCCAGTAAGGTTGCTCATTATGCTGAGGGTGTCGCCTTCCTTTTGCCTTCGAGCATCTTTAGTGTTGGCATGGCCCCGCACTGCCGCATGGTTTGTTGAGGAACTGGTTCCACTAGTGGCACCTGCGCTCACAGCGCTCAGAGAATCACTGTCGCTGCCTTTACCGCCCCTGCTTAAACCACCCTCATACCGAACAGATTTCGCTTTACCAACTCTACAACGCTCGGATTTAGGGGTCCAGCCATCACCGCCGGCGAATATATCCTCGATGCACTCTTCGGGATGGAGTTCGCCCGCTTGAAGTTGCCAGGATGCAGCGAGGGTACAGCGATACATATCTTGGATCGCACTTGCTTCCCGTTTTTGGTACGTTGCAACTGTTGCAACTGTTGCACGTTAGTTTCATCGGAAACACAGGGTTTGGGCGGGTCGCCGACTTCCGGTGTCTTCCTGGTTCTGTGATTCTCCAATGATGCCTGCAATGCCACCGAACACTTGTGCACCTCTTAGCATAGGACTGCATTAAATTATCAGCCGCATCCATTAATCGAGACTTTCTGGGAAACTAACGATTCGAAATTTGAATCTCCACCAACCTGCTTCAGAGAAATTGAAACCTAGGTCGGAGTCAGCCAACAGTATTACCATAAACTAACCATCATCCCCAGGACATTCTGAAACAGTAGAATTCGCAAACCGGTGACTGAGTCCCGTTTTCGCTGCTGTGATCGAGTTCTCACTGGTAGATCAAAAAAATTTTATGCGAAAACCTTGCCGGTGGCCGAGTAATTCCAATAGATAGCAAAATCACTCACCCACCAGGTGGCAAATTTCGGTGTTCCAGACTGGCCAAGGAATAATAAAAAATCCTCACCTTCAGCGTCGAGTTGATTTTGCTGTCCTGCATCAGATACCTCCTCGTTTCCTTATTCACACGAGTGTACTCGGCCAAATTAAGAGTAACAGAACCGAGGATTATTCGTTCACGAGCGCCAGCATACTCCTGCATTACCTCAAAAACTATAGGCAGCTCCTGCAGCATACCACTCCGGTCGACAGTCATGCGAACATTGGAGCAGACTTGAGCGTAGTGCCAATTGACTTTGTGCTCCTTAATGTTCTCCTTGTTTGTTCGGCCGCGAAAGTCTGAACGAGCTGTCCCACTGATGTGCCACTTGACATACGCTTGACCGGAAACGAGCGGGACGTTATTGAGATCATGAATCTAGCTTGCCAGTGATTAGCCGGGTGGCTCATCACAAGAGAAACAAGGAGCCTTCTCACCTCTAAAGTGAGGTCAAATTTAGGCTACGAGTCCCAGTTAGCCTAAGTCTTACTTGAAGCGAGGCACAAACAAGGTATATCGTACGCGGCGGTTCCTGGGAACTATCAAGCCATCAAAGGATAAGTCGCTGGTTAGCAAAGCCCGTCGTAGCGGTCGTAGGGAGGAGGAGGAGGAGGAAGCGGAAGAAAATGTAGACGAAGGAGTAGGCCCCGCCATGGGGAAGGTAGTTGTTTGCTCCGTAGAGGTAGCAGGAGAGAATAGAATGGAGTAAGAAGAAGGCATACCAAGGGATTGCATTTCTGCGCCCGGAATTTGTGAGGCAGCGGAAGACGAGGGGGGGCGAGTAAGACGTGTGGGAGGATTAGCGAGTCATGACATATAAAGCAAATCCGGTGGGACGGGCTGTATGTATGCAGGAATATGTATGATATGATATGGTAATACGGTATACGGTATGGGGGGTGAGCGTGTGAGTGAGCTGAGTGAAGAAAGAGAGGATCCGGGATTGTCGGGGGGTGCGAAGGCTGCCAAATCCGACGGATGAGGGCGGAGAAGGAGGGACAGCAGCAGGAAAAAGGGAAGGAGGAGGAGGGGTTAAGGTTTTGGGTGGGGATAGGAAATGGTTTAAGCTGCGAGGGGGGGAGCGGGAGAGGTATGACGGGAGAGAGAACGGTGAATTGTATGATAAGCTGGCAGAATTTACTTTCTGTTAGCACTCGAGAGCTACAAGCACTGCTCGAGTGCGGGTTATGATACCCGTGCAGTTACCCCCGGAAGAGAGAGGAAAAAGGAAACAAAGAAAAAAAGCAAGCGAATGGACAGAATTTATGATATTCCTGATCTGTGAAATAAAAGCACAAGGGTGGTGAGAACTAAGGGAAAGAGAAGATTGGAGCACGGGCAAGCACCGCACTGATCTGATATTTGGGGAGAATAAACAAAGATGTGAGAGTAAAAAGGGATACGGGGCGGTAGCTTAGGGCACACGGAACGAGATGTTACTCTCTCCCTCTCAAACCCGCCAAGTTGGAATCCTAATTTGAGCCTCAACCCGTTCGACGCAACATCCCTCCATCATCTGGGCTAACCCTCTACCAGTACATCACAAAATTCTATCAAAGCTTTGAACCCCCCCCCCCCTCTCGCCGTATCATCGCGCCCTCCCGACTGAGCTGATTGTACGGTTGGAGATCATGTCTTCCGCCTTTCCCTCTCTGAGGACCCGTCCAACGCTACCGGCCGGTGGTGTGTCCAGGGCAACATCGGTTTACCTCCGCTCCTCCTCCAACGCCCCGGTCCACAGCTCGGTCACATCCCTCAATTCGTTGTTCAACCAGGCAAACCTCAACTCCCCTCGGCCACCCGAAGATGAGGACTGTAAGGGGTTGGTATGCCGCTCCTTCGTCCCATGCATAGCCGTGCATGTGGCCGATGACACGAACGAGCTTGCCCGGGAAAAGGGCTTTGCGGACTTTAAGGGCATGCTGCGCCCCTACGGCGAGAGCATCCAGGGGAGGATAACCATCCGCGATTCCCAGGGCATCAGCACGACACATGATGACTACGGCGTTCGTTTCGTGTCCCTGGCAGATGTGGCCGATTCTGGGGAGAAATGGGAGTCCGGAACCTCCAGGGCCATCAATGGCTCCTCCGAAAAGGCCGCTAGCGATGGAAGCGGTGTCTTTCAGGGCGGAAGCGTGGAGGAAGTGGAGAAGTTGGTGAATCTGCACATGGAGAGGGCGGAGGAGCTTAACGAGACGTCTTTGCCCTCCGACGGCGATACTCCGGCCTCCAATCAGTCTTTCTACATGCTATATCTGCGGCGGATATTGTCGGCACTTCCCTTATCGCCTCATGAGACCTTTTCGCATCCGGTCGCTTGTGTCATAGCTATTTCCTCCAGAAATGCTAATCCCATAGATAGTTTACGTAATCTCTACAATTCGGGAAATCATCTTCCACTGCCGGATTATCTTAGCACCGATTATCTGCGGTACTATGTATTGGTTCATGACGAAGACCGGGATGACATCAAAAAGTCAGTAGGCCGCTTTCATTTCCAATCGGGAGGCTATATTGTCGAAATGAAGCTTATGAAGTAGATAGATCTACTCAACTATTCGATCAGATGAAGAAACATTTCGGACTGCACTGCCATCTGCTAAGGTTAAGGTCCGGCGGTGCTTCGGTTATATCCGACGACGATGCCGTCGTTGTCCCGAAAACTCAATGGATATCTGCTGCTGAGGAGCTTCACGAGATCCGTTCAAGAGGTAATTCCTCACAGTTCAGATATCAAATATCGAAAGGAAACAAAAAGTGGGAAGCACAATCGCTAACAAACCTATATCAGACTACGATGACGAACAGCCAGCCGCCTGCTTACCAGACTCAGATGCGGCCGGCATCCAAACCATGGTCCGTGAAATGACCCAGGTGAGCGTAATACCATTCATGGAGCGCTGCATAGCAACCTGGAACGACCAGGTCGCGTCCCGAAGACGTGGAATCAGTGGACGCTTCATCTCCATGTCGAAGCGATACTTTAGCACCTCATCCTCCAGGAACTCCACCTCTTCATCATCAAACTACGATGCTCTTCATCAATCATATCCCCCCAGCTCCCCCGAAGCCCAAATGCGAAAATTGGCAGATTATGCCTTTATGGTACGGGACTGGCGGTTAGCCCACAGCGTCTACGAGCTTCTGAGAACAGACTTTAACAATGATAAAGCCTGGAAATACCATGCTGGAGCACAGGTATTCCCCCCCCCCCAAAAAAAAAAAAAAAAAAAAAACCAAAGTAACCCCAACTAACAATCCCCATCCACAGGAAATGGCCGCAATAAGCCTAATCCTAACAGGCACAGGCCTAACCTCCAAAGTCCGCGCAGACACCATCGCCCCGATGCTAGACCTAAGTTGCTACTCCTACCTCTCCCGCTGCTCGGCAACCTACCACGCGCTGCGCTGCCTCTTGGTCGCCGTAGAGCTCCTGCGCATCCGCGGCGGCGGTGCCGCCGACGAGGCCGCGACCTGGGCCATCCGCGCGCGTGATATGAATGCGCAGGGCACCATCGGTCACGCACTGATAACCGAGCGCGTCGGCGCATGTTACACCATCCGTGAAGGGATCGGCAGTGGCGCCTGGGGCGCCAGGAAGCGCAAGGCCGCTATGTGGAAGATGCTCGCGGCCGGAGAGTGGCTAGAGGTTTCAAAACTGGCGCAGTCCAGGAGGTGTCTGGATGCTGCGCTACCTGTGTACGAAGGCAGTCGCTTTATGCATGTCCACGGCTTCATGCAGCACTTGAAGCAGCAGGCTGGATACACCCCACTGCTGGCGGACCTGCAAGATGGCAGAAGGAGAAGGGGCGGGGAGGATAGCGATGAGGAAGGAGTCGAAATCCAGAGCGAGACGCTGCACGCTGGGCTTAAGCGCAAGAGTTTGATCGTTGGTAGGGAGGTGGAGAGGGAGGTGGAGAATGAGGCAGAGAGTGGGTTAGATAGGTTTGTAGATAGTTAGTTGTGAGGGTAGGGGGGTTTTTTTTTATACTTTTCTTTTTCTACTTGCATTCTTTCTTGTCCCGCGGTATTACAGGAGGGGGCGCTTGGGAAATGGCATTTTCTTTGTACTACTGATGGCGTTTGATGGTAGAATTACCTGGTGTATATTCGCACTATAAGGATGAATGGATGGATTGGGAAGATAAAGTGCGGGCCTGGTGGAACGGAAGAGAATAATAATGTGAATAACAACCTAACTAGACCGGACTAGTGACACTATAATAAAACGGAAGGATATCACCTGCGGTATTGTGCTTATATGATATTTCCCTGGAACCTCATGCCTCTTTTTGCGAGTGATGATACGTGAAGAAATCTCGAACCCTAATAAGGATTGACCGAATTGATCATCCAATTAAATTAAATTAAATTAGTCCCAAATTAAATTACGAAAATCTTACAGTGTTGGAAATGCGACTCCCGTGCATGAGCAAAAATAACCAAACCAACTATTAACAACAAGATTAGTGAAACAAGAGAAGGTTACCGTATAGACAAAATTGAAACAAAGGAGATGATCCGCTAGCTAAGACGTATGCTACTGCAGCGCACAGCGGGTGAGTAAGTAATTAAGTTATGATATCATCGCCAACAATTCACTCAGAACTTCCGTCATATCCCCTCGAGCGATCGAAATGGATCCCAGGACCGGACATCCTATCTAAGGCGTCCAAAACACCCGCAGCATGGGTATCAAAAACCTCATCCGAGAGGGAAAATTCATCAGGGGCAATTGGGTCGCTATAATCGCCATCGGGATCACCAACGTCACTACAGTCGGCAGAATAATGGGTATAATCGGGCCCGTCGGCCGGGTCCTCCGATATCGTAGCCATCAAGGGCGCATTATTCCTCTTTTTCCTGATCACTAAAGGCGGTATCTCTGGGATCTGGGTGGATATTAATCCGTGCGAGGAATCCCTCGGGCATTCCATAGCCCTCACGGGTGTGAGTGCGACGCTGGCTCGGACCGTGGGCTCTCCTTCATAGCTGCGTGTTGACCGACCGGAAGAGGAGGAGGAAGAAGAGATGCTGGAGCCGAAGGTGCTCTGTTGAAGGTGCCTTCCAAAGAGCGCTTCTGTTCTCGCGGATATCATGCTCAATTTTGTCGAGGATGAAGACGAGGTTGGAGCATCCGAGTTGAGAGGAGGTGGTGGCACCGACGAACTACTGGAAGGAGGGCGTATGTTTGGATCCAGGAGCGGACGGCGGGGGTAACCTCCGAGTGATCCGCCGCGGCGACGATAAGTGCTATCAGTAGGCGAGGGGAACCTGGAACTAGGACCAGCAGCTACTGATACCCTCGGAGGGCGGCCATCGATGAGGTTGAGAACGGGTATTGGGGAAGCAGAGGGTGATTCCGCGCCTTTTCTGCCATTGTACCTATCTACAGGGAAGTTAGAGTGACCCCCGTGAATTTTCGAAGTTGCGGGAGCCGAGCTATCCAAGGTATGTCGCCTCTTCGGTACGCCCCTGGCCCCCCTCTTCTCCCCCCCGGCATCTTGCTCGGTCCCGGACCCGTGGACAGCACCGTACTGGCCCGTTGGAGAAGAAGGACGCCCCCTATCCGTTGAAGCACCCCTCGAGCTCTCCCTGTGGCTTCTAGAAGACCTGGATCCTGGGCGCCGGGTCCAATCAACCTGAGAGTACCTATTCGGATCATTAAAATCTTTTTGCAACGTCAATCTATACACCAACTTCTCCTCCTCTTCCTGTCCACCTACTCTCCCCTTCCCCCCAGCCCCAAAACTCAACCTCTTCTTTACCTTCTGGAAAACCTTCTTCCCCTCCTTCATAATCCCCTTCACCCCCCCTCCCCCTCCCCCCTCGACTGAACCGTCGTCTCCATACTCGGAAAAATGACTAACTGGCTCAGGCCTCCCCTTTGGCATCGGTCCCGGAATAATCTTTGCCTCATGCAAGACCCTGTCCAGCTCCGCACTCATTTCCTCCAGCACCGCAATATTGTTCCTAATCTGCCTCTCCGCACTGTCGAAGCCTTGACGCTTCGTATCGTAAGCTGCGCGAGTAGCTTGTATGTTCTCGATAGCCTTTCTGGATGCCTGAACGTATGGGTCTGTAATCTGCCTGTCGTTGGGGTTCCAGGCGAAGAGCTTGTGGTTGATTATGTCGACGGTGTCCTCGGCTCCGTCCAGTTCCTCTTGGAATGGCATCCTGCTTTCTTTCGCTGAGCGGCTGTCTGGTTGGCTGGTGGGACGTGCTCGGAAGGTATGATATGGTTCTGGATGGAAGGGAGGATGTGGCTTGAACTGTTACAAGGAAGGTGAGAAAGAGAATATATATACCAGCCCGGGGTTATAATCCCAAGTTGGAGTCTTGTAAAAAAAAAGAAAGGAGACTTGATACTAGCTAGTTGCTTGCGGCTACGGCAGCCAGACACAAAAGTTTCAGATAGACTGTCTTAGTGCCGACACGACTTCCATGACTCAAGTCGAGTAGGCATGTACCACCGATCATTGGCACGCCAAAAACGAATTTTCAAGATATAGCACGAACCGCCCACGAACAAATTTTTCAAGTTCGATCCAGGTTCGAGAAAGGAGGTTCATGCAAGGGAAGGGCGCGGAGCCAAGCAGATGGTTCCAGAAGGTTAGGAAAGCACGTAAATTTCATCCATCCATCCATCCATCCATCGTAGGGGAGGTTTTCCGACTACCACACAAAGAGAATACTACCGATTCATCCCAGTGGGTCCAGTATTGGTGACCATGAAGCTTGCGAGTGAGAAATTGTGATGGACATTGAGGTACGGTGTGATTGAGTAAACTATCCACCCGCCGGTCGCCTACAACCCACATGGAAAGTTAGGGAGGGAGGCAGGAAGCCGAAGGACTAGAAACGATAAAATAAAAACCCCCAGCGATCAGAGTGTACGAGGTAGTTTCCCGTCGTATGATATATTCACGGAAAGCTGCAAGATGTGAGCGGAGAAAAGGAAGAAGGGGGAGCTGTCATAGGATAGGGCCAGGTAGTATTAGAGATTACTCCGGTAGGGTGGTGAGATAGATAGATTTCCTTCTTCCGGTATCATACATAACTGGGTGCAAAGTTGCCGACGCAATCGGTCATAATGTATCACAGCCGTGGGGCGTATACGTGTTCCCAGAGTATTATGCCACAACTATTGGCCCAATAGAGTTTTACACTGCAAAAACTCTTCATGGAAACGGTCAAAAACTATAATGTGTACGGTATAAGTATGATACGCGAGTACCTCACCTGCGGGAATAAGGTTTCCAGAGGTTCCGGATACAAATCTTACTGAATGATGTAGCGAACAAGACTTAACCTACAGCACTCACACGGAAGGGGGGGGGGGGGTTCCAGCCAGCTTCTAGTGATCAATATGATACTAATTCACTATTTAACAGCAGAATGATACTATCTCCATCACTAGGTAGGAAGTGGGATAAGTATTTGTTCCCGGAGTAACACTGCATGAAATACCCAGCTGGCGCAGTGGTTAATATGTCAAGAACCAATTAATCTTCTGTGCACCTAGCGGGAGCCCAGGAGTTCGACTCGCGCCTCGCAATGAGTTGTTAACGAACGATCCATCATGTGGGGTGGGGAAAATAAAGCCTGCCCTATGGGGACTGGGAGATTGAGCGCCTTGGACTTCTTCCATAAGGCGGTAGGGCTGTTCAATACTGTTATCATACGAGATGGTGGTAGAATCCGCCACCGCGCCCCTAGACCGTACATCCGAGTTAGGGGTGGGGTTCTCGAACGCCGGGGTAGCAGAGAAAAGTTGTTTTTTTTTGCATCCTTTTGTTTGGAAGAGCTATGATATCGCAGGTAATGGATGCTATCATATGTATATACCCTTTAGTATCAAAACGAGTGAATTCCCTTGTAATAGTGGCCATATACGGCTAACCGCCCTTTAATATACGGCATTAATCTCACTTCCAACTAATTTTACTTCCCCTAAAGAGGAGAGAAATGAAATGAAGTCAGGTATGGATACTCCCCACCCGGAATTTGGAATTCCACAATCCATGGGGCGGGATCCACGGCGTTAGCAACCATCAACCAGAGCCCAACGATAGGAGCCAGGTATCTGTCATCACAATATATCACTCGTATTTTCCTACCCTTTGCCGACCGCGCCGTCGCATCATACAGGGACCCACAACAAACCGACCCAAGAATAACACAACGGTTCACAGGAGGTCGCCGTAAACTAAAAAGATTCCAGTACGTCACTTGAGTCGCTCGGTGTATGGGTGGGCGTGTTTGGCCATCCTGAATGATCTGTCCCCACCCCCCACCCCAAGACACGAGTATAATGGTGGAAAACGACCTGCAGTCTTTTCCCCCTCCCGCGCGTGGTGAAAGTGAGGTCAGCGCTTTGAGAATTATTATTATTATTTATATCTTTGGGGGTTGGCCAATGGGATCGCACAGCACAGTGTGCCGGTATCTGGAGATTTCCGGATTCGAGATACACCCGTTCGGAATGTCGGGCTTTGGGGGACTTCACCGGTGCTATGATATCGATTAGGAGGAGGGTCGCTGGGTTCTGATTTCCCGGATTTTGTATTCATATCATACGGTATCTATTAGGCACAGCTAGAACACTGGAACACGGTACGGTGCGGAAGAGTCGGATCTATCACCAATGAGTAATGGAGGGTGAGATGTAACCCAATCACGATTGCTGGAATACCGGTAGAGTGCATCACCGACCGGAACCGAGCTTGCCCATTACTACTCCAAGTAAACGATTGAAGCGGGGTTCATTCAATTCTATCATTCCCTATCCTGCTGCATAATCCCCGTATGTCTCACCCTCCCCACAACAAACTATCTAGATCTGAACCCCATCCGGATATCACGAACACACCTTTCAAGCAACCAAGCAGTACACACAATTTCGTCTATGGGCCAAAGCTCAATTTCCCCACAAACTACACAAAGATACTTTGAAACTTTAGGGAGAATTACAGCAAGTTGTAAAAGAAATTAAAGAGAAAGAAAGAAATTAAGAAAACAAGATTATGCACCTTCCATCCCGCTCGCAACCTATGTTTTAAGGAGAAACCAACCAAACGCATGCATATGCAATTCCCGACCCAGATGAAAAACATAGCGAACAGTGTAGATAATAGATATATATAAAAAGCAGAACGAACCCCCTAGAATTTAAAATCAAGTATCTGTGGAATTGAGCGTCAAAAAGAAAGGAAAGGAGGGATGTGACATGGGAAACTGAAAACAGGAAAAGGCAGAAAAGAGAAGAAAAATAAGGCGGCGTTGATCATCAAACGTAAGGAAGAAGGGGGAAATATAAAAGCAGAGAAATTGAAAAAGAGAACCTCGCTCAGAAGCCGTGTGCCATCCTCAGCTGATAATCTCCACGCTTTTTCGGGCTCTTCGGTGCTCTATTGGCGGGTGCTCTAGAGGGGGCCCTAGCAGACGACGGCGGCGTATCAGACTTCTCCTTATTCCCGCCTTTGAAAACCCTTCTCATGCCGGCCCTTCCCCCCTCACCAAGCCTGTCGAGCAGATTGTCGAGTAGGAATGCGCTGTCCTGAGCGCCCTCACGAGAGAGCAGTCCCCCTGTATCACCAGGATCAACATCTGAATTGTTCAAATGATCATACTCTTCCTCTGCTTCGGAGAGAGATTCTTCCCCAGTGCGACCCATGTTACGCAACTGTGGAGATGAGACCGACCTTGGTGTATACCCCCTTCCCGGTAGGATTGGAGGGGCTGTAAAAGCTGTTGGTGTCATGACACCTGGCTGCTGATCTCGGGGCATTGGAGTGCTGAGGGAGTCGGCAAATGACGTCTGAAAAGATGTCACGCTGGGAGTGCGAGCTAGCGATCTATTCAAGATTGCATAAACACGACTGTCATAAACCTGAGGAGCAGTCTCACCGCCCTCGATAAATTCTGCATCTGCCTGTGAAGGTGTATGATTGTGACTCGAGAGACCTTCGTCCCCACCAAAGAAAGCATCCAAATCTCCCAACCTCAGGACTGTATCGCTAAAACCACCCTCACCTCTTCCATCTTCGCTAAGCATTGTACCCGTCCTATCCTGTATACTAGTGTATGAATAATCTTCCATATGGAATTGGACGTCCGGTGTGGGTGGCGCTTCTTCCTCTTCGGCAACGGCTGCTTGTGTGCAAGTGTAGAAGACAGCATGAACGTTATCCCTTGTCATGGCAGCATTGATCGCTGGCATAGGGATCGCCCAGCCGCTCTCATCGGGAATACCAAATAGAGTCTGCGTCTTCTCGTACTCTTTTCGGATGGTCCTGTTCCCCATGCTCATACGCATAACATGCCGGTCCATTGGGCCGCCGGAAATCGTGATCATCTTGTCCAGAACTTCAAGGGCCTGTTCGACATAATCCGTCTGTAGTAGTCTCAAAAGCGGAGATATGAGATCGGCACCCACGCCCGCAAAAGCCGGTTTTCGCATGTCGATTAATGGAAGCATTATCGTAAGGAGCTGCATTGTCTTCAGCTTAACCCATTTCAGCTTATTCGACAATAATCCAACCAAGAAAACTAGAGCTTGTGCTTCATATGTGGGAAAAAACGTTTCCTTCAGAGCAGTTACAGTCTGTGTCATGAAGTCCCTCTTGTTCCTAAACCTCTGCCCAACATAAAGCATCATCACGCGAATCAAGGACTTGCACTCCCGGACTTCCGCTAGCGCCCGGAGTCTCTCCGCGCAAGCCATGTCCTCACCGTTGGGAGTGCCGTCGTCTTGAGCTTGCGAAAGTCTAGGCAGATTTGCCAGAACAGCGAAAAGCAACCTACTATCCCCCCCGACAAGCTCATTGGTGGGAATGATGTTCAGTCTGTCAAACACCGCTAGCGTTCTTCCATACGAAATCGACGATCGGAGACCCTTGTCGATAAGGCTTTGCAACCCTTCAAATTTACCAACCCACTTCGGAGGAAATGCGTTCATTAGGTAAGCCACCTTAGCCGGGTCGGACAAGTCAATCTTGACCAAAAGCATCTCAAGTATCGACAAAACTTCCATGAACTCTCCCTCATGGACGGTGTTGAGACAGGCAACCGTGACCCAGAACAGTTGTGGGTATTGTAGCAAAGATTCTTCATCCATTTCCATGATAATGGCATTTAGTGTGATCAGAATCTCCATCGCGAAGAGCCGGATGTCCGTAACATCGTCAGCAATCGTGTTCGATAATCTAGCCAACATATCCGCAAGCATGCTATGATCCAGGGATGTCAACAAGCAGCGGAAAACCTGGAATGACCTACAAGCCAGGTGTCGAACGGGGCACGAAGTAGCCCACGAAAGTGCAACCCTTCCCCAGGAGGCCTTTAGACCCGGAGCCACAGCAGAAAACATCTCGAGCACACTAGGTACCATATGTCCCATCGATTTCGGAACCCTCAAGCCATTCTCTTCGTCAGAGCTGATTTCATCGTAGGACCAGAAGGTTTTCGAATCCCTCTGGCGAACGGTCTCGATAAATTCCAATGTCGTAAGTCTAGCCGATGTGCTCTCCTCCTGGCCAAGATATGGGATCACGAGCTCATGGATGAGATGTATTAACATTTCCTTTGCCTGCTCTTGCACCAGCGGGACGTAGTGATCCCAGAGCACAAAGACAACTTGGAGGAGGAGTGTCAACTTGTCCAACATTTCTGGGACAGGGCCAACCAAAAGATCCACCATCAGAATCATCGCCAGATGCCCGTATGAGAAGCCAGTCTATTGAAACGTTTAGTTTTAACAAGACGTAAAATGGAATCGAACATCTAAGAATCACTTACCGGCTTCCCACCATTCGACACACACTTGGACAAATCGGCGACGTAAGGGAACTGTGAAGCATCCGGGATTGGCGAAGGCTCCTTCACAGTTATTATCATCAACCTTGGCTGCAAATACGCTGTTAAGGCCTCCACAAGTTTCGCACCCGCCATTGTTTCGGACAGGAAAACCACAATCTGTTTGCCAAATTCGACAAAATTTTGTTCCCGGCGTTCTAGGCTTTGATTAAATATAAAGTCCAAGATGACTTGTACATTCCCCAGAAACGGCGCAGTTGCCAGCGATTGCCATACCGCCTGTATTTCGCTATGAATTTTGCTGCTAAACTTGACCGTAATCTCGTAAAGGTTTGCCAGGACCATATACGAAGACGGAAGCAGATCACCGTTTGGCTCGAGCGCTAGGTCGATGGTCTGAATCCATGGCAAAAGCGCATGAAGTATGTCCCTCTGAGCTTTTCCTTCAGTATGATTGAAGAACATTGTGAGCTCCGAAAATATAAGCATCGCCTGATCAGGGTATGCCATCGAGAGGCCCTTGGAGAGTTGAAACTGCGCACGCTTGTAAACGGCAACTGTTTTGTCCGAAATACTGACTTCAAAATCCTGAACTCTGGACATTCCATACTCACGTTCCTCGGTTACCCTCAATAGCTTAGCTGCTTGCAGCCTGACTTCGGCGTTTTCATCTCCAAGTTTGAATAAGCAGACAGCCATTATTTTCCAGACCCCCTCCAGATAATTGGGCATTTCCCTCAAAACCTCCGAGATCACTGCGAAATAGCTCTGTGTCGCTTTGGCCGAGGAGTCGTAAACATAACACAGCCTGATGGCATTGTTCAAGAGATTCGTCTTCTGGTTGTGCAACAGTATGTTTTTGAGTGCTCGCCTCCCAATCCGGTGGGTCCTGTCGCTGGGAGTAGCAAATATCGACTCGATCCACCGGAAAAGCCCATCCACATTGAATTGAAGGGGTGCATTGCTCTCAATGTCCTCCACCACGGGCCCAGCCTGCGAAATGGATTGGTTAGCGGGATTTTGTACCAAATCCCAAAAAATCTTCTCAAAAAAATAACCTACACAAAGTGAAGCCATCGCACTTAAGGCTGCAATCTTAAGATTCCGTTTCTCAATCTCCATTGCCGCCGTAAGCGTCCCCTGATCGGTTGGGTCTCTTTGGAACTCCAACACCGAGCGCCTCATCTTATCTTCCCTGTCCTTCACAGCTTGCCAATTCGGGCCGTGCCCGCACCAATCTTGCATCAGTATAAAAATAGACAACCTTCCTTCAAACGGTAGCCATCGAATCGGATTATCTGTTTTCTTGATTCCTTCGAAAAGTTCCTCAGTAAGCCCACAAAAATAACGACGAAGTTTTTGGTGCTCCCAATCGTTTTGCACCTCGGGATCGCTAAGGAAAGTCTTCATGTCCTTTATGAACGCTACCATATGCCGTAATATCCAATCATCTCGGTAGACCTCCTCTTTTTGGAGGAAGTGTGATGTAAGCTGGAATACGTGGGTGACTTCAGCCCTCAGCCTGTCCTGACGGCGATTCCGTCTTGGTGCATTGAGTTGTTTCCCTCCTCTAATTGTCACTTCGGAGTTCCACTTCAAAACTGTGGGTTGAAGACTCTCAATCAACGTCTTGTAAAGATTGATGTTAATGCTACCCAGCCCAGCCACTACCGCTTCCCGGATAGTCTTACTATCCATAATCAAAAGAGGAATCACCATCCCGAAAACTGACCTCGCCGAAGTTATTCGGTCAAGGTGATAGGGAGCCAACGGTGTCTGGTTTTTTGATGGTTTTCTGGCATGCTGAGGGGTTCGGGGCCGCGGCGTCGTCTTTTCTCCATCCGTTGACGTTAGAGTTGAGCAGGCCACTGTCAGATAGAGTTTCCATTGCTCAATCATGCTCTCGGGGCTTGTCGGAGGAAACGCCCTGACAATTGGTTTTGGCACTATCTCAAAAGTACCAAGGCTAGGCGCCGTGGAAGTCTGGGCGATGGCGCAAATCGACTGATGCATCTGAGCTAACCTTCCGCACACCAAATCCCTACACAATGCCACAGTGGTCGGACATCTCTCCACACACACCCTAATCAGGCTCGGGAAGACCCTAAACCAGAGAGATGCGTCATACTGGTTATCGCTAATGGCCATTTGAACCAGGGCATCCTTCGACTTAGAATCCTTAAGTTCCCGTTGTAGCCTGCTGCGCTCGGCCACAGGTAGGTTCTCGTCGTTCAAGTTCATAACATTTAAGGAATCGCTCTCCAGAATATGAATGACTCGTGGATAGGCTGGCGAGTTACTCAAGTGGCTTGGTTTCCTTGAGTGACCCAAAATATTTCCTCCGATATCTGCTGGTTCGCTCAAAACCACATCAAACTCTGTAATGATTCTTAAGACCATAATTGCAAAACGCCTTACAACTCGAGACTGCGAGCATATGAAGAAAAGACCGTTTGACTCGATCTCATCCACATGAGCCTGCACATTGGAGTACTCTAAATCATCACACCTATTCCCCAACCCCCGATCATCCAATGCAGGCGAATCAGAAGCTGCGTCTCGGCTACCCTTGACCTTCTGTTTGATGGTTTCCAACCATATCCGAAGTAATTCGATGTAGAGTTTTAGCGTACTCTCGATATGCCCACTACCTAACATACCACCATCCGAAGTCGTCGAGTACCTTTCATCAAAGGCAAAGATGAATCTCGCAAAACCAATAATAACTTGTTGGGAATTGTATTGCCTCGCAATACTCTTCAAGGCGTTCGCAGACGCTGTCGCGACATTTTGGTCAATGTGTGCCGTACCACTACACAAGAGATTGACAACCTTATAAAAGGGAATATTTGGCGGAAGGCACCGAGGCAATGCCTGAATGGCGACATGCAATAGTTCGTAAAAGCTCTGCTTCTGCTCGGAAATTGCCGGCGGCTCGTCCTTGGTTCCAAAAGAAAATTTATTCTCTTGGGGCGTCTTTGGTGGCCCAGCAAATCTTTCATCCAGAACAGCCTGACCGCCAAAATTGGTATCACAGAGCACAATGATTCGCCCAAGAACTTCACAGAACCTGTCATAATACTCTTTCGCTGTGCTCCCCAATTTTTCAACTGCCACCGCCTGAGACCTTCGATCCACCTTCACCTTGACACCGTCTTTCTTTTCAGCCTCAATCTTAGCCAGCCACGTCGAGGTCGGCGGTATCTTCTCGGGGGGGCTGGAGGCAAATGTCTCGGGAAACGGTGGAAGCCCTGGCTCTCCCTTCTCCAGATCGGCCATAATTGCTAGGAAAGCCCGAATTCCAACCACCATCCCTTCAGGTGATAACTGCTCCAGCCTCAGAGTATTGGCCCCGGACAATAGATCGACATTGAGCAAAGGGAAAACCACAGATCTGAAACAGAGATCTTGGTACTTGAAACCAATGAAGCGGATCAATTGAATACAAGGCTCCACGACCTGTTGTTCTGCCGTTACCAGTGATTTCTCTTTCTTCTCCTTCGTCAGTAATATTTGAATTATTCTCTCCAGTTTCTTGGTTGTATTATTCATACTTTCCGAACACCGGAAGAGGTACGTCCATGTTAACCTCGCCAGCGTTTGCACAATAGGGACGCGCATAGACCTATCCTTATCCCTAAGCTTGGGCAGGTTGCTTTCAATAAGCGGCAACCAGCACTGAGCAAAGAATTCATGTGGACTAACGCATAAAAGAGTGCCCATGAGTGGAAACGCGGTGTGCCAGTGGCGTGGCTTGGTCATCATATCATTCAATTTTGGATGTAAAAGATTAACAAACTCCTGCCACGTAGGATAATTAAGTTCGGTTTTCGCAGTAGAGGCAACTGGGAGGAGTAATTTCGAAAATATTTCGCAGTAGGAACGCTTCACTCGAAAGCCATGGGATTTATTGAAGAAATTGGCCAACGATAGCATGAAATCTGCGGATTCCTGAAGCGCGTTCTCCGGGAAGAACTACAAAAGGAATTGGCGTCAGTGTCGGCCAACAAAGTAGCCATCTGGTAGGACATGGAAAAGATCATGGTCGCTAACCCTCAGCTTTATATAACTCATCCCTCTAACCACAAGCTCCACCTTAGCTTCAGTGTCTTTTGACGCAATAGTTCCCATCTTCTCAAGGTCGGCAAAGAACCGGTCGGTGACCCTCTCAAAGTCAATACTGCTCATAACACCCAACAATTGTCCAAACAACGTCCAGTTTGCCATCCTTAGCGGCGATGAAGTTAAAGTATCCGGGTCCGCTGAGCGCAATTGGTTAAATATTATATCCTCCAACTTATCCGCCATATCTTCAGTAACACAATCCAACGTTGTCTGGCCTATTACTTCTATCAAAACCCGACACAGAATATATATCGATATTGTGGAACGGCGGTCAGCTACCAAGGAACTTTCACGCATTCCCTGGCTAACGCCATCTACGCCGTTAAGCGGTTCGGTGTTTCGTCGGGGCACAATCTGATTAGGGAGACCACGAGTTTGCTGGCACAAGTTGAGTTAGCCTCTCGCATTCCACAAATCAATTCTAACCCAATTACCTGAGACATTTCCTGCCTTGATAT
The DNA here is from genome assembly GCA_900010015.1 of Tuber aestivum. NCBI lineage: Eukaryota > Fungi > Ascomycota > Pezizomycetes > Pezizales > Tuberaceae > Tuber > Tuber aestivum. The sequence goes on along the minus strand of LN890943.1, from coordinate 821,647 downwards.
CGCGGCGGCCTCACTCTTGCTCTTCCTCCAAAACATGACACTATCGATGACCGGCTTGGGCTTATGTCGAGCGATATACCCTGTAACATATTAGCTTACCAGCGCACAACAGCCATTGAATCCACACACCTAATGAACCTATCAACTTGTCAAATGCTGGATCCACCCCTGCACCACATATGGTTTCGATCTGGGGTTCCGTGTCCAAAACATGGTTTGGGGGCAAGCAACTATTAATTTTTCGCTCAGCAACACGGACAAACTGCCCTAACATCAGCACAGGTCATTCCTTCAGTAATGAAAAACGGATTGTTCCCAACCTGGGTGAACAATATATGAAGAGCATATTCAGCCGGAGTCTTCGTCTCCTCGTCACGTGATCTGTGATGTGAAGAATGGTGGTGGGAATGCGAATGGTGATGTGCTCTCGTCCTTGGAGGTTTCTGAATCTGCATAACGCCTGGAGAAGATTGGTGGGCCATCATCGGGGGTCTCTCGACCATAACTTGTTGGTTCGGTACAGGTCCGGAAAGTCCTCCTCCGGAGCCTACCCCAATCGCGTTTCCACCGTTCATGTTTGAGGATGCCGATGTTGCTGAAGAAAATTGGGGCATCTGAATCTGTTCCCTCACCGAGCTCGCCATGCCGGTAGACATCATCGGTGCCATAGGTGATGGTGGGATTTGTGGGATGTGTACCATGTCTCTAGCCGCGATAATTGTGTGCATTACCGTCGGAGGCGAAAGAGGCGAAGTTGCCGGCGAATTTACCCACGATCCTGACCGTGAGTGAAGACCAGAGCGATGTTGCACCCCATTCACAATAGAGGTTTGGCGGTGGTGGGCATGTGTCGAGGGTTTTCGTTCAAGCCTCCCGTTCTCAGGGCGGGGGGATTGAGACCGCTGCTGGTGGACCCCAGACATTGTGCCAAGGAGGCAGAGAATTTAAGAGACGGAAACGGATGAGGGCTGCCGTCCAGTAAGCAAACAGCCGCAAGAGAAGTATACTGGTACCTGTAATATGATACCTACCGGTATTCCCAGACCCTGGAGGCGCAGGGTGAGAAACTCGGTTGTTGCGTAGAGTCCAGTACGGGGGGGCGCCACACACAGTGAGAGAAGAGGCTCGGTCGTGATCAATGTGGGTGAACAGGCGAGCAGATTTCGGCACGCCGAGTGATGAGGGAACGACCAGGATGGAAGATTTACAGGGGTGGGTGGGAGCAAAGACCAGGGAACCTGAATCCAGGGGTGATATTTTTTCGTTCAGGACAAAAGGAGTGATGCGACAAGGGGAACCAGGAGAAGGAAAGGAGGGTTGGTTGGGTACCGATCCAGAGGCTTCCGACATGGCGGTAACCTCAAAAGTCAGGACGAGAGCGCGAAGCAAATTGTGACAGGCGCAACACCGGCACCGCAATGAGGGGAAGGGGGCGGTTGTAGCGACGATGGATAAGGAAGAGGGCGCGGGTCAAAGCTCCCAAGGTCGAGCCCAACACAGTAGACCGGCATGGTTAGGGAGTGTCGAGTATGATATTATGATACAAATACATTCTGTACGAGTACTCTACAGTACTCGTAGCGGCACGCACACGATTCAGCATAGAGCGCAAGTATGGAATCCGTAGACCCCTTCTTTCTTCCCCCCACGGTGTCATGTAAACCCCTCCTTTCGAGAACGTAAAAGGGCTCCGGCTGTTGCTTACCGCTTCCGCAGGCGTTTGACTCTCAACCTTGTATCATACTGATACCATTATCCCTACGCTCCCCTCAGGGGACACCGGTACAGTACTCGAGTACAGCTCAACTGCCGTCACGCTGACCCGAACGTTTCAGCTACAATTCGGGTACATTCTCTTCCTATATCCACCAAAACCTCAGTAAAACTTGACTCCTTTAGAGAGTCGTGCTAACCATGCTTTCCCCGTGCCCCGTCGGCTTTCTTGTATACCCTCCACCACACCAATACGCTGCTCCCTTCAGCCCATGTCGCCGGAAACCTGAAGAAGGAAAAAAAAGGAGAAAAGAAAGCATACCCCGTTCGCTCGATAGTAGCCTGGAATCTTGTTTCCACTCTCACTGACATATCCCCGGATTCACCATACACTTGGATCCTTGCCCACCGATATCGTAAGTATCATAGACGGGCGTAAGATAAGCTATCACGGGAGCTAGGTTGGCCGGGCACTTAGCTCTCAGGAGAAATATAACAATGGATGATACTGTGAGTTATATTGAGAAGGGGGCAGCTACCGGCAGCGTGAGCCCCCCAGCCCCCTCGTTCCCCTTCTATCGTGCCATATTTTATGATACATGGCTATGGGCCCCAAAGTGTACGAAGCCATCAACATCACCGGATCATCAGCATTATTACACACAGGTGGAACTCACCCCCCCCCCCCCCGAGAACAATTCTACGGCACAGCATGTGCTGACTTTATTATAACCATATGAGCCCTCGCCCCCCGGGGCAATCGTCATAAGATCCGCTGCCCCTTGATGCGATGGCCACTATGATTCACACATACGGGTGCTTGGCCCAGGCTGTATGCTTGTCTTACCTTCTTTCTCCCCACTACTCATGCCCGTACGAGCACATTACCGCTACCGTTTCCGGGCTGAGGGGAGAAGCATATGCCCACGAGAGCCATCCGAGATTTTGTCGATCAAGATTCATATTTCCGGGCAATCGGAGGATTAGGAGAGGTAGTAGACTGGGCAACAGAAACCCAGGCTCACTTCCGCCCAAAACCAGAGGAGATGAAGGTAGGAGGAGTAGCTTTCGGAGGAATTCTGCGGGGATACGGCCACTCCGATTCCTCTTGAAAAAAGAGTTTAGTAGAGCTTCGGCCTGTGTATGACAGCACAACATAAAATCCGATGTTCGCCGCTATTAGAGGCTTGGCTCCAAATTCAGCGATACAAGCATGATACCGTCCCGGAAGCAACCAACTGCTCAAGCCTTCCAACTAAAGATCCAGAGATCAATTTGGGGGAGTCCTTTCTGTCATCAAAACCTTTTGGTGCCGTTGCGATGGTTATCTCGGCCCCATCAGGCAAGCAGATCCGAAAGCTCTCCGACTCCCAAAACCATGTGCAGGTACTTTGGGCGATCTTGAGGGATAGCATCTGGGTTAGGGTTTGGGGGGTGTTTCCTGCAGGGAGTGGTTCGGATCTCGGGCGTGCCGAATCCCACGTGCTACCTAGCGATTAGCTGGTGCTCCTTGCTCTCGATGAGCTTATTTTGGCTTTCGGGCAATCAACTCTTGGCACTAGGGTGAAATTGACAGAATCACATGTAGCGCCGGTCGAAGGCTGCGAGTGGGCGTAGGATCTATCCTCGCACTCGCCGATGTTCGTAAGATAATGGTATTGGGAGGCTTGGATGAGACCCTGGCCTAAATTATCCGTATACCGGTATTTGTGGGGATCCCGGGACGCGCGACCTTAGGAAATACAAGTAACACACAACCCTGCTTCGGGAAGTCAATATGTGGTTCCCCTCACTCCTTGTTTCTCCGCAAAGTCCCAGACCGCGCAGGCTATTTTTCGGATATACCAACAATCCCTCGACAATTCCTGGAATCCCTTAGGATAGCTTATGATACGGTAGTTCATAATTCACAGGAGTTAATATCCGGTGAGCATCTACCGTCATTTAAGAACTCGAATAAACGGACCATGTGCGATGCAGTCCAGAATTTCCCCCTCTGGAAAAGGCGCGAGAAACGCACCAAAAAGTCCTCCCTCCGAGACAAATAAAAAAGAAAAGAAAAACACCAGGCCTTGCTGGGAGGGGCAAATCTAACGTCCGACCACATGGTCCCTTTATTCGAGTTCTTATGGTAGTCTAGCCAGTCCCGCAATTGGTACGACATCAACGGAGAAGCTGATTTCCGTCCGGTATCTTGGGAAATCCGGGCATTGTTGAAAGGTCTGGTTTCTTCCTAACAGTGCAGACTGGCTGGGGAGGGGACCGTTTCTGAACGGGGTCGGGAAAATGTCTAGAGTTGTCCCTCTTCGGTGGACGCTGAAGAGCCTCAGTGGTTCTGCTGTCTTCACACTTTAGAGTGACTAAATAAACGCAGTCGGGGGGAGCCTCTCCAGATATACGCCATCAGACATCAGAGTCTTGAGAGCACAGCTCTACACTACGATAACATACGGTACCGGTATTCAAGCGACAGTTATTGGGCTTCTGGAGGGTGTGTGGTTGTGGAACAGCCGGCGTTAACCCCGCCGCACCATGGTTCGGAACCCAGCGGAATAGCGTAAGAGGAGCCGTGTCATACAACATTGCCCCACCGATATTTTATGATGGCGAATTTATCACTGGCTAAGATGAGATGATGTTCTGCACCATAGGGGATTTTCTGAATCCGTTAAGATCGGATAGGTAAGGTATCTAGCTTGACCACAAATCAGGGAAGGGGGTTGAATATAGTAGGCTAGACCTGGGAACGGGAACCGTCCCGCGATGCTTGGGACCGAAAGTCCACCGGGAATTGCTTCCAACCTGAATACGAGTAGCGGTATCATGCTTGGCTGTGGCCCGATAGTAAGTTGCCGGCAGAGCCAGTGAGTGTGCCGCTGCAAAAGCCGCTCTGGAGTCCGCTAGAACTCTGGCTAGTAAATGGGGCGAAATTCCAAGTATCGGGCGACTAGGAAAGTAGATTATAGCCTTAGAGTTGATACCGGTACCTCTAAATTGCGGCTGTCCTCTCGAGGGTTTCGAACCCAAGCAGAATTGTTGCGGTCGTAGGAAATGATTATTAACCCACATTATTCCCTGCTCACTCTGATACCGTACTGTAGTATCCCCCCTTTTTTTCGAGATACAAGTAGCCTCTAATACAGGTACCGGTACCGTACCTCACGCAGCCCCCCCGTAGAGAAAAGGACTATCGGAGTTACATCGTCTTTTTTTCCCCTTTTTGTCCGTATACCCAACTACGGATTTACTGTATAGAAATAGTTTTCTAGAAGTCTGCGGGGCCTGAGACAGCAATGTGCCCCTCCACGCCTCATCAAGGTGTGTCGGTAAGGGTCCCACAGTCCGAAGCTTTACTCGGCCACCATTACCGATACCTCCAAGAGCCCGGCTTGTATGACTGTATTGAAGAACTGTGTGTGACATATAGAGAAATTTCCATAGAGCTTGGCTGAAGCCATGGTATTCCATCGTTCGATATCATCATAAATTTACTACCCTATTGATTGATACCATTTGATCTTCTATAAATCTGTAGATCATCCCAGCACCGAAGCCTTGGTTTCCAGTATCCGCCTACCGTTATCTTTCAACGCACCCTCACGATTTGTCACCACCTCGAGTCCTACCCGTACAAAAGTTTATACAGACCCTCTGATCTGCGGAATCCGCACATATACTCATTTTTCTTTGTGGCTTTATCCTCACTGACATCCTCGTGCAACAATAAGCCAGTGAGCAGGTCATTTAGCTGGGCGAGGGGCAGAGGACTATCTAAATAGTCATTCCTATTGAGGGTAATTCCTACATTATGTCCCACTCTCTTCTGTATGAAAGGGCCCGTTCTTACCACTGAGTTTGTAGCCAGATTTTGAGCCTATACAGCACGGGAAGGTCATTTCAGATGAATAAATCTCCAGTCCTGCTGGATACGGGGTTCCTGCTGGGCAGGTTAACTTCTGGGGCTAAACGAGGTGTAAGAACCGGGATTTTTTTCTTATATATGATACCTCCGTACTTTGAGTTCTCTTAGCATTTCCGTCTATTAATTGCGAGGGAAGGTCCCGTGTTCTTTTTATTGAGTTTCGGGAGATAACTTTCCTGAACTTAAGTTGTTGTTTTTTTTGCCACTGTTGTGTTCTGCCTCTCTTCAACCTGCATAACCTCTCTACCGGTAGGTTCCCCCACAAGGTCGGATCAGGCGTTCGGACAATCTCTGGTTCCGGACTGTTGCAACGCTGTCCTTTCTGGCTGCAGATCTACCTGCTGGTTGTTGATCCTTTCTATTCTTCATCCCCATCCTCTTTATTTCCCCTCGGTTTCTCTGTTAATGCTATGATACCCTCTTCCCCCCCTTCTTTTCTATAAAATTTCCGTTGCGCAGAGTAGAAGGCGGATTGGGATCTTTGTTCCCTCTGCCTGCTGTGTTTGTTGCCTTGGCCTTATCGGTTGCCATCCCGGTACTCTTTTCACTCTTGCGGCCATTCATTTTTCGTCTTCCGCTGCCCTGTCCCATCCATCTCTCTCCTCTCCTTTCCTTTTTCTTCTGCTTGCTACCCATTCCTTCCCTCCTTTTCTCTCTTTTATTGACGCCACCCCCCCACTCCTGATATCATCTTTTCTAAAATTTCTCCCACTGACAACTGATCCCTTGCCGTTGCAGGATTCAAGAGTCATGGCCACCCAACTAGACACGTTGGACGTTCTTGTCCTTGCGGCTCTACTTCTCGGTACTATCGCATACTTCACCAAAGGTTCACTCTGGGCTGTTGAGAAAGGCGCCGCCGCTGGAATTTATGGAGGCTCTAAGGCAAATGGCGCCGCCACAAAGGGCAGCAAAACTAGGGATATTGTTAAGACCATGGAAGAATCCGATAAGAATATGGTTATCTTTTACGGTTCACAGACAGGAACAGCTGAAGATTATGCTTCCAGATTGGCGAAAGAGGGCAGTGCTAGATTTGGTTTGAAGACTATGATTGCGAACCTTGAGGAATTCGACTACGAAAACCTGGACACCCTTCCTGAAGACAAGATTGCGGTTTTCGTCATGGCTACTTATGGTGAAGGTGAACCGACTGACAACGCTGTGGATTTCTACGAATTCATCATGGGCGACGATGTTAATTTTACCGAGGGCGATCGCTTGAGCAACCTCAAATTCATTGGCTTTGGTTTGGGCAACAACACTTATGAGCACTTTAACGCTGTCGTCCGTCGTCTAACTGCAACTCTCTTGAAATTGGGCGCTAAGCAGATTGGTACTATTGGTGAAGGCGATGATGGTACTGGTACTATGGAAGAGGATTTTTTGGCGTGGAAGGAGCCCATGTGGAAAGCACTCCAAGAGGAGATGGATTTGGAGGAGAGAGAAGCTGTCTATGAACCTGTTTTCTCCATTACCGAACTCACGGATCTCTCAGTTGAAGACAACACTGTCTACCTCGGCGAACCGAACAAGAATCATCTCGAAGGAGCTTCTAAGGGACCCTATGGAGCCAACAATCCATTTATTGCACCGGTCAAGTCTTCCCGTGAAATCTTCACAGTCAAGGATAGAAACTGCTTGCACATGGAAATTGATGTTACCGGCACAAATCTTTCCTACACTACCGGTGATCATATCGCTGTTTGGCCCACCAACGCTGGTAAGGAGGTTGATAGATTCTTGGGAGTCCTCGGTCTTGAAGGGAAGAAGGATGGTGTGGTCGGCGTTGCCGGGATCGACCCTACTGCGAAGGTTCCGTTTCCAACCCCTACCACTTATGACGCCATCGCCCGCTACCATCTCGAGATCTGTGCTCCTGTTTCCCGTCAGTTCCTTGCGTCTCTCGCCGCTTTCGCCCCAACCCCCGCCGCCAAAGAGGAACTCACAAGGCTCGGTGGCGACAAGGACTACTTCCAAGAGACAGTCTCATCTCGGTATCTCAACATTGCACAGGTCTTGGAACTTAACGCACCTGGCGAGGCTTGGTCAAACGTCCCTTTCTCCTTGATGATTGAAGGATTGAATCGTATTCAACCGCGCTATTACTCGATCTCATCCTCTTCGTTGGTTCAACCGAAACTTATTTCGATCACTTGTGTCGTCGAATCTATCAATATTCCTGGAGCTTCGCATGTTCTAAAGGGCGTTACCTCAAATTACCTTCTCGCCCTTAAGCAGAAACAACATGGGGACCCGGAACCCGACCCACATGGACTTAGTTACGCAATCACTGGTCCTAGGAACAAATACGACGGTATCCATGTTCCGGTCCATACCCGAGCATCCAACTTCAGACTTCCTAGCGATCCTTCCAAGCCTGTTATTATGATTGGGCCCGGCACCGGTGTAGCGCCCTTCAGAGCCTTTGTTCAGGAACGTGCGGCGCTTGCAGAGAAGGGTGAGAAGATTGGGAAGACATTGCTGTTCTTCGGCTGTCGGAGGGCTTCTGAGGATTTCTTGTACCAGGAAGAATGGAAGGTCAGTGCATTTGGCACTTCGTGTAGTACCCACCTCGCTGACATTGTCAAACCAACTAGGAATATGCTGAAAAACTCGGCGATTCGTTCTCGCTCATCACCGCTTTCTCGCGTGATGGACCTGAGAAGGTCTACGTGCAACACAGATTGAAAGAGCACGCTAAAGAAGTTAATGAGCTTTTGGCTCAAGGTGGCTACTTCTATGTTTGCGGAGATGCCGCCCATATGGCCAGGGAGGTCAATACTTCTCTTGGAAACATCATCGCTCAGGAGAGGGGTATGACAGAGACTCAAGGGGAGGAAATTGTCAAGAGGCTAAGATCTAGCAATCTCTACCAAGTAAGTCTGTTTCTTCGCTTGAATTGCCTATATATGGTGTCCCTAGGCCCTGTGTCAATATGGCACGCTATGCGCAGCTAGCCAAGCTTCTTCTCTTTATTCCCCCCTTTTTTTCTCCCTTTCTTTCCCATTTTTCCGCAACAGTCCACTAATACGCCCTTAATAGGAGGATGTTTGGTCATAATTGACTAGAAGCCCCTCCGACACGCTAGTGCAGTCATTTCCTGACGTTCTCCATGCTTCCGTTTTACTTCTCCTTTTTAGCGCTTCTCGTTAGAGAATTATCTCCTCTTCTTCATACGTTTCATTTTTTTTTTTTTTTGCCAGTAGGGATAGATTATGATGATGTTCAAACCTCCCTCAGTTTCTTTTACGTGCTGATAAACTTCTTTTCTTTGCCTTCACTTCAAGAAGCACTTTGCGTATTTTGTTCTTGCTCTTGTTTGGCTTTTGCTTGGGTTACACTTCTGGATTGGGGGCAATCTGGTTGTTTGGTTGGTGGGGAATGTGGGGTGACATACAGTGCCATCTAAACGTTTGTGGAGTACCGGTCAGTGCCTTAGAAGGTGTGGGGAAAAAACGGCGAGACGGCAAGGGGGATCCTAAAATGGTTTTAATGCACATGTCCGTGCAATTTACAATAATATCATAAAACTCTTGACTCCGTGATGAACCCGTCTAGCCGTCCATTCATTCATTTCTAGCTGTGTTTGTGCTTGTGCTACGCTTGCCGGTTCGGAAAGTGTCTACCGTTCCTAAACCCCCGAGTGCAAGCGCAACTCCACCCAGATTTAATCAAGGCCCACTACGAGGAACATAACTATACCGGTAATAGCCCGATGGAATACCTTATAAGCTTTTTCTGCCGCGGTAGTCGCACAAATGATGGGAGGAAAAAATTCCAACAACGATGCACAGATTCAAGCTTTTGGTGGTAATTGGGAATTAACATGGGTTCAGGAACAACCCACACTTTCCGATTCGGCCAGAATGCATGCCGATGCCGACGTTACACAGTCTTCTTTTTTCTTTCTTTCTTTCTTTCTTTCTTTCTTTTCCCTTGTGCCGAATCGTACTGAGCAGATTTCTGTATTGTACGAGTACCGGTATGATACGGTACGGTACCCACTCGAGTGCCGGCATGAACATTATGATACAGCACCAGTATGATATAATACAGTACAATACCGGAACAACAAACAAGCAAACAGACCAAACGAGCAAAGCAAATAATCAAATAAGCAAATAAGCAAAAATCCCGAAAAGTTCCCAAGCCACCTCAACGGTAAATACCGCTGTAGAGCACTGGTATTCGTACTAGTACACTTCCCGCCCTTCTTCCCTCCCCCCCCCCCCCCGCAACCAGCGCCAGCCAGCCAGCCAGCCAGCCGGCCGACCGGTTACCGGTAGCGTACCGTACCGTAGCGTATCGTGCTAATAGCACGGTGCTCGTATGATACTATCGAAGAAACGGGGAGTGGGGGGTAGATTTTGTATTTGCGCTCGGATACCTTGAGTACTAGTTTTTTTTTTTTATACGACATATCGTACTAGTACTTGTACAGTACGGCACCGGTTACCGGTACCGGTATCTGTTTAGTTCTAGTCCATGTTTTCGGGTGTCATACGACGAGTACAGTACTCGTACAGCACTAACAATACAGTTACATGACACTATAATAACGGTAAATTAGTACGAGTACGGTGTGACTCCGTCATGACGAATTCGAATTCGAGCCCAGTATCGTATCGTATAATACTGCTCGTTCTGGCATGGTCCAGGAACCAACTGTACCGGCATACGAGAGTACCGGTACCAGTAGTCAATCGCGCGATTGTAGGGTGTTATGGGATTGTATTTGCGCTAGTATCATACTGTACTTGTAATGTACGGTACCGGTACTCGTACTCTACAGTAGACTACCGTTTAGCTACTTGTAGCTACCGGGCACTTGTGACTGCCGTACCCACTCACTCCCTCACCGCGTTTAGGAGATCAGCAGGAGATTAAATACAAAAAACAAGGTATGATAGTACGGTACTTGTAACTCCATCACCGCCACATACAACCAATCGGATCTAGGTTTTTATCCTGGACGGGGCGGACCTTAGCTTAGCGAGACAGGGCCGAATACCGTAGTATCATACTTGTGCGAGTATCGGTACTCATAGTACTAGTACGGTACTCGAGTAACTGGTAAGGGATAATATCATACTCGTACAAGATCGGCCCGGTGCGGTGCCAGCTAGCGAGCTGCGAACCTTAATCTACCCTGCTGTTGTACTCGTACTGGAGAATTACGGTAAGGCGGCTTTCTGAGCTGCCCATTTACCGGTATGTTTCCTTTTTCCCTTTTCTTTTCTTTTCTTTTTTCTTTCCATGATATGATATGATGTTTTCTACTTTCTGCCTTTTTTGGCGAGGGTGGGTGAGAGCCCGGTATAGCACGGTACCGTATCATTCAAGCAAACGAACGAACCGGCGATAAGAGTTGGAGGGGGGGAGAGGGGGGAAGCACTAGTACTGTACTGTAGGCTCGTGCGTTTTACAGTACCGTATGGCACTTGTCGATGGAAATGTGTAGGCTTGTGCTTGTTATTCGTTAGAGTTTACCGGTACTGTATAGTTATCGTGCGGTAATAGGAATTGATTGGTGATATCTGATATTGCAAGTGTCGCGTCCAAGGAATTATGATAAGCAAGAAGAAGAAGGGAGGGAGGAAGGAAAGGAGACATGATGGCAAAGACAAGAAGAATGAGAATAAGAAGAAGAAGACACGAGGTGAGATGGATGCGCCTGAGGGATTGTCAAAACAAAACAAAATCATCATCCATCAATCAATCAATCAAAAATCAAGACTCGAGATGCCTGCCGCAGGTACGACATGATCTTATCCGTCCAATCAAATGGCCTAGCCGGATTTTGCACTGCGTGCATATCGTGGCTGACTTCATGGACGGATAGAGGTAGGAGGGGGTACCGGTAACAGTAGAACGGTGTCTGCCCCTCCCTAGATCGAGTGGTGGACTATTCTCCACAAAATAGTATTCTCAGATCCGGAGGGTTGATGTAATGGGGTCCTTGGATCAGTCACAATTCGGTTGAGTCGTTTGGTTTGATTTGGTGCGGATTTCTTGAGAAGGGGGGGGTTTGAAGGTGCAGTATGATACGAGGCTTGGGTAAAGGATAGGCTACTCGTGTGATATATGGCACTTGTGAGCCCGTCTACTCCAAACTCGCACTGTACTCGTGCAAGATTTATTGATTGAACCAAACGCTCTAAGGTGCTGCCGGTGCCGCACCCCCCCCCCTCCTTCCACCCCCTTCCTCCTTCCTTGTCTCCTCCACTCGCACGAACCCCACGCTATACAGTACTGTATTGTACGAGTACAACCAGGCAGGTGCCGCAGGTCTCCTCTCGTTTCTTCATTCCCGCTCGTCAATTTTGTGCCAGCACGGGGCCAGTACTATACGGTTCGGTGAACGATACATTGGTCTCTGTCAGTGTCATAGACTAAACATGACCCTTCACCATTGTTACTGCTACCATCATTATCGTGTCGTAATTATCCCAAAAGTTAAAACTAAATGAGGGGAAGGAGGGAAGGAAGGGAAGGTCCCCACATCTCATTTCCAATAGACGGGCAAACGGGTTCTCAAAGTCAAAGCCAAAAAAAAAAGAAAAAGAAACGAGCAGGAGAAAGAGAGGAGAGGCAGAACGAGAGAAAAAAAAAACATGAAAAAAACAAGTACAAGTAAGGGAGGTTTGGTGGGTGGAAAGGAAGAAGAAAAAGCAATGGCTGGCCCGTCATTCCATTTCCCTACATCCCATGAACCGTACCGTTGGAGTTGGGGGGTGGCAGGCAGGGAGGGAGAACGAATCACCGGGAGTCGGGCTGGCGAGAGGAAAAGAGGAAAAAAAAGAAACCATCGGGCACGAACGGTATTCCGACTCCGACTTTTGTTTTGATGGCTTTTCCGAATTTTGATTTTCTTTTCTTTTTTAAAGGAGGCCGGTTTTGGTACAAATGAGGTTCACTTCCTGTTAAAAACCATTTCAAACGACGAGGGAAAAATAGAAGATGTGAATGGGAGGAAAGATGAACCGAAGGAAGAAAAGAAGAAAAAAACTCTCCACAAATCATGTACTCGAGTACTTGTAGGTGACAGAGGTACGGTCACTTGGCGAATCTCATACCCAGTAACCCGAATGTCTCACCTCCTAAAGAATTCCGCATATTGACAGGTATCATAATGCTGTTTTCTTTCCTCCCGTACCCTGCAGCATGGTGCTCTAAGAGTTCTGCTTGTACCGTATTGTACCGGGTACAGAGTGGGTTAAATGATTGCCTCTTGAAATGGTCCTCGTGACCAGAAAAATATTGTCGTATCGGTACTTGTAACTCGCGCTTCACCATTCAATCTGGTGTTACTACGAGTATTATAGTACCTTCATTTTAGCCTACTGGAAACTCCAGGGGTAGTTAGTAACCGATAACCGAAAATTCGGTCTTTTCTTCCTTATTTGTGCTAGGTCACATACCAGTAATCCATACTGTAAAGCAAAGGCTTTATTTATTATACCGTACCTTCTTTATTTATTGGTGTGCCGAGTACCGTGCACTCCTTGCCGTACTCGAGTACCAGTATTCAGTTGTTCGTTGTGTGAGTGACAGTCCGTGATATATTCCCTGCATTGATGATACCAACCCACTGTTCCTCTGCCCGCTCCCGTATTGGAATTTGGGACCATTCATTAGATTCCGCACGCTAGGCTCTCGGGTTCGATACAGCAAGGTTGGGCTCATTTTAGACTCTTGTACTCCCACACCTCATAATGCACTATCGGTGGTGCCGTACTTGTACTAGTACTTCATCGGCAAGGTGGTCAATCCCGGTCAGTAGTGATAGGTTTGATTTTACTAAAATCAATTTAAAAAGAAAGCGAAGAGAAAATTTGTCCTCCCTTCCTCATCAAAGGCATCCCTCAGTTACTGGATGCCGAAACACCGAGCACACACAATTCAATTTTATGAATTTTGTCGAGAATCCATAAAAAGCTGGGAAGCCAGGAAGAATTACGCCCGGAATCACTTGTTATGGGTTAAGTAAACCTCAGGCCTTGACAGGGCATTTGTTGAAACTTCATTCATGAGTTTTTGGTGTTGCTTTTTCGGTTCACAGAGAGGAGTAACCCGAAAGGTTGGGTAGGTACAAGTACCAGGTAGTAGGTAGTGCTGTAAACTCTCATATCGAGGGGACTGCCCTCCCGTGCGATTATCCCGCTTGCTTTATTTTCTTTTCTTTTTTTTCGTTGCCTGGGTAGAGTGCCGGTGGGTCCCCTCTCCCGCGGTCCTCGTAGTATCAGTATTTCCACGAGTGCACTGGTATGAGTGGCCCAGCTCTCTACAGTACCGAGCATTGCTGAGGCCCCACATGAGGAGTGCCAGTATTGTGCTGTATCCACCCCACGCTATGCGGAACATGTTGGGGGTTTATCTCCTTCACCGCTTTATCGTCTTTGCTTCCAGCAAATTTGCCGAATTTCGAACTAACGGAACGTATCCACGGGAGCCCTCCCCCCGCCCTTTCCCCCAGCTCATTCATAAAACCATTTGCCGGGCTTCATGCAGCGAGAGGCAGAAGCAAGGGTATTTTCCGCCTACTCAAGTCCTTGTATGATACTGGAATTTCCTCGACTATAAGCAGTTAAGACACCCATAAACAAATGTTACAAGTATGTCGGGGATCTTCAACTGGCCCATGCGGTTGGGTTTGGGCAAGCTTATTGCATGCGCACGTCCCAAAATGCGATTACCGTAAGCGATCCACTCCTCGCTGTGGGCTTGCCAGCCTCAAAACCCCGGGATCTGGTTTTGCAATTGAGGCAAAATCTTCCTTCCTTTTCCTACCCTTGGACATGATCCAGGTGAAAATGGCTTGCAGAATTGTCAGAGATACCCAGAGCAGAAAGTTGTCACCCAAACAAATTGTCCCATTTTTGCTTCTTTACTCCTCTGAGATTCTGGCGATGAGATGGAGGTAGATCTTTCCCTATAGCCTTTGGTTTATCTGAACAAAACGCCGGAAAAGATCGAATGCAAGTGATTCTAAACCGATGAACTGGCACCGTACAGGGTTTGCCGTGCTCCGGTTTATTGTGATACCGGTACTGTACGAGTACTTACAGTCCCAATGAAATCATGAAATTGTACGGAGTCATGATGCCTACTGAATGTCAGCTTAGCGCAGTCGCGGAAAAGCGACTGGCGTCTGTGCTGGGCGTAAAATCCAGACTGCCGTTGCGTGGGGGTCCCACCCCTAACGCGGGGAACTGAATTGAGCTAGCCGATTTTATACCAAACAAATTGATAAATCGCCAAGATCATCCCTCGCTAGTCTGGAGTAACCTCATCGAAGAGAAGGGAGATTCGCTTGGTAAACACTTCACCTTAGTTCAGGGCAGCCCTGAAATGGCACGAGAGCTGTCAAATTGAAAGCTCTTTCTCGCAACGCCTAATCGGGACTTCGGTGAGGCGCCGTATTATACATGTGGGGCTCCATATTTGTGACAGTATGCGATATGCATGGCCATGTTGATGGGGATAGAAGAGACTTTCCCCGACGGAATCAAATTATTTCAGGAATCGAGCCTTGTAAGATCGCTCTCCCACATACCATCCACCAGAATTATTGAAGCTGAAACATGATTTCTATGGAGTTTCAATGGGTCGTGCATTGGCCTTCGTTCCTGGATGTTCTCTTTATTCTTGGCCCTCTCCAATCAGTCTCTTCAAGCCTCAGTCCACAGCCTGGTTCAACCAACAAGCTGGTCAGCTGCTGTCTTCTGACGTTGCGCAATACAGTATGCCCCTCGCACAAACACTGCACAGGAACAGGATTGTTCCTTGTACAGTACAGGACAGTGCTGTACGGTACTCGTACAGTTAACAGCTAACAGCCCGAGGGAAGCCACGTCCGTCGTATCGGAAGTGATATTTCTCCTTAGCACCTTCTAGCAAATCCTACAGGATGCGACGATAGAAAGAAAATGGTTTTTCTGTTATTTTTTTTTTTTTTTTTTTTTACCTTCCCTGCGTCGCGTAACCGCCCGGAAGGGAAGGAAGCCCTCGGTGTTGATCCTTGGAGCTATGGCTATCTGGCGGGAGAAAAAAGCAATTAGGTATTGAGCCAGACGTCTCACTTCAACCACACATCTATGAAGTCGGTACGTACCCCACCCTCGAGCCGAACTGAAAGAACACTCCAACCTATCAGGATATTCGCAATGGGTAAAATACCGGCACTGTTACCCTAACCTTCTAGCTTCGCCTCACTTCCCATCTAGTTCTTCTCGAGACTTGCAGGGAATCCTAGACATCTGTATCGATTTGCTGTCAGATGAGGGCACTGGGTTTGTTTTTCCTGCACCATCCTTCAGGTCGGAAACAGGAAAACTGGCGGGTACCTTTCTGCTTCCGTCGGTCTTGCTGCATAGTTCCGCGGATGGAATTGAACGAGTGAATCAATCGCAGCTGTACCAGTGCTGTACGGTATCATGTTGTACTGTACCATTCCCCTAGATTTATTTTTTGTCTATAACGCCAGAGTATCTCGCCCGAGACAGCCCCGCCAGTGTTTTGGCCGATGGATTAGTTGTTCTCATGAACAGCGTATTCAGGTACATTCAATTGTATTGCGTCCAAGCGACGGGCGTGGGCGTGGGGGGAGCAATCACTGGAAGAGATAGCCCAGACCAATAGGTGAGCTGGATCCAAGATACTGCCATTCCCAACGCCACTGGCTCGTCCTGCATGCCCAGGACCCATTGGAATTCGCACCGAAAGGTTTGGCTCAGCTAGCTGGGGATCAAATTCCGAGAAAAATGGTTGAATTAGCGAATGTTTTGGAAGGGAGGGAAATTCTGTTGATACTCGATTGTTTGACCAGAGACAAACTTCGGCGACGATCAGATATTTCAGAGAATAGGGCACTAACGATCGAGGGGGTTTGGTACTTGGCCGTGATAGCTGTGGTCTGCAGTAGCTGCGTGTCATCAGGCGGAAGCAGCCGAGTCGGGGGATTTTTCTCCTTGGAGTTGTGGTACTTTTGTTTTTTCCCTCATTTTTGTTCACCACCCAAGCGTACCGTACCATACAAGTACAAATAGGAGGGACAAGATATCACTTTTGGCTCCCGGATCACAAAGGACTCAGACCGATCCAGCGGAACCACTGAAGGTTTCCCGGACACCAGCCGCAAATCCGCCAGTGTGGTGTGAGGATTTGCACCCGCACCCGCAGTCTGGCTCTGTGAAACTTTTTAGTTACAAGCTCGCTCGTCCTCTCTCTCTCTCTCTTCCTGCCTCGTCCACCCACCCACCGTTACTTGCGTACCGTACTGTACTAACCTTTGCCTGTCCACACCCACACCAACCCTCCTCAGCACACAGCACAAACCCACCTTGCTCACTCTTTTCCCCCCTGTCTGCTCTATCCTTCTTTCTCTCACTCCTCCTCTCCCGTTGTGGCAAGTTTCTTTAAAACCCCGCCACTCCCCCGAAGTTTTACCAGCTTATTTCTTTTGCTCCAATCCCCAGTCATCCTTCAAGCCATCTCTCCTTTCCCCTCTTGCATCCTATCACAACCATTCTTCCGCTTCCATCTCATCCAATTCATCTTTCATCTAATTTTCTCGGACGGGATACATCTCTCGCCTTTCTTTTGCTTGGGCTTTTTGTTCTTGCAGCGGGGATAGTCGATTGCTATCTCGCGCTTTCTCTTCAACACCTTTTCCGTTAGCTCTGGAACTTGCACAAAAGAGAAAAAAAACATTTCTTCTGCTTTCAGCTCATCTCGCTTTGGTAGGTTTTTGCCGAGCTAATATCATTTCCGAATATGCCGATAGGGGACAGTCCTGCTAAAGCTCGGGATATAGGTGGATTGCTCCGGCTCAATTTAAGCTCTTAACGATTTACTCTACAAGGTTAGCAACTCTTCAACCTTCCCTCACTCACCTCTTATCTAATCACCAACTAAAACAAAAAGTACAAGAATAATGGCAACCAGTCAAAAAACTGTGCCTTCCAACTCTTCCAGGAACTCACCTGAAGCCTATAAGCAGCACGCGAATACGACGTCCTACATGGCTCATTCAAAAAATACTTACCGTCATGTTCCTGGGCATCCTCACCAGGTGCCTATCCAGCAGCCCCATTACGGACAGATGGTACCATATCCTGGCCCTGTGGGCCCTCATCCTCAATTTTACCCCATGGGTGCTCCAAACCCTAATTACGGACCCGTGTACAATCACGGGCCTGACCAGTTATCTTATTACTATTATCCTCACCCTAGCTGGCCCGTTCCAGGTGCCATACCGGTTTACCCTCAGCCCGGATATGCCACTTCTCCACCTCCTACTCCTCCTCACTCGGGAGTTCCATATGGATATCAGGTAGCTCCTGGTTCAGAATTCTATGGCGCCCAGTTACTTCCGCCAACCCCCCCTCATGCCAATAACTACCACGGAGCTTCCCAGACACTAGCTGCTAATCCAGTCCCTCAATTGGACCAACGCCGTAGTTCCTGGTCTTCCTCAGCAACTTCCGAGAGTCCGACAACACCATTCATGGCCTCTGCACAGACTGATGTGGGGCCGATCATTGTTGAAGAAGCTCATCCTTTGACGGCTTCCAATGGTGGCAGCAACGACGTTGTCTATGGGCAGCCAGCTACTCCACACGAGAAAAAATCCGTGGAAGCACTTTTATTGGCTGGTCCTCCACTTCCAACCCCAATTCCGGCTCTTTTCTCCCCTGAATCGGCTAGGAATGTCAACCAAGCTCTGGATAATCCCACCCATACGACCAACGTTTATATCCGTGGATTGCCTCCAGATACCGATGATGATAAACTTTATGAGATGACCTGTCGTTTCGGTATAGTTGTATCTCACAAGGCGATCATGGATACCGATCATGGAACGTGCAAAGGGTGATAGAATGAGCTCTTCCCCCGTCGCTCGCACTTGCTGAAAATTTCCCAGATATGGCTTTGCCCGCTACGAGAGTACTGATGAAGCTGAAGACTGTATCCGTGGGCTAGTTCGCTCGAAGTATGAAGCTGGATTTGCCAGGGTACTCTCATCCCCCCGAGTGTTAGTGTTTGTCTCTGTTGTTTACTGACCTTGTAATCTAGGAATCGTTCAACGCCCGCCTTAAGACATTGGCTGACCCTAATTCTACGAATGTCTATGTGTCAAATCTTCCCCGTTCCATGAATGAAAAAGTGAGTGGTCGAGTGATAGAGTGGATTCTGCAGATGCTAATTCTAAACCAAGACTATGCAAGATATTTTTTTAGGATATACTGTTGTGTCTAATAGGATCTTGAGAGATCCGGAGGGGAATAGTCGCGGTGTAGGATTTGCAAGGTAAAACATCCCATATCGCTCTAGTTTTTGACGCGCATCATCTGATAAGACCAGATTTGAGGATCGCTCAATCTGCGATGAGATCATCCGCAATTTCCATGGGAAGCTTGTTGGAGAGGAACAAATCCCGCTACAAGTCCGCTACGCCGATACCAGTGCCCAAAAACGTCTCAAGGCTACTACTACCAAGAAAAGGCAGTTCCGCTCGAATGAATATAACAGCGTTGTCAATAGCTGCTACTCCTCTACTCCGCACCACAACAATACACAGCCCAACAACAGGGTTTGGCCTACTAGTGGCACTGGCACCACTTTAACTCCGTATGAAATCCTAGCCCATTCATATAACATGAGTTTAACAACCGTTGTAGTCCGGTAATTCCTCGACCTGGTTCTGGCAAGCCTCGGGATTGGGAAACCCCTCACTGGAGACCCTCGACTGCCATAGACCAACTAGAGACCGTCCAAGAGGATGGGGGTGACGGTGATTCCGGGTGCAAGGTGGAAACTAATGATACAAATAGTCCAACTGTCTTTGATTCTCTTTCGTGCTCCCTTGGGAAAACCTCATCCGGAAGCTTTTCTGACCCGGGAGATAGTTATGGGGGCCTTGAGGTCTCCCGTGGTGTCACCTCCTTCTAAAAGTCACCAGCGACATGCGCCCAATTCCCCGGGGCTCCTGTTTCCAAAAAAATTAAATTTATCGTGCGCAGAAAATAAGGTTCTCTTTTCTTTCCTTATAGGGTGGGTTAGGTAGGCGTTTGGTACTTGTACCATTTGGTGGGGTTGTCTTTCGGGTTTTCTTTCTTTTCTCATTGCTCACTCTTTTTTCCTCGACGCTTTTCGTGCTATATTTTTTCCTTTGTCTCTGTGCGATCTCATACTGCGCTGTTTTGTACATGGATGGACCACATATGACGTGGAATGGCGGGATGGTTTCACATACGTGATTGAAGCTGGTCAATGGTCACATGGTTTCATTTGTTTGGGTGGTGTCAATCGACGATACCAACGTGCGAGATTTTTTCTGTAAGGGAGGGTGTTAGGCATCTGAGATTTTGGGCGGGAGATTTGTGATTTCTTTTGCTCAATTCTGCAAGCTGGCGCATAAGTTGATGCGTTTTTTCTCTCCTATCTCGGCCGCCCGAAGATGTGTTTCCATACTGGTGTACCTAAAGAAATTACCGGGAAATATGGATGCCCGAGATTCTACACTCACTAGAGGCGGGGGGGGGGGGCTTTGTAGGTTTTGCGAGCGGTCATCCTGTTAGCGGCGGTATCTTGTTTTACAACCAGCCTTTGTTGCATCACGCTAAACCTCGTGTTTTTCTTGACCCACGATGTATGATGTTTGTGCTAACCCCCAATGGGCCAAGAAATTTCAAGATGTTTAGTTGAATATGTTGGAATACACTCGGTAGGCCGGCATAACCTCACGGGCATGTCGGCGGACATTAAAGAAGAGTAGGGTGATAGAAAGGGGGGGGAGTCGGAAGGGGAAAGAAGGGTGGTTTAGCAAGGCAGCAGTGTAGTGCGAAATTCATCCATGCACACAGAGGATGCCAGTGGTGCTGTACAGTACTAATAGGATAGTACCGCATTTGAATATATTGTGCGGTATGAGCATAGTTCCCGCACAGTTATGATACCCGGTTCATACCGAACACGGGTGATGGGTTCTTTTACCCAAGCGAAAGATGCAAGAGATCCGGAAAAGGAAGGAAGCGAAGAAACAACCACAAACCTTTGAGCGATGCGACTCGATGCCAGAATTAGTTTTTTTTTTCTTTTTTTTCTTCTTTTTTTTTCCTCTCCTTCCAATCCCTCCCCCCTCCCCTCCCCGTACACACAGTACGAAAATTCCTAGTTTTTTTTTTCCCCCGTCGTGAAAAGGCATGGAAGAATGGAAGAAGGGAAGGAGAACCCGGGGAACATGTAAAGAAGGAGAAAAGAAAAAAAAAGGGAAAATTTGGTCCATTCACCCCACCCGCACCGCTTCAACAGTGCAGTACCGGTACTCGTACAGCAACAGTACGGTACAGCACAGTACAGTACATACACATGTACCGTGCATGGTAGAGTACTGTACATGAAGCATTACTCGGGACTTCTCACGTGCTCCACTCCAACCAACAATCCGTCCGTGCCTGTCTGTGTCTGTCGTCTGGTCCTACCTATTATTGCAACCCGACCAAGTGTGATTATACCTACTCTACTCTACTCGCCCACCTATGCACGTCTGTCTGTCTGTCTGTCTGTCCGTCTAAAGTCGAAAGAAGCCACTGTACTTTCTCCCAGAATAACGAAAGAGGAAATAACGGGGAAGGTGGGAAGGAAGGAAGGAAGGAAGGAAGTCGCGTCAGGTTACGTTTATGGTGCTTGCCGATAAGTACTCATATCATCTATCATAAATGTTTTCGTGGATGGCATTTCGAGTACGGTACCATAAGATTTAGCGTGCATGCATGCATGCATAAATAAATCATCATTCGGGAATGCACGACCGTGTCGTCAGTCGTAAGCGAAGGTAGATGGATAGATAGATAGATTAGAAAGTTGTCGAGGGGAATTAAGGTCTTGTATATACCTATTTTGGTACCGGTATTGTTCTATGTTGATGATGATGATAATAATAATAATAATAATAATAATAATAATAATAATAATAATA
>LN890943.1:713882-800007 GCA_900010015.1 Tuber aestivum | reverse complement strand
TAATAATAATAATAATAATAAAAAGTGTCATGGTTAGGTCTTTTTATAATTATGATATATTTTTATTTTATCTTTTTGGCTGGGGGAGGTATGGTATTGTATGATATTATATGATAGTAGATTATTGATCTTCTTCAAGTTAGCTACGGTACGATATCACATTTTGGTGTGATACTGGTATGATATTTGGGTGTTTTTTTGATTCTTGATTCTTGATTCTTGATGATTTGAGGAGATACCCACGATACTGTAAATTGGATAAATCTACTCATCGTACGATATGATACCAATATAACAGCATTAAGTCCTCTCCTCCTCCTCCTCCCCCCCAAATCGGACAGAGTGTTCAAGCTCCATGAAGTACCGACCAACTTTTATTTAAACCACCCCTCTGTAAAGAAACAAAAATAAAAATAAAATCCTATATTCCGTATTTCTCGGAGCATTATATATATATATATACATGTGCCGCTATACATACATATATATTATATATAAAACCCGTTTCCCCCTAGCACAGCACAGCACATCACAGCACCGTAGGTAGGAAGGCTAGAGCAGAGCATCCCACAGCACCACACGCACCCCAAGTTTCATCCCACATTTATATTTAAACTTATATCATACTCACACGAATGCGTCACGATCCCCGGTCACCGCGATTCCAAGTACCGTACCGGTCAGGATATAATACCACAGACACACACACACATCATCATCATCATCAGCGGAAGGGGACGAAGCGAAGCGAAGGAAAGGAAAGGAAAGGAAAGGAAAGGAAGGTCATGGGAAAAAAAGTTTTTTTTTCTTTTTCTTTTTTTCCGAAATGATAAAACGGATTGAGCTGCTCGCGTTCGTATCTCTTATCGTTCTTGTACTAGTACAGTACCGGTATATATATATATATATGTGTATATTAACTACCGGTCATTTGTATCATACGGTGGGCACAAAGTACTATGATGATACCAGTACAGTACGGTAGTCTACCCGCGCGGCCCGAGTCGGAGTTACGGGTATATATATCGTACGGTACTTTGCGATTGTACTGTACTGTACCGGGCCTAGATAGACATATGGGAAAAAAAGCTTGGTCAGGGGGTACATACAGTACGGTACGGGATCAGTCACAATCACGCGCATGGTACAGTGGAGGGTACTGTATGTGTTGTGTTGTATTGTATTGTATTGTATTGTATTGTGTCGTGACGGTGTCGTTACAGGAACTCGATATTTGTATCCCCCCGTTATATCGTATCATCTCGTTGGTTGGTTGGTTGGTTGGTGGGTTGGTTGGCGGATGACTAATACCGGTTACCGTTTACAGTGCGGGCGCTTCTATTACAGTTGTCAAACAGCACATTTTGGGAAACAAAAGTTATGATACATATTATATTTGCAAACGTGAGCCTTAGAAGTTTGGCATGAATTTGTATCGTGACTTCTTTTTTCTCCTCCTTTCCTTCTCTTTTTTTTATATTTATTTAGGAATATACCAACCGGTTAAGTAATCATATTCAATCTCTTCCCTCCCCCGCCACAAAAAAGACTTTGTTATTTATTGTTGTTGTTGTTGTCGTCATTGTTGGAAGCCCTGTTCGTTTGTTCGTTCGTTTGTTGGATTTGGTATCATAGATTTCGGATGATGGGGATTGTCAGGCGCCGTAGGGTTAAAATAGGGCACAGTACTGCTATGATACTACTACTAGTATAGTATCATACAGTATGGCACAGTGGGTTTGTTGTCTAGCGCGGAGGAAGAAGGGGGGGGGGGGGTATTGTGATGTGATGCGATACTCGGGGGAAAGAAAAAGGCAAGAACCAACCAACAAATTCTATTATATCACAACACGTTGGAGGAGTGGTCGGTCACGTGGGGTGGAAGGCTGTGAATATAGCGTGCACTCGGCCAATCATGTACTGTAATTAGCTTGCTGTTAGGTTCGTTGCTTCCTTCACTCGGAGTGAGTGGGTGAGTGAGTGAGTGATATGGAGGAGGATAGTGGGGGAGGGAGGGAGGGAGGAGGAGGAGGAGGAGGAGGGGTATGGTATGGTATGGTATGGTATGGTGCCTAGTTTGGTTGCGAGAGGAAAAAGGGAATTAGAGGCAAAAAGAGAGAGGGAAATGGGTAGAGCAGGGGAAAAGGGAAACAATAACAATTTGGGCGCTAACTTGATCAATTGGGTCCGGTTCGATGGCGGGTTCACGGTCAATCCTGTTCAATTCGCAGGGTCAAGTAAAGTGCAGTGCAGTCAATCCCACGATTGGCTGGGAAGAAGGGTTCTTGGGAAGGACACAAAGTTACAATCTCCCTTAAGGTACTCGTACAGTAAGCTAATCCTAGTTCGTTTTTTTTTTCTTTTTCCCTTTTCTCTTCCCCCTTCGTCAAAGTCTCGAGTGCTGTACCCCAAATTTTTTTTCTTCCCCCTTCTCGCGCTCCTCTTTGGACCCGGGTCGCGAGCCCCAGTCTCGGTTGATTTTCCTAAAGAACTGGTTCCCTAACGACCTAATTGCTGATTGCCTAAGGGTCCGCAGTCAAGTAAAACCTGACTCCGTGAAGGAAGGGGGAAGATGAGTGGGGACAAGAGTTGGGTTGTTGTTAGCCCCCCCCCTCTCTCTCTCCCGTTCCCTCACTGACACCACCCCTCCTACAGTATGATACGAGTACCGGTAGAGTACGGTAGTGCCCTAGTACGGCATTGTACGGCAGTGTGGTGGTGCTGTAGCACTGGACCCCCCCCCCTCCTCCATTGTTCTTTTTTACTCTAATCCCAATGGATTGGGGCTGACTTCGTCCTTGGTGGTTGGGACCTGAATCGATAAGGGAACTGCAGAGATTAAGATGATCTGAGACAGACCCGTGGTGATCGACAATTGGGTCTATCAAAACTTGGCTTGCGCCGTGGGTTAATGATCATTGTGTGCTTGCATCCATCGGGAGGGGAAAAAAGACAGTCCTCCAGTGTCATCGTCACTGTGCTTGCGCAAGCAGAGCTGCAATGAAGGTGTGCACCCTACTGCCTACTACCTACTCGTGCCTTCATACCCACCACCACCAACTGCCATCCCCCAATCTGCTTGGGCACTTCTACTGCAGGCTTGACGTACAGAGAGCGCGCACAGTGGAGTGTGGTAACTGTAATCCTCGTACGAGAAGGGGAGGAAAAGAAGAAGAAGAAGAAGTTGACGTTGATGATTATCATATGCTCCATTCACTGCCGATTTCTCACATATCGATTACCATAATTACTTTTTCCTACATTTTCCCCCCCCCTTCCCATCCACACGCTCACTGTCCCCCACCTCCATCTCCCCTTTTGGGCTGGGAAAAAAGTACCGGTACTCGAGTACGGTACCGGTATGCCATGGTTAGCGATTTTCTCGCATCCACGTCGTACCGGTAGGGAGGGAAGGGAGAGGGAGGGTCTGTGGTGTGGATGGTTTAAACGAGCGGTGGAATGTTCCAAAGGATTGATTGATTTGTCCGGTGGCTTTCGCTTCGTTGCGATGCCGGGAACCCAGGGGGGGGGCGGAAGAGGGATTACGGGATGGGAAGGAAGGAGAGTCAGGGCAATTGTTTGGGAAAAACAAATAAATAAATAATATTCGCCTAGCCTGGGATGCTGTGGGGGAACGGGCATCAAAAAAAAAAAAAAAAAAAGGGTTTTCCCCGGAAAGAAAAATGAAATTCATAGATGGGTCTAACCGTATATCAAGGGTCCCCTTACCATCGCACCCCACTTTTTACGATAAGGGGATGGGGCGGGCAGAACGGTCAGACTGTTTTTGTATTTCTGAGTTCCAAGAAGGCGGTTCCCTTGGAAATTGGACCCGGTTTCTTGATGGCTTCCCTCCCCTTCTCCCCTCCTCCCCTCCTCCCCTCTCACTCGCTCGTCGATTTTGCCCGAGTTTCCGCCGGTCGAATTATCTTCTGGCCAGCCTTACACCCAATTTCAGCATCTGACATGAATCATGGGGCTATCAGACGCTGCCAGACTCCTGTCTCCGGGTCCACCATCGGTACCCTGGAGTGAGCACACTCGCCACAAGCAGTAAGCCTGTCGTGTTTCGTTTCAGGAGCGAAAAACGTGGTTTTTTTTTCTTCTTTCGCTCCATTGACCCCTTTTTTACTTTTTCACTTTTGCCTTTTCTTTTCTTATTCACCCCTTGCCTCTCTCTGTCCGTTTTCGTTTCGCGATGTGACTCTGAGCACTGGCACATTTGTTCTCTTGTGGGATAGCAGTGAGGATGGGCTCGTTTCTCTTGATGCGACCTTACCGTAGTCCGGTATCGTATCGTACTGTACGAGCACCGACAATCTGCCTTCGCTCCGTCCCCTCACTCCCCACCCCTCCTTCCAGCCGCCCTGGTAAGGGTTATGAACGATTCATTGGATCTCGGATTGGATGGCCATGGTGTCGGACCTCGCTCGCTCGCTGTTCGTTTCATTTGCCCTGTCCTTGTTTGACTCGAGCTGGATCGTCGCTCGTACCGTATCCCTATGACCTGGTAAATTGGGCGTAAACCCTATGGTCTTTCCTCTTTTTCCTTCGAATATCGACGCAGCTCCGGGGGGGGGAAAGGGATGTGGTGGTACCGGATTGGCATGGGGATGAGGTGTGGAACGTCTATTTTGGATCAGTGGGATCACCGAGTGAATACCGGGCATCCGGGTCTTTTTTGTTCCTGGGGGGGGGAGAAGTTGTCTCACCCAACAACGGTCCTGGTAAACGACAGGTCAGCGGAGAATCGGGACGCATCCCTTCGTAATATTGTAGACCATCCTTTTGTCGTCACTGCTATTGTCGTTGTTCCCGTATTACTTTATCCGGTCCTCCGCTCTCTGCCCATCCCTCAGCCAATCACAGCTGCGTTATCGTTCACCACGAGCTCAGGATGATGGGTTGGCATTGGTATCATAGGCAATGGCCAGGAGGGAGAGAGAGAGACGGGAACGATTGATTGATTGTCCGGATTGCTGGTTCCACATTGCCGTACCCGGTAGCACCCTATAATTGCCTGTGCTGTACTGTACTCGTACTCGTACTAGTACAGTGTGGTCCACACTGCTTTGTTCGACCGTTTTGCTCTTGCGATACCGGTACGGTATCCGAGGCTCACGTTTAGTCATGCAGGAAGGGGGGGGGGGAAGAGAGGGAGAACAGTTGCTTAACTTAGCAGCTGGCAGAGAGCATCTCAGCAGCGCCAGCGAGTTGGGGTATGATATGATAAGTTACGGGTAGGATAACACGATCTTACCATATACTCGTACAGTGCTGCGCCAGCCATCAAAGTAACACAGGCACGGTTAGCCACTCACCTACTGTATAACATAGCGTAGCCATGATAGCCACCTACCGTATCTTCATAAACCGTACGAGTACTGTACCTGTACCCACCTAAACCTTGGGGCACGCACTCGGCCGAGCCCCAGGCAAAGGAATAGGACACGGCGTCGTGATGATCCTTCATTGCTTTTTTTTTTCCTCTTTCCCTCCTCCCTCCCTCCCTTCACTTTTTTGTTCCTTCGAACATTCCATCGCCTATGTACGATGCGATAACCGCACCACCCACCCGCATCCACATCCACATCCACCCGTTCTGCACCGCACGCACGAGTTACGACGAGTACTGTACCAGTACGGTACAGTGCGGTACGTATTATATCATACTGTAACTCGAGTTCTGGCTCTTACCAAATCTTTTACCAAACTGGCTTTTCTCCCGGACAGGGTTGGGATGGGGTCAAATCGTGGGAGCAGGAAAGTGGGCGCGGGCGCGCTCTGGAAAGCCCCACGGCGTCTGCAGCTTACGGTACGGTACTCGAGTACAAGTGACGAGTCAGAGGGGCTCATGGTGATTGGCTACGGTACTGGGGGGGTTTTCTCGTTATTTTCTCTCTCCCTCTCCTTCTCCTTTTGTATGATACGCATGGGATTGTTATGGGGTACGGTACTTGCTTGCTTGCTCGCTTTTTTTTTTTTTTTTTGCTCGCGAACAAAAAGGGAGCAAGTGAGAGAGAGAGAGAGAGAGTTTGTGTGTGTGTGCATGTGTGTACAGTACGGTATGATATGTACTCGTATGTGTGTGTGTTACCCTTCCTAGTCTTGTGATCCGAGGGTGCCGGTGCGGGCGCATACATACATCCATACCGTACATACATCCACACATCCACACGATACATCCGTTCCATCCTCTGCCCCATCTGCAGCTCGATTCATTAATCGGTGTCCTGGTGGGAACTGCGTCATTGGACGTCCTTCTCGAACGTCGACCGATGCTTCTTTCTTGCACCGTAACGAAGTAAGCGGTAAGAAGCGTTCGCCGATGTATCGGTATGCAGTGATGGTGGTGGTGGTGGTGGTGGGCTTGGAGTACAGTAGAGTAGAACCTTTGGGATTTTTCATTCTCACGTTCTAGAAGGGCTATGGTTGTGCGACGGGGGAGTTTTTTTTTACTTTATTTTTATTTATTTTAAAAATCTCTCTCTTCCCTCTCCCTATGGATGGATGGCATGTATGATATGATACGGGTTATGATAATATTATGGTGACCGATGCGCTGAAGCGGGTGAGGGAGCGGAATCAGTATGGTATGATATGACTGGGACTGGCATCTTTGTGCCTTGTTACCGTGGTGACTGGACTCGAGTGAAGAAGAGGAAGAAGGAAGAAGGAAGAGGAAGGCGGGTGGTAGTGGTGGGGGGGGGGGGTCAGGTCAGGTCAGGTACGGTAAGGGTACGGGAGGGCAGCAGCAGCATTGGACAGAGAGACAAAGACAGGCACAAAGGCCGGAGGGTTGCGCGCGCGCGAAAGCGAGCCTGCGGTGGAGGTCAGAGAGCGGAAACGCGGTGTTTGGTTGGGGAACATTGCGGGTTACTCGTAGAATGCCGGTAGCGTAGCGGCTCATGAAGCTTGTGGGTTTGGGAGAGCTGAGGATGAGAAGGAGTGATGGACGGACTGGGATTAGCCCAGTGTGTGGACTCTGCTTTATCATACGGTGCTCTACGAGTGCTTTTTATTATTATTATTGTTGTTGTTGTTGTGTTATTATTTTTAATATTTTATATACAGCTTTTGGGTTGTGGTTGTGGTTGTGGTACGGGGGGGACTACCGGTGCGGTGCCGGGGGGGGGGGTTATCATATCATAGGAGGAGGTGATGGATGATGGGATGGGATGGATGAAAGAGCTCAGAGCACATTCGCCCGGTTGAAATTGGATCTTGCGCAGCCAGCCTTCTCGCCGCCGCCGCCGCAGCGAAGGATGGAAGGGGGGAGAGAGGGAAGGAGAGGGAGAGGGTAGAAAAGAAAAAGAAAAAGAAAAAGAAAAAGAAAAAGAAATGAAGAGTGCTGTGCGGTGCCATAGCCAGAGCAACCCCATAGGCAAATCTAAAACACAGTGCGGTAGAGGTGAAGCAACAACGGACTACCTCAGCAGTGCTCTCCTTACCGTATGCTACTATTTACGGTACTGTACTCGTACAGCATCCACCGTAAACAGCTCGGAATAAAACATCAGGCACCATGAGGGGGGAGACTCCCATTGACGTTGCCATCATGGTGTCCCCCATCGTGTATCGTAGGTTGTGATATGCCTGGAAAGCAAACAGATCATCTGCCCTGCGAACCCTAACGCTTTTCACACAGCTCTCTCTCTCTCTCAGCCTTTTCCTGCAATTTGCTTTCCCGCCGACTTGAATGACGATTTACTGTAGCAGCCAGCAGCTTGGGGCTCCCCGTATCATATCATACACCTCGTCCTTGTCTCACGGGCAGTCGAGTCCCCCCCCGTTTGATTTTATTTATACCCCCCCCCAACTCAGGACCGCCGCTTCCTTTTCCCATCCCCTCCCCTACCCTCCTCCATATTGAACACCCACCCGCCCCAAATCCCACTTCCCTGTAACGGGTCCCAACCATTTGTCTCTCGTTCGTTAGCTCATCGGAAGAAACGAGAGAAAAAAAAAGGAAGGAGAAAAAAAGAAAAGAAAAAGGAAAGAAGAAAGGGTAACCTTTTTTTTTTTTTTTTCCTTTTCCAAGGGGATTAAAAGGAAACCATCTCTCGTCACGGGTATCATACCTAGCGCGATAAATAACACCTCCTACGCCTGCCCACAGCCCACCACCACCACCACCACCAACAGTACCGTACCTACACAAGACCTTCCTACCTCCCACCTACTTATAAAGGTTCCCTCCCCGCTACCACGCTGCTATACTGCATCCTATCCAACCCTCCCTCCCGACAATCTACTGCTCGATTAATCTTTCCTTCCTTGACGGAAGAGCCTCATCATACGCATACGACAACCATATCTACTACAACAACAATCACAATCACAATCACAACCATGATCGCAACAACAACGACAACGACAACCTTACCACCATACGCCTCGGATGAGGTACGGGAGCTCGGAATTGGGGATTGCAAGCCGGCTGCGGACACGCTCGCTGAAGCTTTCTTCAAGGACGACGTTGCCTTCTACTTTCTCGACACCCCCGACAATGGCGGAAAGACCAGGGAGGAGCTGTACCCACTGCACCGCGAGATTCTGGAATACATCGTTGCGGCCCACTGCTACAACGGTCTCGTCCTGAGCATAGGAGAGAATCACGAAGGCGTAGCATTATGGTAAGACCTGCATGCATGGATTGCTCCTACCGCTACCCAAGTTTCCCCCCTTCCTTCTGCCCTTCTTCTGCCCTTCTTTCTGGCTTTGCTTGCTGCACACTGGGCTGTGCCGGCCAATGGGCGGGATTTAAAAAAAGCAATTCGCTAACGCTGATTTCCGGGCCTAGGATGCCGCCGGGAAAGAACATGGATGACTGGTTCACAATCTTCCGTAGCGGTATGTGGAGGCTGTGGTACAAGTTGACCAAAGAGGGAAAGAGGCGGTATTTCGACGAGTTCATGGAGATCCTACATCGCACCAAGTAAGCTATTCCCTCATCTCGGGTTTCACAACAAGCCCATTTTCTCTTTCCCCCCTCCCCCCCCCTCCTTCCCGTGGAATGTCATTTTTTTGTGTATTTCTGCCCTTCGCTTTGCTTTCCTCGTGAATTGGCTCTCGGATCGCCTTGGTCGGCTATGTGCGGCGCTGGGGGACATAATAATACATGTGCTTATTGAGAATGGTTCACTGACTTGCATTTTTTTTTCTTCTTCCGAATAGGGAGTCAGTTATGGGGGCGCAAGATAGTGACACATGGTAAGTTCCTACGTTCTGCGTCCTTCTAGAAGGAGCTGGGTTGCACAGGATCATCTCTAATCATTCGGCAGGTACCTGGTTTATGTCGGCGTCATTCCCAGCGCGAGAGGGAGGGGCTACGCTAGAAAACTCATTGAATACGTGACAAAACAGGTGTGTAGCTTAATTTCGTCCGTCCTTATGGTTGGGTAGAGTGGGCACGGAGCGCTGGATTATTCCACTACGCGCTCTGTTGCTTTCTCACCTACATCACAGCCCCACCGCCCTCAGTCACCGCGCTTCGCTCCATACACCGCTCTGGGTGGATGAGAGGAGGGGGGCTGAGGGGGATATGGCCCTATCATATCCATCCAGATTCCCACCCACCCATCCCTACACTTGCACCCATTCTTTAGGTTGTTGACTCCACTGAACGTTTGATGTTGACTTATTTTCTTGCCTTAGCTCGACGCAGAAGGCGGCAAACCATGCTATCTCGAGAGCAGTCATCCGAGGAACGTAGCCATGTACCAGAAACTCGGCTTCGTGAAACAGCGACCTATAGTACTCGGTCCCAACTGCAGCAATCCTGCTCCTCTCGACATCATGGTCCGTCCCCCAATGGATCGTCGGTCGAGTCGCAAAATGTCGGTGACAGCCGGGGCTGGTCGGGTCCTCTCTGCATAAATGCATAAACCGGACTCACTTGGCAAAAGGGAAAAAAAGAAAAAAAACAACGAAAAAAAATTCGCTACTCTCTTCCCTCTCAACTTATCACAACAACACCTCCGGCTCCACCTCCTCAGCGTCCGTAAGGATCTCCCCCCATTCGGCTTGAGAGAGCGACAAACCTATGGCATATGTAATTATCGGCTTTGGCAAAAAGGGCAGAACAACGGCAAAATCAGGAATGGATGGTTGATTTGCATCGGGCGGCGACATTCATGAAAAGGTGTTCTTCTCGCAGGAGTTTTTTTTTTTTTTTTTTCCTTCTTTCCCTTTCCTTTCTGGAGTCTTTTCTCTCCCGCTTTACTTTTTAATGCTTTTCTTTTGTCTCGATTGCAGTATAATTATAAAGGACTTGGAGTTTTTGTGATTTTTATTTTTTATCTTTTATACTTTTTTTCGTTTATTATCCTTTTACACTTTTTTTACCCCTTTTCTCCTTAATCTTTTTTTTTTTTCCTCTTAATGACTCCTTTTCCTTTTCTGTCTCGGGCGGGTTTGTTCAAAAGAAATTTGGGATGCTGTTTGCTTTGTTTTTTTTTTTTTTTTTTTCCTTCCTTCTCTCCCTTTCATCCTTACGCTTTTCCTTTCCTTTCAAGCATTATGCCTTGGTTCGGTTTAGACATTATTATTGGGTATAGATTGGCATGGATGCCCGGCATTTTATATATATTTTAAAGAGGAATACGATTAGAACTTTTGTCCGCTATTTCACACGCATTGCCCAACTGTTGCGAGCAACGGGGGAGAAGCGTGCAGGGGAAAAAACAAACATTATAATAAAGATCAATTACAATACTTTTCCGTCCCATCATCATCCATCATTTGTATGCCCACCTTTGCTCTCGCGAGCCACTGTACTGCAGAGAGACTGACTGTGACTGCGCGCACACGGCAAGCAAGCAAGAGGGAATGAATGAATGGAAGGGAAATGGAAACACACTTCAGCGCATGGCATGGTATTAGCATGGTGGCTTTCTGAGTCATGCGGCGAACGAGCGAGCGAAAAAATTTCTCCCGGCATCATCCTCTCTTCTGCCCCCCCCCCCTGAGTTTTTTTGATTCGAGTGATTTAACCCCCCCCCCCCCGTTCAACACGACCTTTCGAAAATTTTGTACAGGCCCCTCAGGTTGGCAATCTCGGTGACGCCTTGAAGCAGAGATGGTGGCGCGATTAGCCTCCTTTTAAAAGCAGGGAATAGTATCGTTTCAACTGTTCGGTTCAGCTCGTCTTTCCTCTTTGCAAGCGCGGTAGCATCCCTCCAACCGCCTGCGCCGCCTTCTTCCTCCTTCTCGTTATCCGGCGAATCGGAGCTCGTGTCAACCTTCGGCAGTATTTCTGGAACATAGAACAGGGCTAGTTCCCGTAAAAACGTGTCGAAGCACTCAAGTTCCGAGTACCAATCCACCTGGCCCAACGATTTATCAGTTCCGTGCGCTCTGCACAGGGAAGGGAGCGAATGGGGGCGGTCTCACATTGGGTCCGAGCCGGAGTATGAAGGAGGGCAACTTTCCAAGACTGGGCATGTAGCCCTTCAGCAGAAGCGGAATACTCACCAATTCACCCTGTTCGCTGATGTCCATTGAGAAATATTCCTTCAACAGGTCCCTTCTGCTGACGAGGGTATCCACGATCTAAAAAAAAAAAAAAAGAAAAGAAAACGCATCCGGGTTAGCAGGAAATAATAGCCGATTCCGTGGCGCACGAATATTTTACCTTATAAGCACCTTCCCAATCGAATTCATTGCTAGAGTCCGAGTCGACATCTTCCGCCCTTTTCCTTTCATCCTCAACTGCGATTTCCAGAATATCCTTCAATGCCAAAGGAGGGTTTAGACGGATGGTGCCATAATTTGAAAAGTCCGAAAGCCCAATCTGATAAAACAGTTCAAAGGCAACGGCTGCATAGTCGACGAGATAGAGCTTCAGGCCATGCTGCACTGCTGCTAAACGCCTTTGTTCATCAACTATTCCAACAAAGGCATGATTGTGAAATAGCTCGCAGAGATCCTTATGCTTGGTGTCCCATACTGCCTTCCTTAGTTTCTTTATGGTCTGATACTTGACGGAAGTCCATTGGCGATTGTCGTCATACTCGTATTCGTCACCCTCCGCGCTTCCCCCGTCTTCCTTTTGAGACTTCGGCTGCAGCATTGTGGTAATTTTTCGATCACGTGTGTCGGCTCTCACCATATTGTAATCATAAGGTTTTTTGGGTTTCGCAACGAGTGGCTGTGCGCCTTCTTCCGTTCTACTTGCCGCCCTTGCAGCGGCCTTCTGTCCTGAGGAGTTGCTAGGAACAGCCTTGGCCGATGGAAGAAGTGCCTGCGTCAGTGCATAAGACCTGGAAGTATCAACTGCCGCCAGCTTCTCTTGTAGCGATTCGCATATTTTTTGCACGATCTCCTCCTCGTGAAGGAAGTTGACTTCCCGTTTGGTTGGATGTACGTTGACATCCACCCGGTGAGGCTCGATATCCAGAGACATATATGCGAACGGATGACCACCTTTCGGGAGAAACGGTGCGTATGTGGATTCGATCCCTTTCCTGATGGAAGAGGAATCTACGGAGCGATCTGCCTGGGAAGTTAGAATCAATCAATGCCTTGCTTAGGTCTATAACCAAGAGGGGTTAGATCACTGTTGATAAAAAGAAGCAGCGTCGTTTTCTTGACATGATAATTGGCATTACTTAGCATGCCCTTCACTTTAAATCCAAGGTACTCGTCTGAAACTTCAAATGGCAAGAGTTCATTCGCGACAGCATTGCCGTGAATTCGCCGGATACGATCAGTGGTTGTGGCCCCTGCCGTAGTAGATACACCCACATCTGCGTCACCATACTAAGAGGACAATTTAGAACTTGACTCGAAGAAGTTTCAAAGAAGCTGCTACCTTCTTACAACTAAAAGCAACGCCTCCGCAATGCACGGCGTGTCTACCAACTAAATCAAGAATTTTGGTATATTCTTCTGAGGGGCTGCGGAATGCTCGACGCCGACTAGGTACATTATAGAAGAGATCTTCGACCTATAGACGACGTTAGAAGTCATGCAGTTTGTCACAACCAACTCATGACGCCCGAGACCCGATCTCAGGCATTGGTGAAGCAAGCCGGGCTAGATCTGAACGCATATCGCATATATACGTGCGGTATGCAGAGCCAGTCCATTTCACAAGTGTCTAGAAGTCACGGGGTAAGGGGGGGAAGGGGGGGGAAGGGGGGAGCGATGCAGTGCATAAAAGAAGGGAACGCACAGTGATTTGTGTTCCCTTGTTGCGGTGTACTGGCTTTGGGTTCGCGGGTTGACCCGGTTTTGGAGTAATTAACTTTGAATCTGAATAGGTTGCTCTAAAGTTTGGACATGGTCAATTGAATGAGCGTCAAAGGTGCTCGAATTGCACATACCTTAAGCCAATAGGTGAGTTTGCCGTTCTAGTGGTGATGGTCAGATGAGCAATGTGACTTATGCTCGCTAAAGCCTCACCCCGGAAACCGTAGGTTCCAATGGACTGAAGATCTTCAAATGACTGTAATTTGGAAGTAGTAAATCTTTCACATAGAATGGGCAAGTCATTTTCCTAAAATTAATTTAACCAATCAGCTATCATGAGCGAATTCCGCCTCTACTGCGCCCAGGGCGTTGCTCACATCAATTCCGTGACCATTGTCTGAGATTTGGAGAAGCTTCAGCCCGCCATCCTTCACTAGGATATCGATGCTGGTGGATCCCGCATCAACGGAGTTCTCGATGAGCTCTTTCAGTGCGTGGACTGGGGCCACGATGATTTCACCAGCAGCTATCTTATTAACAACTACCTGGTCTAGAGGCTGTGCATAAACAGAGGCCGAGTCAGCACAAGCCACACAGCAAGGAGCCCCGATAAGGCACGGTAAAGGAGAACCTTTATTCTCCGGGGGAGCTGAGGAGTAGCGGAAGCAGGAGAAGGAGGGGTGTCTGCATCGTCTGCTTTTCTCTTGGAACCTCTTAGGTCTGCGGAATCCATCGGGGGGTTGAGTTGAGGAGTGGAGAGCGGAGAAGTGAAGCGAAACCGTGGGAAAGATAGGAAGGCGGGGGTTGCCACACACACTCAGACGCAGACACGGACAACGCAGCTATCGGAGCTTGACGCGCGAACACGACATGGGTCATGGGTCGCGTCTGATCTGTCATTCCCCGTGATTAGGAGTGTTACCCGGCTTCAACGCTCGACTTTAGCCTTCGCACGTGACTTTGCTTGTTCCCACAGTCTTTTTTCTTCTTTTCACCGTTGGAAAGTGTCTGCCGCCAGAATTCTTCACAGAGCCCCGCAATATCAATTTTTATATTCAACTCGGAAGCCATGGGCAAAGCTGATAAATCTCGGAAAAAGCATGGCAGGAAAAAGGGTAGCCTTGCTGCTTCTAGGCCACCGAACCCTGCAGACAAGGCGGCCAATAATACTCTCCGGGAATCCACGGTCTTGCCTGTTGTGAAAAACCTCTCATCTACCTCGCCTAAAGAGCGAGCGGAAGCCGTATCAGCGATAAACAATCTACTCCAGGATGCCACTTGTCGCCAATTACTGCTCCGCGAGAGGGTGGTACAAAAATTGATGGAAGAGATGCTCAATGATTCTTCGCAAGAGGTTGTTGTGTATGCCTGGGGCGCTCTCAGAAACATCTCAGTGGATGAGGGTTACGACCAGAGCATCTTTATGTACCGGAAAAATATTTTGACCCCGGTCGCAAGCGCCTTGCAGAAGGTATGATAAATTAAAGTCAGTTATATTCGCAGGGCTAATTCTTTCGTAGATCTCGTGTACGTTAAACTCTCGGCGCACCAACCCAGGATCCCTCAATAGCACAGAACAGAGGATTCTGTGGTTGTATGCCGAGAATGTTATTGGCCTTATCGCTGGCCTTAGGTAGTCCTGAATACTGAGCGCTTAAGCTGTTGATTAATGCTAAGTCCTTGTTCTAGTGAGACAAGCGAGGAGGTGGCAGGGGCAATAGTCAAACTGGAGATATTACCTCTTCTTATGGAAGTTCTCAACGAACCCTCGGAAAGGCTAGAAAGCCTGCATGAAACGGTAGCCCAATGCCTCTACTCTCTCACCGAGGAAAGCGACGATTTTGTCGAGGCTATTGTTTCGGACCGTAGTAACTACGTTTCTCTGTTGCTGAAACTCCGTGATCGGTCAAGCCCTAGCCTAAAGAGTCTCTATATTTGTGGTATGGGCAAATTGTTCTTTGATAATATTACATACGTTTGACTAAGCATTATCATAATACCCAGGTTCCCTCCATAATATATCACTCGCGCTAAAAGGGACAGATGTAGCTGCCGATCAGGAGATCTCTGATTTCAACATTGTGCCAATTCTGACTGATTTTCTCAAATCAACACCTGCCACATCTCCTACTGATGACGAACAAAAAGTCCTTGCCTTCAAGCAACTTGTTTTGGAAATACTGGCTTCCATAGCAACAGAAGCAACAGATGGGGTCCCGGAGTTAGTCTTAGGGGCAGACCAGGATGATGGCATAGACTATATGAGCGAAGATGGAGATGGAAAAGACGTAGGCGCCCCTGAGGAGCTAGATGGATCATTACGGGCGGATATGGAAATGATAGTGGGTGATGAGAGTAATCAAGATTCCCCGGACTCGGGGGAAGGAACGGTGTTGCACTATTTGGTTATAAGCACTGGGCCGGCGCTCTTGTCAATTGTAAAATCGGGTGCCGGCGGTTCATTACCCATCCACATGCGAGCATTGAGCGTATTAAATAATATCGCTTGGACTGTTGATGCAACACTTTCCGAAGGATCGGCCCTGTGGGAGAGGTGGCAGAAACTGGCTCACGAGATATGGAAAATCTGTGTTACACCTGTCCTTGTTGCTAATACCGCAGATGTGGAGCTCGCGGAAGCAGTTACAGGCCTTGCTTGGGCGGTCTCGAAATCTATGAAGGGAGGCTTCGACGTTTCACAAGGAGAGCACAGGGCATTCGTTAGCCTCTACCATGCAGCAAATACTGATGAATTGCGAACAAAATGTGTTGGCGTTCTTGGGTGCCTTGGTCTTGCGCAAGGGAGAATTGAAGTCAATCAGGTATATACCTTGCACATCTACGTTATTAGGATATGTCTAACCTGACAAATAGGAAATTGGCGTTTTCCTTATGACTTTGGTTTCCAGCGGTGCAAATACCCCGGCCAGCCCATTGGCAGAAGCGCTGAATGCTATATTCGATATATATGCCGATGCAGAATTCGATTATGATGAACCTGTGTTCGTTAGGAATGCCTTCCTTGATCACCTCTCGAAAGCAATACCTGGGGTCAGGTCAGCTGTAGGAATCCCACTCTTTCCTTTCTCTAACCTAGCCCGCAAGATACATCTAACGCTTCAAATAAATTAAGTTTAAGAAAATCGATAAAAATAAGTTTCCGGAGGATCGACTGAGGGCAGACGATGCACTGTTAAATTTGCAGCGGTTTATCAGATATAAAAAGAAGGAGAGAGGAAACTGAATACTCTCTTCCTGGGAGAGCAATTTTCAATGGGTGGCTCTAGCAACCAAACCTCCTGCAGGGGTTTCTTGGACGATGTGTTTTTCCCACTGTATTCTAGATTTGTGGTTTACCCCTAAAAGTTATCTACTACTGTAGATATTGAACTCCAAGAATTACTCCTTACTGACAAGAACGTTCCTGGGCCTCACAAGCGGCCAGGTATCATACTTTAGCATGCATCATTTTCCGCCCCATCGCTCTCTATGATTGCAATTGAAATGCTAGCCCTAGGCACCGTGGACCAACATGCATATGCGCGAACAATTCGAAATCATAAAACATCACTCGTGTACCTATCATGATTGGTTTCTTTTTTTTTTTCTTTTTTTTTTCCGGACAGCGGCCTGTTGGTGGAATTCGACCTATACCAACTTTGATCGGCAGTGCCAGCACTGGATCCCTATCTAACCAATCCTGTGGCCGATCCTGAAAAGGGAGTACGGTAAGCAATCAGGCGAGAATACGCGCTCTCCAACACCCGAGAATATCCGGTTCGCAATGAGGTCAGCGACTCACCGTCAACACCCCCCCCCCAATCCGCCTACCATGATCATCGACTTTTTTTCCCTCCCCCCCCTTCCAAGTCATCTGAAGCAGCACGTAAGATCCATGGGGTATGTCATGCAATCCCCGGTTACATATGGCCCCAACTATTTGTCCCTACTCTACCGCAATGCGCTTAGGTGCTGTGCTGATAACTTGGTCCGCCGGCGCCCCCCCCCGGCAGGGCATCTCATCCCCAATGGTGGAGCGTATATGGGGTACTGTAAGCAAGTTAGTGAGTGAGTGAGCGAGAGGCCATGCTCATTGCATACGGTACAGGATGGACGGTACTCCCACCCCAGCTCGATTTCCCGGGAAAACCTCGACTTTGAGAGTTTACTGAGCCTTGCGGCAGTTCCTGCAACTGCCCGGTTGGCTGGTCCCTTCCGGCCGGCTCCGTGCGCTCAGTCGAGTGATGATTTGTGAGCTCCACCTTCGTTTGTGCCTGTTTGTTTGTCTGTTTCATGTGGTCTTCCTGAAACATTGTGACCGGGGATGGATTCCCGGATCGGGTTGCTGTTAGGAGTGGCGGGAAGCTGCAGTGGATGAAGTACCGTAAACATGCGTCAGTTTTTTTTTTCATTCCTCCCCGTCCTGCCTAATGCCTAACTCTCTTGGTTCTATGAGAACCCCTCCCCTCCCCTCCCCCTGTTTCTTCCTGTGATCCTGATCTGTTGACGAGACAAACCCCATAGGGAGATGTATGATACTCGTACAGTACTGCGGGTCTTAGGTCCTGCACTGGTGACAGATGCTGTGGTTTTGGGGTTTCTAACCGCCCAGTGGAAAGTATGCTGCCGGTGTGGTACGGTTCTTGGAATCACGTGGTTGGCTGGTAGAGACAAGCGGTCATGTGTAGTCACTCGACGCTCGAGTATGGAAGGTGGGACACTTCAGTTGCGTTGTTTATTTGTCTGAGCTGCTTGACCGACGGCTGGTTGGTTCGCTCTATCTGCCGCCCCGGGGCCTCTAGGAAACAATTTTTCCTTAATGACGATTCTAACTCTTGGGTATGTGGGGGCCTAGGGCAGCAATCCTAGCCCGTGCACCTGTAGGGGCCGTGTAACTTGGTGAAATGGATATGGTTTTCTCCAGTAGCGAGCGCAATTTATCTTCCCAACCAAAGTTTGCTAGGTTGGTATTATATCATACTACATCTGCATCAGGGGACCCGGTTGAGAGCTGAAGACTATAGCTATCGTAGGATAGACGTTTAATGTAAAGTCCCGGACTTCCGTGCCAAACGGGAACAGAGGCAGTCGCATCCGGGATCAGTGCAGGAAGCTTTTGTACCCAGGGTGTTCCTAACCTGGCACCGCATTCCCGGGAGGCTCGTGTCCACTAATTTATACTTCCTTCTGGAGAGCTGACTGAGTCACTGAGGTATATTGATATTAGGATCTTGTGTGTTACTTTACTGGCGGGATCTAACTTTAATAACTCATCAGTTAAATCTCGTCCCCGGTAAGTGGGGTGGGAGAAGGGCGCGCGGAGACCCGAGAGACCGGCGATCAGCAAGTAAGGGACATAACCCCTAGATGGAGTAAGAGGGGTACTAGCATCTCCCTAGAGAAAAATAAATAAATACATCCTAGCTTCACGCAAAGAAGATGCTTGAAACATTTATGTATCGGCGGGGTAGGTAGCTGAAGATTATCAGCTGAGTCGGTAGCGATAGGTATATAGCAGGGATTAGCTATTCATACGCGAGCAGGGATGGTCTTGCCATGAGTTCAGTATTAATGGCAGATATATCTTCAAGAACTGAATTTATGGATATTGGACACTGTCCCCTAACCACATAGTTTCCACATATTTGGAGGGGTAGTTATCATAGAACAGCGGTATCAGAAATAGAAAAATAGTTGGGCTCCGGCTCCCAGGAAAAGATTCCGGGGTAATCCATCGCCCCCCCCCCAAACATGCACCCATACACCTAGTCGCCCAAGGGTCAAAATATTTATCGTTTACGGTAAAACTTGTTCAGGGGGATTGTGTCTAAATTTCAAGGTAGTTAACAATGTCAGCTGTGACAAGAGCAGTTTCTTCTGGCGCCAGATAACTAGTCCTTATGGGGCAGCCAGATTCTATCTGATGCTTGCGGATATCGTGCTTGCTATGCAATATCATACCCGTTCACGAATCGCACAATGCCGTGCGAGGAGAGCCAAAAAGCCCGTGATTGGAAGGAATGGTGCCCTAACCACTTCTCCCTCCAAGGCTAACATGGCGCAAACCAACCCACTGCGCTGTTTTGAATTGCAAAATCTGTAGATGAGCTATGGAAAAAGCTTGAGATTCACTGTAGCTATCACACTGTTGAGTGGATCTCATGTCTTTCGTTAATACGGTGGTTCTCCTGTGAGAAAATTCGGTAAGTTTACAAGGTAGTCAATCAATTCAGAGAGTAGATTTTGTTGGAAAATTGGCCACTCCCGTAGACCGATTAAATAATTCTCACACCGGAGAGTGATGTCACCCAGATTTGGCACTTCCTTTTTTCCAAATGAAGAGTGAAAACAACATTTTTTTCTTCTTCTTGTCTCTTCTTTCTGGCAATCACCCTGCCGATTGCAATCCTCTCCCTGGGTGTTTGGCCCGGAGTTGGACCCTACCACCTCATGGCGCGACCGATTCCCCCTACGATACAAGCCTTATCGAGGAAAGCCGTGGTCTTCAACCTCCCACTCCCCATGGAGCAGCGCCTATTTGTTTTTACCTCCAATCGCTCGATGATATGCTACCTCAGTATGAGGGAGAATTGCATTCCTTGGCTTCTGCTAACCGCACAGGGGCTGATCGGCTCTTGACATCACAATCACCGTGCCAATTATGTATTTCATGTAATACTGCTGACTAGTGTCTTCGGATTTTGATAATATTCTCTTTTCTCCGCCTGATGTTAATGATGGGGATAGTGCCGTTCTACCACTAAACATCGGATGCGTTGCCGGGGCAGATATATCCCCAAGGAAATATAGTTACAAACATTGATCACTTACAGCTAACGGCAAATTCCTTCCTTGTGCAAAAGGGAATAGCCATAGCCGGGATATCAAGGATAGAAAGATGGGTGGGTTTGACTCTGGATAAGAGGGGATTTAGAGAGGGTTAAGATTTATAGATGCATCATACTGCTGAGGGCCCGTCAAGTGAACGTACGTACCATAGTCATATTAGAGGAGCGCTATGGCGGGATATTCGCGACTTGCATTACAAGTATCATAATTTCGTTCAGGGCATCGCTCCCGACCTCCAAACCTGGAGCCGTTAATAATTACTCGAGTGACCAACCATGAACCCAAATCTCGTGACTAGCACGAGTGACCTTGGGTGATAACTTAAGCTACGTATTTTCGTAAACTACCACACTCGAGAGACCTGCCCAAATAGCCATGGAAAAGCTAGTGGAGATCCTCATCCCGACGAAAGCTGGTAGCTTCAACATCTACACGGCATCGTAGCCGAGTAACTGAAGGCGAGAGATCGGAGGAGGGTCTCTTGCTTTTGGCTTTTGGGTTCGAAAGATTGAATCTCTCTCCATATCTATTTCGACGTTTCCCGTTGATTGCCCAAAGTGGAGCCATGAATCCGCTCTATTTCCCAACATCCTCACATCGTGGGGAAGGAATTTTTGGCGTCTCCTCCTTGGATGGGGTGACTGCCTTGACGCCGTCTTCGGCCTGGTGGGCGGCGGTCAACTACGAATGGCTAGAATTGGTCAATATACCACCAAGTGAAGTACTTGTATCCAGACTAATTTATGCGCCGTCGACATATGTATCAAAGGGTGGGGTTCCTGTGGTGCATAAATTAAGTGGAACGCAAGCACACGCTAGCACTATACGGTAACGGGTCATGGTGAGAAACTGTAAGAGCGGCGGTTGAGGCTGGTCTCTTGATATGGGAATCCCCAGCTTAGGTGCCCAGC
Source organism: Tuber aestivum (assembly GCA_900010015.1). NCBI lineage: Eukaryota > Fungi > Ascomycota > Pezizomycetes > Pezizales > Tuberaceae > Tuber > Tuber aestivum. Next base: position 779,053 of record LN890943.1, on the reverse strand, counting down.
TTCGGCTCGGCTACATATGTACAACCGCAGCAGGGAAACATTATGGAGAGAGCTCAATCTGCGATTATTATGTATTTGTAGAAACATGCCCTCCCTGTTCGTAGCCCCCCAGAGTTCCTGAAGCAAAAAATATTAGACTATTCGAGTGGGTGGCCCTAGTGCCGTCCGACTGGACGATTGGAAACACTGATTGAAACTCTTCAAACCATATTATGCGTCAAAACCATTACAAGACTATATCCCGATACCCAAGTGAAAAAGAATGTACTCGTACAAACGTGAAGGGCAGTGTCAAGGGGGGCTAACGAAGACTAAATCGTGATATCAGAACGCAAAAAATGTTTTTAGCCAAATAACGCCAATAGTTCCGTACACGCCGACGTCGTCCATATCCTCTATAAAATCTTCCCTCCTTCCCGTCCTTCAAACATAACTCAAACACTCATTCCAAACTATTCCCGTCGGTATCGCAAAATATGTCGTCAACATTGTGGACCATCCATGGCAACCCAGTATCCTCCACCTTACAATTCGAGATGTACTTCCTGTAGTTAAGCGCGTCCAGCTCTAGCCAATCCCACAGGGCAGGCCTGCCCCACCAATCTATTAGGGGCAGTTCACTGTTATATACCGGTAGATCGCCATTCGGGAGTGAGTCCAGGAGGTTGTTTTTCTCCATAAGGGGTTTCTCCTTGACGGTTCTCCTCCCCCCTCCTCGGATCGAGCGGGTGTATGATGGCTGTTCGTGGTGCACAATCGCGAGCGACTCGTAAGCGAACGCTGGATAAAGCATTACATAGCCTCGTGCCCGAATGATGTCCAATATTGGGGCTATCCAAGAATTTGCTGCCATGTCACTCAACGGAAAGGGTACGGGCTCGGTATCATTCTCGGAGGGCGAGGATTTGTGGGGGTGAAGTAGGTTTTTTGAGAAGTAAGTATGAAATTCGCTCCAGTATTTTGGAAAGAATAGGGCGGCTCGGGTATTCGGAACTGGGTACAGGAATGGTGACGGCTGGCTTCCTTTTGATAGAGCAGGAATGTTGAAGGGACTGCTTCCGTTCAGATATGAAGGTGGTTCTTCAAGTGAAACACCAAAGAGCGAAGCGGTATCGTGATACTGGTAGGAGGAGTATTTGTATTCTAGCGTTGTGAATAGGAGGTAATGATAGTACCATTTTGAAACCTCAGCATTAGAGTCAAGAACTAGGACGGATGTGTCGTCACTATCTGGATAGAAGGATTCAATGTACTGCTTCGCGGACTCGAGTGGATTCTTAGGGGCGGTGAGAGGTCGTCTGATGAATGTTCTGCTCGGGGAAGGGAAAGAATAGCGTGAAAGGAATGATTTGGTAAACGGATGGAGAGGGACAGAGGGATTGAGGATGACAGTTAAACTCTTGGGTCGGTGATGAGCAGTCGGGTAGAATGCGGATTCTAAAGACTTGAGAAGACGTTCCAAGTTTCCAGAGTGTTTGTCTGCATGTATAACTATCTCGAAGTTGGGTTTATGCCATGCTAGAAAGGTAAACACAAATTTCGTAAGCCAATCCTTTTCGCGCGAAAGTAGAGGTAGAATGAGGCTTGTAGGAAGCATATATGCAACTTACCACTTAAAGAGCCGCTGTCAAGCCTAGTAATCCATCTCAGACCGTCTGCGGGGCCCCACGGGAGCTCGATTGTGGGCACCCGTAATTTTTTTGCCGTATCCGTTAAAGTGGTACTGAACCAGCCGTCCTCGTGCTCCGCTGACATTATTAGCACTTGCGGGTGCATAAAGTCCCTTAGATGCCTGAGCGCCGTTCTGACAACAAGCTTCTTTCGTTCTACAGACATCAACTCCGTAAAATCAGCGCGGGCATCATGAAAGATTGCCCTGCAGTCGGTGTTCTCCTCTGTAATTCCATTGAACTCCCGGAAGCGCTCCATATCCATGTCGTTATCGCCTATTAGTGCAAAATGGACATTGCTCCTCCCATACATGGACATCTCGCAGGCAATTCCGGCAAGCTTGCTAGCCGCATCTAGATTCCCTGCTGCGAATAGTACATTCCTATTCCAAGCTCTGTTTCCACCGCCCGTAATCTTTGAAAGGCTAGCATATAAATGAGAGTACTGGATCGGAACGTCGCCACCCCTGCTGTAGAAAGATCTCGGATCCGGCACATGTGACCATTGTGTTGCCGAACTGAGAACGAAATAGAGTACAAATACCACAACCGTCCAGCAGATGTAGGTTGCGCGGCGACTGCGTCGAGGAAGGCGGAAGTATGGGGCGGAGACGGAAGAGGAACGGCGTTTCCATGGGCGATCGTGGAGGTCGCGGGGGTCGCGGGGGTCCAAAGGGGGAGCCATCATTCCTGCATCAAAGAATGCTGACCAGTGCGGCCTTCGGCAAGTACCCTTATCGGAACACCAGTTGGATTCGATGGGGAGAACGATAGCAGAGTTGGAACTCGAAATAATAGGTTTCAGCCAATTTGTAACATCAATGATCCTTCAAAACTTCGAGTTCGAGTTCGAGGAATGAATCCCGATGAAGCTGAGCGTTGTGTTTGTTGGAGCTGCTTTGTGTGAGGGAGGGTTCCAAGATCCAGCCCTTACTAAGATGGAAGAAGCCAAGAAATAAAAATTAATTGTAATGCAACTTAACGGCAGTGCCCTGTGCAACAGAGGTGTTCGAAGGCTGCCCTTCCTAGGTTACTATCCAGTGCCCCCTCCATCCTCCACTCCGTCCATCCATCTCCGTCATCAACACAACCACCAACAACCCCATCACTACGAATCCCATCATCAACCAAATTACAGTTGTTTTCTCTTCTCCCCTTGCCCCCATCGATTAACATCAACTCTACACCGCTATGGGAAAGGAGAGCGAAAAGTCAGCCAAACTTGACAAAGGCAAAGGGAAGGCCGCAGATACCCCCGAAAAGAAGGATGGTGATGCCTCTAAGGAAACACAGGAGAAGAATGGGAACGGAGCAAAGAAAGGAAAGAAGGATGAGCCTCAAGAAGGTGTGGCTTTTTCCGATAATGACGCCTCTCAAGCCGATGAAACTGATGGAGGATATAGAAGAGCTCTCGGAGGAAGACCAACAGCTGAAGTCAGAGCTTGAAATGCTGGTTGAACGGCTAAAGGTTTGTCTGATATCGCCCCCAGCCACCGGTGACTTAACCGGTGACTGTTTGATTTTCTAGGAACCCAATGCCGAACTCTACAAACCCGCGTTGGAAGCTATTAAAACCTTTATCCGAACATCGACTTCCTCGATGACTGCTGTCCCGAAGCCTTTGAAATTTCTGCGCCCGCATTACAAGTCTCTTATAGAACTCTATGAGCAATGGCCGGAAGGCGAAAATAAGGTTTGGTCGCAACCCCCAGTATGACGGCGATGGCTATAGGTTAATTGCTAGCAGGTTGCTATGGCCGATGTTCTCTCCGTTCTCGGGATGACTTACGCAGATGAGAACCGACTAGATTCGCTCAGATATAGACTGCTAGCCCCTATGGAGGACCCTGGCTCGTGGGGTCACGAATACGTCCGGCATCTGGCGCTGGAGATCGGTGCAGAATTTACTTCGCGCCAAGAAAAGGAAGAAGACACACAAGACTTGACTAACTTGACAATGTCTCTCATACCATTCTTTCTCAAGCATAATGCAGAAGCAGATGCTGTTGATTTACTGCTAGAACTGGAGATCATCGACAAGCTTCCGCCTTTCTTGGATGAGAACACCTATCAGAGAGTAGGACTATACATGATCAGGTGGGTTTTAGAAACTGGGCTCAAAAAAAGCTCTGACTTGGGTTCTTGCTAACATTGTGCATAGTATGGTGCCCCTTCTCTCTCCCCCCGATGACAAGACAACTCTGGAGACAGCGCATTCCATATATCGCAAATACAATAAGCTAGCCCAAGCGATTACTCTTGCTATTCGTCTTAACGATGTACACTTGATAGGGGAGGATCTTGATGCCGCGGAGGATCCCGTGCTCAAGAAACAGCTTGCCTTCCTTGTTGCGCGACAACAAATCTCACTGGATACCCCAGATCCGGACATAAATGAGGCACTCAACAATACACGGTTATCGGAGCACTTTGCGGCTCTCGGGAAGGAGCTCAACATCCTCGATCCCAAGACTCCTGAAGACATTTACAAATCGCATCTGGAGAATTCCCGTGGCTCCGGAGGAAGTGTGGACTCCGCTAAGCAGAACCTTGCGAACAGCTTTGTAAACAGCTTTGTAAATGCTGGATTTGGAACAGATAAGTTGATGCTGGTTGAGGACGAGAGCAACAACTGGGTTTACAAAAATAAAGATTTGGGGATGCTTAGTGTAACTGCCAGTATCGGTATGTTGTACCAGTGGAATGTCGATGGATTGGATGTTATCGACAAGTACACGTATCAAGAGGAGGAAAACATCAAGGCCGGGGCTGCTCTTGCCATTGGAATTCTCAATTGTGGAGTTCGAACCGAGATGGACCATGCCATGGCCCTTCTCCTTAACGATGAGTACCTTGAAAGCAAGAGCGTCCCAATCAGAGTGGCTGCGATTATGGGCCTTGGACTTGCCTACGCTGGATCCCAGCGAGCCGAATTTCTGGAACGGCTCCTACCAATTATTGGCGATTCCTCAATCACGTTACAGGTCTCTGGCATGGCCGCCCTGTCCCTCGGACTGATATTTGTTGGGTCAAGTAACGGTGATATTTCCAGCACAATTATACAGACGTTGATGGAGCGGGCAGAAGGGGACGATCCTTCACTGAAGGATAAATGGGGTCGGTTCCTTGCCCTTGGACTGGCACTTCTATTCGTGGGACGGCAAGATGATGCGGATGTCACCCTAGAAACCCTGAAGGCTATCGAGCACCCCATTGCCAAACACGGTGGGGTTCTGGTGGATGCTTGTGCTTACGCTGGAACCGGTAACGTGTTGAAATACCAAAGCATGTTACACCTTTGCAACGAACATATTGACACCTCTGAGGACGAAAAGAAGGGCGAGGACCTGTTCCAATCTTATGCTGTATTAGGATTGGCACTCATAGCCATGGGAGAAGACATCGGTGCCGAAATGGCCTTAAGACAATTCGGTCATCTAATGCACTACGGAGATGGAATTATCCGCAAGACTGTTCCCCTAGCAATGGGTCTTCTTAGTGCATCCAACCCCCAGATCAAGGTCTACGACACCCTCTCCCGCTACTCACACGACAATGATATCGATGTTGCGATAAACGCAATTTTTGCCATGGGGTTGGTTGGTGCGGGAACAAACAACGCACGTTTAGCGCAACTTCTGCGACAGTTGGCAAGCTACTACCACCGGGACCCCAACTCGCTCTTCATGGTCAGGATAGCGCAAGGTCTATTGCACATGGGCAAGGGAACCCTAAGCTTAAATCCATTCCACAACGACCGGAGTGTGCTGAGCAGAGTCGCAACTGCTGGTTTATTAACAGTGCTGGTGAGCTTGATTGATGCTAAGAGCTGTACTTACTCCTGCCTTCTTTGATCATTACTCCTGGGATCAGTATTAACTTAGTACCTTCTAGTCATCCTTGAGTCTTCACATTACCTGCTATACTTCCTCGTCGCAGCGATGCACCCCCGTTTCCTGATTACACTAGACGAGAATCTCCAGCCACTTCCCGTAAACGTACGAGTCGGTCAAGCAGTGGATGTCGTCGGTCAAGCGGGTCGGCCGAAAACTATCACCGGCTGGCAAACACAGAACACACCAGTACTGTTAGCATACGGTGAGAGGGCGGAACTAGAGGACGACGAATATATCTCTCTGAGCAACAATCTTGAGGGATTAGTCATTCTCAAAAAGGTCAGCAACAATCATTGACTTATCGGCTAGATATTAAAACCACTGCTAACCCACACTCCACAACAAATAGAATCCCGAATGGCAAGGAAGGGACTAGAGGGCCGGATAAGATCCCGATAGTATAAAGCTTGGTCCGAAGAGAGCTCTATTGCGGAGTAATTCTTGTTGATGGATAGCCAGTTTTTGTCTAGAGAGTGAAATTCGTAGTTTTTACCTTTTGTTTCTTTTATATTCACTTTTGCTGCTTGGCCTCCGGTGTAAATTACCAATGCATGACCAGTCATTCCCTTTTCTCGCCTGTGTTGATTGGTCCCCCATGGTCCGTGCTACCATGCTTGATACACGAGTTGGTACGGTATGATGGTGTTTGAATAATAGGGCAAGTTACCGTACGAGCACCTTATCATGCACGTTTGATACCGTAGGGTAAGGTATGGTAAAATAGACTAGTATGATATAAGATTAAAAAGAATTACTAGTACTTGTACTCGAGTACACTAGTACCCGTTGGCGAGTGACTTTTGGTGACGGGTAGCTATTGTGAGCGATTCATAGAGTATCATACCGTATGATATCAAGGGACATGTAAACAAGGGCATAAACCCCGACGGTACTGTAATCGATTTCTCACAAAAAGGTATGATAATTATGATATCATAGACTGCTTGTATGATATGATAAGAGGGAGCGCCCTCGGAAGTTCAAAGGCGCATCAGTACAGCAACCCATATCCCCTACATACAGAAACGCAACCCCCCATCACCCCGATTGCACCAAAACCCGGCCTGGGGCAGCACGAATCAAGCTTATATTCTCCATAACTTATTACACAATAGATCAATAGTATGATATGGCACCTCTCTTCTATCCCAGGTTAGCCCCGATACCCGGTAAAACCCAATATCGCCAAAAAAATAAAAATAAAAATAAAAAAAAGACAGAAATAATATTATGAGACTGAAGCAAAGTGATATGTACGCCAATCCAGCCATCCCTCCCTCCCTCTCCCAATCGCACAATTCTATACTGGCGGACACAAAAGAATGCTTCACTCTAATCCTCGTCAAGTTTGCCAAAATCAGTCATCAATACGCCATCGCCACCATCTAGTAACCCTAATGCCCCGCTGCCTCGAGTGACGATCCACTCCCTCTCGACCCTGAAAAAGGTCCACACCCATCTTCTAAAGATCTCCAGGAGTTCCAGGAGGAATATCCCTCCTTCCATTTCGTTGATTTGATCCAAATGAGGACTGAGCTTGACACTCCAGGTTCCCCTGAGCAGGAAATCAATGATGATGGCACCGTAGTAGAGCTCCTTATTCACGAAGTGCCGGTTCGATCTCAACCCGTACGGATGTTCGCCCGAGGAACGGCGAGAGGAGAATAGGGTCAACTCCCAATCCCTCGCGATATCCCAGTAGAACGAGAATAGCGAGTTGATAATCACAGCAAGTAACCACAGCCTCGAGAGAGTTGACCGTGAGAATATATGCGGTTCATCGGGGTTATATCCACGCTGCAACGCACTGCACAGGATAACCGGGAACGCCGAGGCGTACTTGGCAGAATTGTAGAGATGGATTCGTCGCTCCGTGGACGGGAAGCCCTTCCGGCGGGCCCGAACATACTCGATCAAACACTGCCGCAACCGTATCAGGTAGGGTATGCTCATGGCAAGAGGCATAAGGTATTTCCCGCCAGCGGAGCGGTTTGGGATGGGATTTGTCGAAGAGTATCCACTGAAGAACATGCAGACACACACGGCAAAATCTCCGAGAACCTTTGCATACGAGGTCAAGACATCGGCGAGAAGGACGTCGGCAAACCGAAAGTCTGGGTGGAGCCCACCGACAAGAACCCGACGAAGCATCCTATTTAACCCGATCAGTTACCCGTGGCTTGAATTACTGCCCGTAGGCCACCCAACACGGAGAACGTCTCCGGCGCAACATTGCCAAAGGTGACTCGCCTTAAAAACCTCCAGCGACCTCGGTGGTGCCAGCCTCCAAATGGCCACAAGAACACACCCACGACCGCAAGGAACAGTAGTACAGGCAGCATCTGCAGGTTCTTGACGGCCTCCTCGCTCCCGGCCGTGAAAACCCAAAAGGCCATGATGTTCGCCCCAAACAGCAGCGCCAATAAAGAAGCGACCTGGTAAACCGACCCGTGAAGCGGAGGTTCGGAGGAACTGCGGGTGTACCGGAGCATCGGCGGGGCATCGATCCGGACGATCTGGAAATAGTGTAGATTAAGGCCAAACAGCCATATTCCTGTTCCCTTCGAAGAGATCCAATCAGTTACGAGGCCGATCATAATAAGGCGGGTTATTGAGAGTCATGGCGGACCTAGGATAGTAACCAGGAGAACTCGATATGGGAGAGGGAGATAGACACTTAGTGACTCGGAAGAGCCAATCCGTTCCTCCATCCCGTGAAAGAGCCGCCAGCGGGCGGAAGACAAAAGAGCGACTAGAGTTGGAATTTCAACGAAAAGCTTTGGAAGTTGGGCACAAGAACAAGATAAATTTGGAGATGGGATTCAAGAAAGGAGTCGTGTGCTGAGAGGGTGGCGAACCCTATGGGCAGCAAGCATTTTATTTTTTGCCAGGGGTTCGTTAACTCAGCCCAGAGGCTCTGCTCCGATATGCTTTTTATATATTTTATCTTGGCACGGTGGATCAGTATCATATCAGCGCCCTCAGTCTGCAGACATGTTACCGCAATAAACCTCCGGCAGGGCACTCGAGTACGAGCACTGTACTCGAGTACTGCGCCCGCATACGGAGTATGAGCACGTTTTCATGATGTTGCAACTGAAGCCAGGCGGAAGGATGGGGAAGAGATATTCTGTGGTGGGAGAACAACAAGTGGGGTGGGCCCATAACACTGTAGCAAGGGTTGCTTTTTGTAAAGTAGACTATTTGTAGGAATACGGTGGGGGGAGTAAATTATCCCTCCGCTTGGTTGAGAAGCAGAGAAGTAGCACAGCTTCCCCAACCACACCCAGGAGAGCAATCATGGTACTTGTAGCAAACATCCTCAAGCCCCATATCCGCCCGCACAGGCAATTCGTCGAACACATCCGGCCCCATCTAGCCCATCAACCGTTGATTGGCACGAACTCCAGCCCTGAGCTGGAGTCCATGTCGGGTAACTGTGGAGAGGACGATGAGGGCTCAATTAAGAATCTCCCGGCACTTCATCCCTTTCGTTACTGCTGATTCGCCCAATGAATACCGTGACAGTGGGGCCGCGTTTTTAGCAAGTGGCACGCGTCCGAATGAGTTGTCAGAAGCTTCTTTCCAATGTATGTTTGGTCTGGTTTGCAGACAGCTCAGGGCCCGTTTACCTAACCACCCGGGTCCAGGATCCACAGTGGAAGTACCGGTGGACGGTCACGTCATATAATAGCGGGAACTGTGTTACAGAAGACAGCTGAAGAAGGGTGTTTACCTAATTTCCGACTGTCTCAAATTCACGTTGCCAAACACTCCGGACGATACCCAACCCAAACACCTCCGGATGCTCTGCGCGGCTTCAAGGTGCCGTCTCCATCCGCTGAAGGGAAGACCGATTTGAACCGCCTAGAGGCCAAGGCGGCATTCATGCAACGGCAGCTGGGGCTTGTTGGCTCCGCGGTGGTTGGTTTTCTCGGTGTAAGCCATCCCTGTGTCTATATTTCCACTGCCACTGATACCATACCTTGTGGTTTGCAGGGTACGCGGTCAAAAGGCTGGTGGATGTATGATATACATCCCACAGGCTGCTCCCAGTCTCCCTCCCCCGCTTCCCGCGGTAGAAACCACTCACAGCAGATGACCGATAGACTACGGTATTGGCGGAAGGGCGGAAATGCTTCTGGTGGAGCAGGGGACAAGGGTGCTGCCGGCGGGGTGGGGGACAAGAATTGATGGCGCTTTTCTCTGGTCTGCGCTGTGCACTGGTACTACTCGGGCAGGAGGAACAAAGTCAGACGGGGGCAAAAAGCTCTGAAACCACAGAGACCCGTTCTCCCCTTGGCCCCCAATACCTCCATTATTTATGGGGGAGGCGGGTTTGGGTGTGCCATTGATGACTCTATCATCAGGTCTATTGGCGGGGGAGTCGTCTAATTTATTACCCCCGCATATAAATATTTTCAGTGGGTGACCCGCCTATGCTCGTAGCAAAATTCTTGCACACAGCAGTTCTGTAGACTACGATGCTATGATAGTCTACCTGGGAGCCGCTCGGAATGCGGATCCCGGTCAAAACATGTGACAAAATCACAAAGCCGATGCAAACAACTCAACACCTCATAGCTCACAGTAAAGTAGGCGATACGTTTGCAACGCACTCGTGCAGTAGCTGTGGCAGCGGCTACACTTTAGCTAAAACTAACCCGCTGTATCTGTCATATGATCCTCTCACAGGGGCAACATATTTCACCCCAAAGTAACCCGTTCAAGAGCGACCAGAGCGACGAACGAGGGCACAAAACAGCTTTTAGTGTATCCCTGATTGATCCATCCAGCCCACCCCCCCCCCCCCCAACCTGACACTCGAGTACGGGTACCATACCAGTAGACTATGTATCATAAAATGGACGGGGGGTCAACGGACGATACACCAAAAAGGTCTTGGCGAATGGTGGTCTTGTTTGGCCTGTTCGTCGGGCCCCTCTGTTCCTTGACCCCCCCCCCCCCACCTATGTTATGTATTCAAAAGATGTCCGAACAGGATCACAATCTCCCATCACACAACTCGCAATTACCATGTCATGATATTTCATTTCGCAGTAGAAGAAAAAAATTAAAAAAATCAACGCCCTCTCACACGAACCAATGTCACAGGCTACAGCGATTCGGCCGGCCTACAAATATCATACTGTACGAGCACATATCCCGATGAGATCCCCCCGGTAATAGAAAGCCCATATATTAACCTTTAAATATATATATATATACATTCTTGGGGATATACCAGTAGTTGAAATTTGGAGATATAATATCAAGGTGATCCTTGGATCTACCTCCATCCCACGGCACCAGTCTATCGAGATCTCGCACGTATGATAGATAATATTATGATGACGGGTGTCTTACGACTGGGCTACATAATTAGCGTGGCCCTTTACCTTATATTGGCCTCCGAGCCCGAGCTGCTTGCTCTTTAGCAGGGCTCTTATCCCATGATACTGTACCGCGGCCGAGTCTGTTACTGTAGTGCTCGCGTTGCTTGCCCGCGAGATTTTAAGGTTTGATGTTATCATATCACAGCATACTTGTGCTTCTTTCTATCATACTGTATGATACGATTGAAAAACTCGGAAAGGTGGAAATCTTGTTATTATTCGTTTTGCCCTAAACCCTATGGGGTTGTTCAAATTCGAAATGGGGTCGGATCATGAAGAATAGTATGATATCATAGTCTAATCATATTGGAGAGTTGACTCGTTTTTTCGTTTTGTTTTTTACCGATTCTTGTTTGTTGTTGCGCTCTGGAGGTTTGCTAAGGGTAAAAAGTGAGGATAGTTCACTGAGAACATGTATCATAATCTAATCACTCGGGGAAATGACTCACCCTTTCGTTGGTTCCCGCACCGGGCAGGACAGAGCAGAGCGGGAAGAACGACGTTTAGGGGAGAGAGTAATCCCTGAGATCTTTTAACACGAGGAAATTGACTCACTTTTCTTAACCAAAAGATAGAATATCCGATTCTACACTTCAAAGTATCATCACACCTGCCCGGGTTTTTAGGTCTATATCCCCACTGAACACCGGGATAATCAAATGTGGTCTCCCCGTAAATTACGCTACCATCTTGCTGTTGACGTAGAGAACTTCTTTCATAGCTGCCGTTACATTACACGTCTTTTCACCACTACCCGAAAAAAGGAAAAACCGAGAGGGGAGAACGAAAGGAAAACACAATGGAGCCATCGCCGGCTAGTGCTGATAAAGGGCGGAGAAACCATCATTGTTTAGGATTGATTGTCCAACAGCATGATATGGCTATCATCTATCGTGGTATACGCAATCCCAGCGTCGGCCAATTCATAGATAGCCTTTTCAACATCGGGCAAAGATAAACCACACATTTGCACGATGGTGTTGACATGCGTCCCATCTGTGTGCTGCGGCTTGGACCGGACTATATCAAGGATCCTCCTGCTGTGCGAGCTGACATTAGGTGGATAGTAGCGAGCGCCTCCCCCGCCTCCGGCCGCTACACTCATACCACCCATCGCGACATCACGCCCTTGACCTTGGCCATGCACCTGGTGCCCCACCCCACCCGTCACCTGTCCCAAGCCCTCGGGAGGGCCCTTTGTCAAGTGCAAATGAATTGCCGTAGCCTCCAGAAAATGGTAGTGTATCTCATTGAAATCCGTGATGGGGCGTATATGATGAGCACCGAGGTGGCGCTTGCCACCGAAGGCTTTGAGAGTACCTAAAACTCGGACATATTGGTTTGGCCGCAGCTTTTCGGAAGGTCCATCAAGAACAGCGGTGGCTTCAACCCATTGCTTCACCTCTAAGGTGCCGGTGCCATCATCCATCTTATAGGTATGGTTCGTTGCTTGCTCGCTGACGCCGCGAATTTGTGCAACAAGTGTGAGCTAGAGAAGGACATCTTAGCTGTGTGCTCACAGAATAGACAGCGCATCAGGAATCATGTGTGTCTTACTTGAGTTAACTCAACGTCATCGATCTTAAATTCAGCCTCCGGATGAGGTTGGGTGGCCTCAAGTACCTGTTTAATTGTGACAGGACGAAGGGTGCTCGCGGAACGACTCTATAGATGTTAATTCGATTTAGACTGATGAAGCTTGCGATGTATAATCCAGACTACTTACTCCGCGTGAAGCACTTCCACCCGGGCTAGCTTGACTCCCACCCTGTGAACCACCGTAGTGGGTAGAAAATCCACCTGCACCCGCTCCCCCGCCAGCCCCGTAGGAAGTATAACCTCCTCCGCCATAGTTACTGCCGTAGTCTGGGGATCAGGTCAGCGTAAACCGCATAAAAGGGCTCGGTGGTGATATCCCTACCCATGATGTATTCACTTGTGTTTAATGTTGTTGAGAAATAGAGTGCGAGGGGTGAGAAAACTGAGGATGAGTGTGGGGTTAAAGCAGGTTCGATCCTCTATCACAGACACGCTTTACGCGTTCGTGTGGGTTGCGAGGACTGTTTGGCGTTAAGTGGAGCCGCAACAGTAGGGCCGGGTAACGGTCACAGAACTCTCGATATGATCACTTGTGATAAAAATAATAATAAAATATTTCCCATTTTTGTCTTGTAAGAATGTAGCTAGACAACAGCTGCATTGATCTAAGAATTTTAATTTCTAGACACATGAAGTGGAGGACCATGATCTCTGGGCTTAAAGTTGGAGATGAATCATAACATGCTGGTATCGTGAATGGGAGCCTGAGGCAATGACCACTGGTTGCCTGACAAAATGTAAGAAAAAACAGGCCAAGACAGATATCTAGTGAGGTGAGATATCACACTAGCCCCAATTAGGTAAATTATATATGCTCTGTATTTTTCTCAAGTTATCATGGTTTGTGCATTCTGTCGTTACTCAAGTAAGGATGAGTTTGTGAGTCTCTGGTTCCTACAGGAGGGGGGAGTCCCAGAATTACTCGAAAATTTATGGAGTATGATACTCAGATGCTTTGTCGCCGAAATCTCCCAACAGCCAGCTAATCACGAGGATATTGGCGTTAGGGCATCCAGATAGTTCAGGAATTTCCATGATAATACCGGTATTATGATACGGTACTCGTACGAGTACCATATAGTACAAGTACTCGAGTACAAGTACTAGTACTAGTACACGCAAGGCTGGGGAAAAAAATAAGCGAAAACGCCAAGATATTTCTATGATAGTAGCCACCCTGACCGCGGGCACGAGCATGTGCAAGTACCGTTACGGTGCTCGAGTGCTCGTATATATAGTACCGGTAGGGGTATATCGCCGCCGCATCTTCCCACATATTCCGTTTTTTTGGAATTGATGAATGATTTGCGACGGACAAATTAGCCTCCTTTCGCTCCCAGCTCCAAGGGGAAGCAGCGCACCACCATCAATCTCGCGAACCTGCCTCCTCAATCGCCTCCGGGAAATACTGTAACCCTCCGCAAACGTCTAATAATCCCCTGTCTGACAGACCTTCTGTGATCCGGCCGTTTCCGACGATCCTTCGCAGATACTATACGTACCGGCCAGATACCCAATACGAGTAACCGAAAAGGCTTATTTGAAATATTATGCGAAGGTATCGAGCTCGTGTTCTGGTATGGAGGTTCGTGGTGGTGCAGGCAGGGGTTCGAGATATCATCATTTCTACCAGATTAAACCATCCTCTGCCTCTGGCGGTGTCGAGCGCTAGGACTCATACCCCCTGTCTGTACTTGTACCATCACTAAGTCTTGCATCTACGGTATACCCGAGCACTGTACCTGCGACTACGGGGATATATCAAGATTCGTCATGTCATAGGTTCTTCAAACGCCCGGCTGCGGAAAGTTACAACTATCGATCTGAATTTGGGTATCTTGTGGCCGCTTTGAAGCTTCCCCGACCCGCGCACGATATCTAATTTCGGGTACTCGTACACCGCCTTTTGGAGGACAAAGATTAATTTCTCGTGTTCTACTACGAGTAACATACGCTGGTGCTCGCCACTGCGCTGCATCAGGCAGTGTGCCATTACAGTACTCCGGTTCCATATCAAAAGCCCATGAATTGAGCCGGTGTCGCTTGCGCAAGGCCTTATAGTGGGTCATGGTAATACGATCCAGACCACTTGCCGTAGGTATACCGCAAGAACTCTTGAAATCTACTATCTCCTTTGCAGGGGTTAGTTTTGCAGTCGACTCAAAATAGATTTATTTTGTTTGACAGGTTAACAGAATCACGAATAACTTATCATACCAGTTCACGGGATCCAGCACGCTCTCCACCCTCAGGTTCCACCGTTTGGGGAAACTACTGTACTAATCCTGCTAAGGAGGTTTTGACTCAGAACCTGGAGATTACAGGGCTTTGCGATATCACTATTATTGATGTTCCTGTGCGAGCGCTTCTACTCGAGTATCATATCATACTACAAACCGAATTCTAGGGGTATGACACAGAGAATTCCTATCCCAATCGGCCCGCACTCGCCACAAACAATGTCAGGTCGCCACTATGCGCCTCCTCTTCCCCTGGTTCGCGCCACCCGTCGATGTTGCTAGCCGATCCCTGAGTCTCTCATTCTGTCACCTCCTTAGGAATAAATCTCATCCGCCGGGGGCGTGCATGTGTTGTTGCCACCGCGCTGCTACATTCGGTAGGGTGCCCTCGGGGTAATACAGTACGGTAGTATACAGTAGTTGAGGACCTCTGAGCCTAGAAAAAAGCAGTTAGACCCGATATTACAACAATTGCACGCATGTGGCGTGCCGGTTTCCCAACTTCTCAGCAATTAGCTACACAGTACTCGAACTATTACTCCCTCACCGACTGGTCTAGGATCCAGGAATATGGCAAGTATTTCGACTACGGTAACCCAACGGTCAGAGATCCCGACTCCTCTGAAAAATGAAAAAAACTTGTGAGAACCTCTGCCCATAAGCACGATGGGTATTTCATCAGAATTCCCCCTCCAGAGAGGCTTAGTGGACCCTACCAGCCTGTCTTCCGTCTTGAAACCAAAATTCGAGGACAAGGACTCGTCTGAAGCAGAGGAACTCCCAAAGCAACAGCACAATACAAGAAGAAAGCAGGGTCCACCCGCCGATTACCCCTACAGATATCCCTCCGCCTGCGCGGGATAATGGTTCGGGATAGTAGGTTAGAATTGGAAATGGTGCGATATCGCCGACGGTGGTTCCGGTGAGGGCGTGGTGTTTCCAAGAACCATCATGATACGAACCGATTCTTTGGTGTATATAACTCACCCGCACCCGCAAAAGTGGGCAAAAAAAAAAAGGTCGGACGGCATATCGTACTAGCATAGTCCATTCCTGCCGCCCCACTGCTTGTTTGTGGGACGAGGCACGGCACCCTCCAACTGCCGTACCGTATGATGCTCAGCCTTTTCCGAGAACTATGATATGTTGAACAGAATATTGATGGAATACAGGAGTACGGTGCAAGATCCAATTTGACCCCGATACCGGTATAATGCTTGCACGGGTATGATACTCCCACGCGGAGACCTGTCCCGTGTACTAAAAAAACCGGCACTCAGAGGCCTTATTCTTCGGCCGTACGAGTGTTGTGCGAGGTGCCACTAAGCCGAATGTGCTTGCTAGGGCATCGCCGGCGCCCCAGTAGTGGCGCAGGTTCGGAAACGTCAAGGACCACGGACTTTTTCACGCAAGCGATCTACTGTATAGGCTATTTATTTCGCGCATCCCAGAACATCTGGACTCCTTGACTGCGGGGAAAAGAGGGGAACTATCATAAGCTGCTGCCTCCTGGGGGTTGTATAAATGAATCGGTAAAACGAAACGGCGCGGTAAGTTCCGGGTGAACCAACCGAAACTGAAAGGTTTACTAAAGGCTCTCCATAGTAGACTATCATACCGGTACTGTACAGTACACAGGAGCATCGAAGGTTTTATCATTCTTCCACGATTTTTTTCCACGAGCACTCCCAAAGAATTCAATAGTGCAATCACATAACGTCGCATAGTATATAGGATAAGGGATAGAGCGCCCTCCAATATATCGTTGACCAGCGCCGGTCGACTCGCATCACCGATACAAGTAAGATACCATTTTCAATACCCAGTTAGGCACAAATGGAGTAGTTCCGGTTTACACAAACGGCTTAAAAACTAATAGCATTTCCATTTCCGCCACGGGCCACATGGACGGGGGATTTCCCGTGGCCAGGGATAACGGTACCGGCACACGAACCGGGACAGCAAAGTGTCGAGCAGAAGGGAATGCCTGTACTAGTACTGCCCTGCTCCCACAGGTGAAGGCCCGGACACGGTGCGAAAATGGAATGAGGCTCGATTGAACTGCTGGACGGTACTTAAGGGGGGGAAGAGTTCCCAACCAAGACGAACCATGGTACCGTATTGGGGAATGGATTGGGTTAAAAGGGATGATGGATGATGACTTCGTGACGCCCGACGCGCCGGTACTGCACCTCTACTCAGGCACTGCACGGATTCCTCTAACTGGTATGCACTTGAACCGCACCTGCGCTTCCAGACCCGACCAAACGCCTTGGTTGCGAATTCCTGCTGCCGCCTTATCTCACACTGGCAGTGCAATCATGTGTGAATTGACTATCCCCAACTTGGCGGGTGGGACATTTCCCCTCATTTGCAGGGGGGGGGAGGCGCCCGGTGGGAGAGATGTCCTCTCATCCATGTGATCCGAAACTCCGGCCTCACAGAAGCTGGTGCCAGTCGTGAGAATGCTGCGCAAAAGGACATCCGACAAGCGTAATTCAATTGCATTGGCGTAGTAAGAGGCGCCTATTAAATGAAGTATTTTGGAGAACTCTCGTGAAACAAGAGTCTGGGATATGACACGGTACTGGAAATCAAGGCAGTCTATGTTCGTGATTTCTCATACCGCAGGAGTATTTGCATGTAGCAGCCGTATCAGGGAAGTATCAGGGCACACCAGGAGGCTCTCTCTGGGCTTGGCGTTTTGCATTGCAACGGCACCGTGAGATCTCGTGAAATCCACTACTATCTCGAGAAGGATTAGCGTTTTCCTGATACAATAAGAGATCGGCCGGCTAGGTGTGTTGGTTCTCGCTAACCGGTATTCGCAATTCTGTTAACCTGCTAAGCTAAACCTATGGTGGGATGACGGGCGGCCGGAGATAGTGGATTTCACGAGATTTTACGGTACCGGTAGTAGACTAGCAGAGTGCTTCCGTCGATAGCTTCCGGCACCTTAACGCTGGGCTGTGGCAGCACTTTTTTTTTCACTGTAATACAGTACGAGTACGGTACGGTACTGGTACTTGAGTACTAAACTAAGCACTTGATAACGGAAAGGGTCCATGCGTGATACAGTAACCCCAAAACGGCAAGCTCCGATCGACCCCCTTTTGGGATTGGAGCCTTCCTAGTTCGGCCAATTCCCAAGCCCACGGTTTCCCCGTGTTCATCTTGCGCTTTACTCGTACCCCGATTCAACTGGGGAATTTTGTCCTTGACCGCCACTTGTGCTAGCTGGTACGTAAGGTATTGCAAGTCGTTTCTCCGGCTGTGGAGGTGGAGCTCAATGCATCCGCCGCAGTGTCCAATCCGGTCCGTCGAGCTTAACACCGTTCAGTGGCTCTCGAGATTGGTGTTTGGAGACTGAAAAAAAAAACAAGGCGAGAGCGAGAGCGGAGACAAGGTGTGATGCCTATCCTCGCCCACAAATTAAGAGCTTAGACCTTCCATATATACAGGACATTACGACCCAGCCAGGATATTTGCTCTGGTCCTTCTGGTGTGCATCGGACGTGGAAGAAAAAGCGAGATGCCCATAGTGTGATCCCCGGGTACCGTACTGTGCAGGTCCAGGGAGGAGCGGTTTTTGGGCAGTTATATTGGAACCAACTTATCACTCTTACCGTATGCTCACTGCAGAGAATACTGAGTGCCTATACCGTAATGCTTTGATCGGGGACGTATTTACTGGTCGAGCCCGGATCGATCCTTCATGCCCGTTTAGATGCCGTATAATATTATGAGCATCTACCCACACGCTTCCTGTTATTGGCTCTCCCTCCGTTCCAGCAGGCTGGGTGTGGCCTGTTTCTATATCATCACAGCTGCAGCTCTCACTCCATGGTATATAATACGGTAGACTCCACAGAATAAACCCCGGAAGTCGCTTTCTGTGCCGCTGTGCATGTATTATTCCTCGCTCCGTACCTGCTCTTGATCATCCCCCGCCTATCGATGAGACCTCCCTGGCAGTGGAACTTCACCGGAGCCGACTATCCCCCACACTGCTGTACGGTGCACCAACGCTTTCGCCCACCCTTTTGACCCCCCAGAGATCCCTACGGTACTGCCCCACCACCTCAGCAGAGGTCTGTGTTCTCAAATAATTATTGCTCATTCATACGGAATATATTCTTCCTTGATCCCTCGTCTTTGTTACTAGCTTGTCGTTGTCCCGTGGTTGTCGAAAGAAAATTTCTCATCTCTTCAACCGCTGTCAGCAGATCGTGTTGATCTTATCTGCTCGGCGTCAGCCCAAAACACTCGCCAGCAGTGACGCTTGTGTGCCGCCGCCGCCGTCAATTAATTCAAAACCATTCCTTCTTGTTTGCTTGTTCTTACCCGCCCGTCAATAGGTTTTCCCTTTCCAAGCTTCCTATTGCCTGCTCTCTCACTCACCTCCGGGGCGAGTGGCCACCCCTCCTTGCTTTCTTTTTCTAGGCTGTTGATTGCTTTTTCGTTGTCCCGTCGCGGACCTTCCATATCGCCTGCCCAACCTTTCCCTGTCGTTATATCAACCCGAATCCCTTGCCCCGAGAGCGGAGTAGGACAGGGGAGAAGGAGAGGCCGTTAAAATTTTTGTGTGTTTTGGAATTGGTTCTTCAGCCAGGGCGAGCTGCGGTCTCATTTTCATTTTATTCAGGGTCTCCCCCCCCCCCCTCGCCCCCCACCCCTCGGAGATCATTACACACACACAGCGCCGAGAGTGCGAAGAAGTGATTGAGTGAACGGGATTTTATCCCCAACGATCGGATATCAACTGCGAAGACCTATCAACACAGACGATAGATACCGGTAGTGCACGAAAAGCTGCTTTCTTCCTCCCTCATAGTTGGAGGCTGCTTTACTCTTTACCGGGACCACCGGAAGGTGGCAGAAATATAACACCATGTCCGGGGGGTACGTGCTCCATTCCATTTTCAGGATTGGGCCTTTCACTTCTTGAATCCCATCCTGTAGGTGGGACTTTTGGCCTCGCTGGTACTGGAGCTAATTTACCGAATCGAACCGGATAGATCTCTAAAGGACTTGTCAAAAACCCTGAATGTGGCCTTGTCCGCACCGCTCCCCGTCTATCCTTTACCGGATGACGTGCTTAATGTCATACATGCTTACCTCAACAAACATATAAATTCCGATGACCACGACTCCCAACGACTTCACGACGAGCTGCTGAGCCTACATGAATCGAAGGTCCGAAATAAGCCGGAGAAGCATGCTACATTTCTAGCATGTTTCCGGGCCCTTCGGCCCGGCCTGATCGGTGTGGAGAGACTATTAAAGTGGTGGGATATACTCGTTCGACCAACCCTAGACTCCATGGGTCAAGCAAAGGTTGTTGTGGCGGATGCACGGGCTATAGTTCTCAGTGTGCTAGCTTATGATGACGAGGATGACCCAACGGGAGAGAAGGCAAAGGCATCGGCAGTATTTACGGATAAACTGTTTGAAGTTTTCCTAGAGAAGACCAAGCTGATATCATCAGATAGAGGTGCCGGGTTTAAGGAAGAACAGAAGCAGAGATTCGTTTCTGCGAATGTTGAGGCTGTGCTTCTGGCCTTTGGGAAAAGGAAGCCAAAGGTTGGTTATGGCTCTGCGAGATCACGAATGGCCGGGGCTGACTCGGGAAATAGGTGTTCCTCGAGAAGATCGATAGCTATGTGGTGCAGAAGGAGTACAGGCTGCAAGTGTTGGGCTTGTTGTGCAGCTTCGTGCGGTTACAGGGGCCACATCTCTACCAGATCCTACAGACCGAATTGCTCGACCACCTTCTACAATGCCTTGAAAACGATACATCTACCACGGTCATCTCCTTAGCTCTGACCGTCTTGATCATGTTCATGCCTCATTTGTGCAACTCATTAGCATCTTATCTGCCTAGGCTCTTCGTGGTCTACACCAGGGTGCTTTGTTGGGATAAGTTTGGTGTAGTGCGTTTGGAAGAGATGAAATTCGCTGGACACAAAGACAATTATTCCAGGGCAAATACTCCTCTGCCCATCGCCAAGAGCGAAAAATTCAATATCTCTTGGCGGAAACTGGACTCTTCCTTTGAGACTGCGACTTCGACGACCCCAGATGTGAGCGATTACTTCACTTTCCTTTATGGATTATATCCTCTCAATCTTATGGCGTTCATCCGGGAGCCCTATAAGTTCCTAGAGCGAGCAAACCACAAGGACATTGACCACTTAGATATCGACGAAGAGACGATAAGACAGCGAACAGAAACATACCGCCAACGGCACGCGCTTCACCCGAATTTCCTGAATCTGACAGCTGAGACGGAGCTAAGTGATCAGAGTCGCTGGATGAAGGTTGAACCGGCGGACGTGACGGCGGAGTGTATCGGTCTTGTTAACAGCAGCATCCCAATGGGTTCTGCGCACGATTCAAGGGCTAAAGGAGCTGTTCCCGCTGCTCCCACAAAACCAGGACTCCCCGAGGCTCTTGTGCCCACGGAGGATATACCCAATGAAAGCCTATTGTCTTCCGAAGCTGTAGATGATGACCGTGCATCCAACTACGCATCCGACGCATCTGCACAAAGTTGGAGGGGCGACACCACTGGAATATACCCAAAGGACAATTACACAGAGGTCCTTGGTCTCTTCTCACGCCCTCCCGCGGGATACGGGGCCCACTCAAGGGATTCTCCGTATACAATGCCTCGGGATTCCAAGACACCCGATAGTCCAACAATACCACACACGATAGCGCCATGCGAGGAAGAGGAGCGGCTCCAAGACATGATCCGGCTCCAAGAGAATTTGCGTGCAAACTTGCATGAGTCTATGAA
Source organism: Tuber aestivum (assembly GCA_900010015.1). NCBI lineage: Eukaryota > Fungi > Ascomycota > Pezizomycetes > Pezizales > Tuberaceae > Tuber > Tuber aestivum. The sequence goes on along the minus strand of LN890943.1, from coordinate 757,450 downwards.
GAACGACTCAACGCATTCACTGCCGCCGCTTCCCGGGCCACCTCCTTCTGGCCCACCCCCGGGATATGGAAGTGTTACGGCCTCGCCCCGACTCGACGCCTACGCTCACTCACTCAGCCAAAATACAGTGCCGCGGTCACCAGCACTTCGGCCGGCCGCATCCGACACCCAGGGGACTATCGCATTCCTACAAAGGGAGGTGATGTTGCTCAAGAATGACTTAAATTTCGAGCGTTATCTCAAACAGCAACATCTTTCCCATATTGGCCATTTGCAAAGAAAACATATTAAGGAGGCCACTGCGGAAGCAGAGACACAGAATTTAGTTAACACTAATAAGACATTGAAGGCTAAATTAGAAGAAGCAAAGAGGGCCCATACAGCTTCGAAGCAGGAGGCTTTGAAGTGCAAATCCCAGGCTAAAAAATGGGAGGCTGAGCTCAATTCTAGGATAAGAATCTTGCGGGAAGAGCAAAAAGAATGGAGAAGTGATGAAGAGTCAACAAAGCAAGCTCTCCAGGCGGCTAGAGAGGAAGCAGACAATTTGAGGAAGCTACTGGCTGAGAACGAAGCGGAAGGACTGCGAACTCGACAGAAACTCCAATCGATCTCATCAGAGATGGAGGAAGTCAATAAACTCCGAGCATTTGTCGATCACCTTAGCAGCAAGTTGGCTCAGCATGAATCTCACTCCGAAGAATTCGAGATGCGCAAACATAGTGAAGAGGCCGCCCTAGCCCAGGTGGAAAGGATCAAGATGAGATTACAGTCACGGGAGCAGGAGGCACAGAAGATGAAGCGGTAGGTTCCGTACCCATTTATTGCAGAGTTTTTTTGCTACTTTCGGTACTAATAATTACAGTGGCTATGAGAACAAAATCCAAGAATTGGAATCACGGATTAGTTCACTGTCAAATCCTATGCCCGCTGCTCCTGGCCAGGCTTTGCAGGGAATGATCGATAATGCCCTTTCAGCTACGAATGCTCGCCTCGCTTCATTGAAGAAGGAACACAACCAGCTTCTGAGCAGATATTACAATTTAAAGATCAAGTGTATCAAACTTCAAGCAGATCAAGAGCTTTCAACCCTTTCTCTACAGCACGGCAGTCCTGACAACCACCAAATATCCCCCATTAGTCAGGGATTTAACGACCTGCACTCGTCCCTCGCTCTCTCTGATAGTGAAGGCAGTCAGTGCCATAGCCCACGTGGGGGTAACCACCTTTACCACTCCGAGGAGTCCACAAGCCCCCATTCGGGCAGTTATCCTGATTCGGCGAAAAGCAACTATTCGGGTGGCCAGAATATGTATTTTTCGCCTAATGATCGTACCCAGAGTGCTCAGGCTGCTCCAAATAGTGTTGTGCATCCTACGCCGCCAGGTTATATCCATCCTGGGCTAACTACAACGACCGGGAATGGCCAGGTTTCGATGGGATTCAGTAGCCCAGAGCCGCATCAACACCCATCACATCAGCCGCAACACCAACAGAATCATCCGGGCCAACAGCAGCCGCCGGTTCAAGAGCGCCCCAGCTCATCACCGCTAAGGCGCGGCCCTTCGGCCGCCGGGAGCACATTTTCCAACACGGATAGCCAGAGTATGAAGACAGTCACTTCCACCACATCATCTGAGAAAAGACGACAGGAGAAAATCAAGGCCAACTCGGAAATCAGAGTGAGAGGAAGAGGTACGTGAATTGATTTTTTTTTATATCAATTGCCTTTGTTCATCTGCTTTCTTCCCTTCTTGGCCCTGCTCCTGCCCGTATTTCTTAACTCCCGTCAATTTCCCTCATATGTGCTTCCAATCCCATGGGCGGTTCAACTTAGCGTGCTCTTTCCCCCCATTTTTCTTTCTTTTTTCTCTACCCCCCACCACCACCACCAACCAACACCCCGAGTCCCGACCCTAAACCTCCATTCCCCTGCCAACGTGGCTTGTTTGGGATAACGGCTGTGGCTCAAGTTAAATTCCTTACATACCTCTGCACCCCTTTTGGCATCTCATCCCAAGCCCCATTCTTTTACCACATTGAATATCATAAGCAGGATACCATACATATTACCTAACATAACTAACCTCTTTCTTTTTCACCCTTTACCACAGGTGGCGTCCAGAACATTGGCAAAAAAGATAAAGAAAAGGCGGCGAAAAAGGAGGATAAGAAGAAGGACAAGAAGAGCAGGTTTCCGACTGGGAGTGGGTTAGCTGGTATCAGAGGGTTTGTCTAAAGTTTGTTGTTGGTAGCATTTCGTCCTTTAGGTCTTGGGTGGGTGGAGTGCAGATGCTGCAGGAGCCGCGCAGAGGAGGAGGGTACTCGAGCATTGTACTTGTCCCGGGCTAGAAGTACTCTACAAGGAAATGGTCTGAGGTAAACTTATACTTCGTATCGGCGTTCAGATACGTACAGTACATTTTTCTTCCTTTTTACCATACACTCTATTAATACCTGTTTTCCGGTACCTCTGCCTGGGGCGGGTATCGTGGTGGTGGCTCTTCTTCTGAATGTTGTTGTTTCCACGGGCATGATACTAATTGCCAGTACAGTACCGGTAGTTTGCTCACTCACCGGTACTGCTACTGCGGCTATCATACCTCAGCAACTACAAATATCTAATGCCATACTTACCCGTTATCGGAACTGGATAGTGAGGATTTATTTCTTTTCCTTTCCCTTTCTTTTTCGCGGTGGGCCTGTTTTGCTTTTCATTTCGGTTCCTTCTTTCTTGTAACATTACAGTATTGTGTTTTTCTTTTCTTTTTGTATATATTATGATGCCCTACGGTACTCATTACGTTACCGGCACGTGGGGGGGGGGATGGAGTACCGGTACTGGTATTTCTGTTATGTACTCGGGTGCTCGGGTGCCTTATCCCTTTCTTTTAATTTTTCTAATGTCATATTTTCATATTTCTTAGTTTCTATTTCCACTGCTTCTTCCCCTTGCTGGAGAAGCACTAGTGTACCGGTATATGATACGAGTAACGTTTTCGGGATACCGATATCATGTCCCTGTGGGGTACTCGCACAGTACGGTACTGTACTCGTACTCGAGTATGATACAGGGTACAAGTACGAGTACAGTAAACCCGGAAGAAAAGAAAGAAAGAAAAAAGCAAAGTGAAGAAAAGAAGTTGTGCGAGTGCTGTACTCGTACGAGTACTGTAGGGCGGGCGAAATTGGTTGGGGTGGGAGGGATTCAAGTTAAGCTTAGGGTCCCTGCATCCTGGATTTCGATTCCCCCCTAATCTGTGTTTGCTTTTGATACGGTGCTCGCAGTGGGGGGCCAAGTCCGGTGGGTTGAACGTGGACAGGCGGACGGGCCGGATTCCAACAAGGGGAATCTCGCATAGGAGAACTCCGAACAAGGACAAGTTACGGTACTTGTACTAGTACATCTGTTGTAGACAGAGCTTCCGCTTCTTCTTCCCCTCCTTCCTTTTCCCCATGCATGGTCTGTCATCGTGCGGTAGAATGCGATACCACGGGAGGGGGGGTACCGCACCATTACCGTACCGGTGCCGCAAAACCTGGGCGTCGGGTGCGCTCTCTGGTACCTGTATCATACCCGTACATGTACAGTACTCGAGTACAGTGTACCGATTGCGCGATATTTAACCAGCTCACATATCAACACCTGTATCATGTTCCTGTAGCGTAAGGGCCTCAATAACTTGTGGTAATGGGTAGAACCCCATTCCGGAAAGTATGGGTTTGTAATATTTGTAAGCGCAGTAGATGTTCCTCTTCCCCACCCGCGATTTGAGCGTGTATATATATGTATGTGAATATTTATTTCTTTGGTATGCGCTATCATACTGATAACTCCTTTTCTACTTCAATGGTTTCTATCCCGCTGTTCTTCGCGAATAATTCCTCCGCCTGCACTCGTAGCCTCTTCCTCAACAACGCTGCAGGCTTCTGCGGTTGCCTGAGGGGGTTATTCTCCCCTTCTTTGTCCCGCTGCTTTGCGAGGGCATGGTAGAGTTGGTGGTCCCATCTAATATCACCAACATCATTAGCCGTCTGCACACCGGTATACCGCCAACAGGCGATATCCGAGGAGGAAAAGAAAAAAAAAAACAATGCCGGATAAGGCGGCTCACGGAGATAAGTCCTCGGGCTCGGGTGGGTACACAAACGGCTCCTTTAATTCCACCGTCATCTTCTTGATTGCTCGGGGCCGATACCATTCGATTTTCGCCCGGCTGAGATCCTTGTTCTTGGCCCGCTGGATCTTTTGTTGCTGGACGAAGGACCTTACGGAGAGGACCTCGACATTGTAGACGTGTAGTAGGTAGTCTTTTAGATCCAGTTTATTTATGTTTAGGGGAACGATGAATTGTGCGTAGTTTGGCGGGAGGTGGGGTGTTCGGACGAGTGCAAGGGTGAGATTCGGACTGGGAGGAGTTTGTTAGCGGGAATTGAGCAATTGAGGTTAATTAGAGGAACCAACAAACTTACAGGAAGACCTTTTTTGTTCCGAGAGGCATTTTTGAGTGTAGATCATGGAGGATGCGGTTGTTTCCCCAGATATCGCTGCTCGGGGATGAAAAAAGAGGTGCGGCTCTTGGGCAAGTTTTGTCACTGGTGGTTGCTTGAAATGTTTCGTTTCCCGAGCTGTCTTGGCGTGAGTTAAGCTAACCTCATTCACTCCGGCTGGAGCCTCTTGCACTCGACTCCCTCACCACCACCGATAATTCAACAATCCATCAATCATACCAACCGATATGTCAGCTTCAAACAGACACTCCCCCCGCCGCGAAATGCCCTACCGGGAGCGTGGGTCAGGCCACGGCTCCCGAAAGCGCACCCGCTCCCCGGAACCAGACCCCAACCCTCCATGGCGGAAACAGCACCAGTCTAAGAAACGCTCCCCCCCTCATCCGCAGCGAGCGGAGAACAGCGCAGCCGGCCCCAGTGGTGGCGGAGACGACCACTTGGAGCGACGGAAGCAGGAGCGCCATGTTCGTGAGCAGACGAGACTCAACGCGCTTCAGGAGGATGAGCAAATGCGGGAGTGGGTGAACCAGGAGGATACGTTCGTGCTCAAGCAGGCGAAGAAGAAGGCTGAGATTCGCGTTAAAGAGGGGAGGGCGAAGCCGATTGATTGGCTTGCAGTAAATTTGAGGGTTATCGATAAGGATAGGAGTCCGCTCGATGACGAGATTGCCGATGAGGATCTGGACGTTATTGACCCGGTGTCCATACTAGATGGATTGGACGAGAAGCAGTTGGAGGAATTGGAGGCTGAGATCGACGCCTATATTTTGCTGGAGACTAACAGCAATAACCGAGAGTACTGGGCTGTAAGTTCTACCTCCCCTCTGCTGCTTCCTAAAGGCCCGAAAGTTAATATCCGCGTTCAGACTATGAAGATCATATGCCGAGACCGCCGCGATAAGTCGAAGGAGTCTGCTCCGGAAGGTAGAGCTGTTAGTTCTGTTGCTGGAGATGTCGATAAACTCTTCAGCTCCAAGTCTCTAGAAGAACTACAAACACTTGAAGCTCAAATCGTCAGGAAACTCAACTCGAATGAGCCGATTGATGTAGATTATTGGAACGAGCTCCTACGTAGCTTGAGGGTTTGGAAAGCTAAAGCTAGCTTGAAGAAGATTTACGGCGATGTGATCAAGAGCCGTCTAGAGATCCTTGTTAGGCAGCAGAAGGAGGAGGCAAAGAGTGTCAGGGCAAAGCTCGAGGCTATCCTCAGCGGATCAAAGGGTGTTCTAGAAGGGCTCCAATCAGAGGATGAAAAGAAAAATGTTGTCTATAAAGAAAGCCGGGCTGTGCCTTACACCATAGAAATGGACCCGGAGCCAATGTTGAGATTACGCCACGAAGAGAAAGGACTAGAGTCCGCCGACGAGAAAGCCTTCCTCGAGCATCTGGAGGAGGAACGCCAAAAGGTGCGAAAAATGGGTTACGTCCCCGTGAAGGCTCGACAGCAATACAAAGCCCCATACAAGAAACGCTTCTTCTGGCAGAAACGCGCGCTGCCGAAAGTACCAGCACCCAATGCCCCACCAACCTCCCGTTTTGCCGCAGTTTTCGATAACGACGATTTCTCGCAAGCTACGAAAGCCCTCTACGAACGGGAAGTTGCCCGCGGTGTCGGCGACAACGAAGAAATCTTCACCGGCGAAGAGGAAGTTACCACGACGGGCCCCAAACCAGCCTGGGCGAGCAAATACCGTCCCCGTAAACCCCGTTACTTCAATCGTGTCCAGATGGGATACGAATGGAACAAATACAACCAAACACATTACGACCACGACAATCCCCCACCCCGTGTCGTTCAGGGATACAAGTTCAATATCTTCTACCCGGACCTCATCGACAAGACCAAAGCTCCCACATACCGTATAGAGCGTGAAGGTGGGCGCAAGAGGGGTCAAAGCTTCGCACCAGCAGGGGAGGAGGATACGTGCCTTATCAGGTTCATTGCCGGACCTCCGTACGAGGACTTGGCGTTCAGGATTGTTGATAAGGAATGGGATTACTCTGCAAAGAGAGAGAGGGGATTCAGGAGCTCGTTCGATAAAGGGATTTTACAATTGCATTTCCAGTTGAAGAAGATTTATTACAGGAAGTAGAATAGCGCTAGATAGAAGAGGTTGCGCACGGCATTGTATGTATGCTGTCCGATTGTTTGCCCGTGGCCACTTGCTGGCGGGTCGTTCGCCCTGGAGGGTCCCACTCGCAGTTGGAGCTAGCGCTCAACGTGTACGAGTATGGATAGTGGGAGTATCGGCCCTAGTTTTACGAAATAAACTAGGTCTACAACGCGGCATCCTTTAATCATATGATATTATCATACCGGTATCATAATATTATTGTACGAGTAGTTTCTCTCCCTCTATCTCCCCACCTTTAACCCCAATCGACCGCCACAAAGCGATAAAGCAGTACCTGCCGTAGGCTTTATCAAATGTTTTATCTCCCATTCCCATTTCAGAATGTAGGTTAGCCAGTATCAAGCCCAGGGAAATAACAGGTGAACAGCCCGATATATATATATATATCCGAACCGGGCACAGTACAAGTATACCGGTAAATTTAATTCCACACGCTACAAAATTCGTACAGTATATCACACCATGAGTCACTTTCCGCTCTAGACATTGGAATCTACGAAGCACGGTAGACTAAGGTATTATTATACGATAAGCGGACTGACTGACCTGGGGGGGGGGGCCTACCGGAAATCCCAGGAAAACCGCGAGCCCACCATCCACACGGGCTCTACCACAACTCGAGCACCGTACCATATCTATCATCTATCTACAGCATCATTCCCACCGGTATTCCATTCGATTACGTACTGCACCAGCACCCTTATCAAAAAGCGTGATCCGACCACCCGATAGCGGATCTAATCCAACGATACATAAATTTATATTCCCATCCTGTGATGCGATAGCGCTTCCCTCCTAGGATCTTCGCCGGCCGGGCGGAGGAAAAGAGAGAATAACAGAATCAACAAATGCCCGCTACTTCGTCGGAAGAATACGCGAGAGCTTCCTGCGAGATCTGAATTCTTATGATATGATAACCCACGGGTTTCTAAGCCGAGTTAGCCAGTCTAGAATCTGGGCAAAAAGCCTCCGGGGGACGTGACGGGATTTTGGAATTCTTTGAGGTCTTGAGGGGGGTGGTTGATAGTGATACCGTACAGTACGGTGTGGTACTGTATTGGGCTACCGGTATATCCTCGAGTTATCATACAGTCTGGCATGCCGTAGCGCAAGACACCGGCCGCACATACATATCATAAGATAAAGAAGAAGAGCTGCACCAATCAATCACCCAAGGACCAAAAAGCGTAAATAGACAACACACACTTTCCTTTCTCCAAATGCCGTATCCAATGCTCTTTCTTTCCTCTCTTCTTTCTTTCTTTCTGGAATTCACCCACGTATAAAGATACTCACCAGCTCTCACTCGCTTTCTCGATTGCTGATGTTTTGCCGCTGTAAAAATACTCAAACTTACGGTAACTCGAGCTCATAGACTGCCCTCCCCCGGGAAAGGATCTCTGATCCAGACAGGCAAGCGGACGGACGGACACACTTCTGCTCCTGTCGACTGAGCACCGGGGCTCGAAGGAAGGGACCTATGATACCGTACTAACAAAACCCTCCGGCCTCCTATCATACTGGTGCAACAGGCCGCCACTCCTCCTCCTCCTCCCCTTTGCTTCCCAAAGCAAAAACCGGAATGACAGCCCACCCATCCACGATACCACTGTTCCAACTACAGTACAGTACCGTATGGATAGCTTGTTTATCGCCGATCGAGCGTTGCCAAGACAATTATCGCCGACACCGTCATCCTTAGGAGACCGACTGACACTACTCGTGGACTAACTTACCGTCGCTTTTAGGCTGCTCCACCCATCACGCTACGAGTACAACGGACCCACCGGCGGGGGCGAACCCCGACTGCCGTAACCAACCATACTAACATACTCGCTAACCAATGCAAGGGGCAACACGAACCAGTATCGCGCCGAGTGAGAGTACGTGTTTGATATGATGTGAGGGATATGATGATGTCATACCGTGGGAGGGGCGGGGGGGGGGGGGGGACATGGCACCGTTACTGTTGCCTACGGTACTCGTACAGTATGATATTTGTAGTGTGCCATGCCGGAAATGATTTCTGGCGGCGGCGGCAGCGGCGGCGGGGAGATGACCGGAGTGGAGTGGGGGAGGGGGTCGGGTTTGTTCCGTTGTCTGTGACATGGTGTATGTAATTGGTTGATGCGATGCGATGTGATATTCGACCGATCCCGAAGCTTGTTTGTTATTAAGAAATTCACTTCCCTTGTCTCTCTCTCTCTCGGTTTGTTGGTTTGCTTGTTTGTTTGTTTACGATTCTGAGGGATTGGATTGGAGTGAACGGATTATGTACATTCGCTGATCCGACCGGCCGACAGACATACACCATCCTATCGCTCGCGTGCGGAACGGAGGAAAAAAAAAAAAAAAGAAAGAAGAAAAGAAGAAAAGAAAAAAAAAAGAAAAAAAAAAAGTCAATTACGGTACTTTTAACCTTTTAATCTACGGTACGGCAGCTCACCGCGCAAACCGCCAAGAATCCGCTATCCTCCAGACGCGTCTTCCGGATCCCTCCTTTTTCCTCTGGTTCGGGGTCAATTCCTCCTTCCTTCAGCACACCCACACCCACTCGCGCAGAAGCCATTTTTACGATAGGAAACAAAAAAAAAAAAACAAATGAGCGGACGAAATACGCTCATAATTCAGCCCTCCAAGGAAGCCCCCGGAACGATTCACCTCCTCCCCTGCCATGTAAAATATACCGGCAGCGCAAACGCTACGAAGCATTGGGTTGTGAATGCCGGAGAAGTTGACGGTTTTTATTTCACTCTCTTTTTTATTCATTCACGCTTGGTTGAGATGTGCTAATTGGGGGTGTGGCGTGGGGTTGGTTGGATTGGGTTCAATAGGAACTAAGGTTGCGCATTTTCGCGGGAGGAGGTTGATTGGGAAGGGGGTTTCGCTGCCCGAGGGGTATTCTGGTTTGTTAGCCAGTGGATTTGATTGGATGGATAGAATTGAGGGCAAAGGGCTAATAATGGATTGGGGGGTAGGGCATGTATTAACGGTTACGGATGAAGCCCCTACGGATGTGATCGAGAGGTCGAAGAGGAATCGGCCGGTGGAAGAGGAAGAGGGAGAGGGAGAGGGAGAGGAGGAAAAGGGAGAGGTTAGAATATTTAAGGGGTTGGCGAACTTTGACCATGTTGTGGTTTGGGGTCATGATATAGCGCCAGAGGAGGAGTATGTTATAAAGGGGATGGATGAATGGATTGGGCTGGCGAGCAAGGTGTGTGTTTTTTCTGCCGGCCTGGTGTTTTGGGCTTTTTGGATCTAACGGTTTGCAGATTCACGGCTTTGAAGACGAGGACGAGGAGTCGAAGTAGATGATTTGGGGTTGGAAATGATTGTTCATGGGAGTTATGAGGGGAGGGGTCTATGCCTTCATCGGTCGGATACGGTAGTTCTTCCCAAGAAACTAAGCACCCGGTAATATCTTACTTCTTTTTGATTAGACCAGTATTGGTACTGGACTACGGTATCGTGATTGTCGGAGCATGTACTAGAGCATGATATGATACCACGGGGAAAGCCTCTTTTTCCCTCAATGACCCTATCATAACAGGGAATGCAAACGCCTCGGTTACCCAATGCCCAATTTCCAGTTTGTGGAACCCGTGATGTTTGTAGTAGAGATCGTTATCCCACGCCCGCACCTTCTGTGCCTGCCGGTATAAAACGAAGCTCTATACGAAGGTACAGCCCATAAGTTTTGTACGTTCCACAGGGGCTGACGGCAGCGAGCCTCGCTTGTGGAACCTACAAAACTTATGGGCTGTACCTCCGTACAACGGGCTTCTCAGATCTGTTGTACCGGTATTGGTACTGTACTCGGGAACCGTACCTGTGCGTTACGGTACATCTGGGGGGCCCGCACTAAATTCAGGTTCGGTATGCTCTGGTACTCGTGCCGGTACCCTGGAAATGTCTGAGTTTATTGCCGATTCTGGGTATTGCCCGACTTTTTTCCATCATACAAAAAAACGCCGGGAAACGCCCCTAAACACGACTCCCTCTGTTCCAACCCTTTACAAACCCCTGTCAGCTCCACCATAGGTTAGTTACCATATCTGGGTATCGCCCGACTTAAGGTACCCCCCGAGTACTTCATGCTGAATACCAGTACCTATAAAAAGTGTGTCGGTGCAAGCATTCTTGTGACAAGGAGATGAAGAGCAGGCCATGAATACGGCACGCTGGTACCCTGTACCGGCAATTTTTGACGGTCAAGCTCTGAGCGATAGGGCTGTATGATAAAAGCTTCCGTACTGAGGGCAAAGGTGGTGAGATCAAGTCTCTAACATTGTGTTAAATCCAAGAGCCACACCCATTCCTTGTCGTACAAGTTCCTTGATTGATTGCCCGTTGCAGTATGAAAACGGGGGCGGTGAATCGCGCATATTTGTATCCATGAGACAGGACCTTATCCGGCAGCCGTAAATTTTTGTACCGTGATGGAGTCCCGATGTCGGGAGTCTGCTTCGACGTTTGTGAGGCTTGTGACCTCCGTGAGACCGAATACACAGCCTTGCCGAAGCTCTCCATCGCTTAACGTTACTCGGATTCCGACCATAGCGCAAACAAGTTACTCGAGGTGGCTTAAGCTGGAGCACAAAAGCCTCTTTCCTCCATAAAAATCTCTAGCCTACCGGAGAGCAAGGGAGTGTTGCGCTATGCTCTATCCACTCGAGATTCGGTCCTAAGCGTCGAGCGGATTTATAGATATACCGGTAGATATTGATACCTCCCCCATTCCCAGCAGGATGCGAGGGCTCCGGGTGGATTTTATCGTTTGGTGTACCGATCAGTATGATGGAAATGCGGTGAGAAAAGAAGAGAGGGAAGGAATAGTTGGTTCCAGAGACACAATCTGCGTGCCAGAAGTTGGGCGAGGTCTCGGGTGGTAACACGTGATAAGGGAGGTTGCAGTCCGCAGCGGTGTCGCATCAAACTTTGATGATCAGGGGGACTGACAACCATACAGAAGACAGTAATTGTTTCTGTTTGCGACTGACGGCCGCCCGCCTTGTCCTCGAGTAAACCGCCCACCTGCTTGTGTCCGAAGGGGTGAGTGAATGGTACAAGCACAACCTTGCAGTTGGTTGTTTGACATCCGTCGTTGTTGTTGGTTTCATCACCGCATCGTACAGTACGGTACCAGTATGTGCTCGTACAGTACATGTACAAACCGGCACGACACCGGTATGATACCATGCGGTACTGCACCGGTGCTGCTGTGCAGCCATCCTCGAATCGATAACCGGTAATTCCTCGTCGCCCCTAATCCTCACCCCTAATCCTCACCGAATCCATCCCTAGCAACCGGTCCATCGAAAGATTACGGTGACCGCACTGGTGGGAGAGAGAGGCGGATTCGCCGAGATTGATGAAAGGCATTCCATTGTCATACCGGTATTCATTCACTCGTGCATTTTGTGGAGAAAAAGAAAGCGGAGAGGGTGTCCAGTGTGCGTAGCACGCTTCGGTTTGTCGTGATACAATGACCTTGTCATATCAGACAGGGCGAGTGGTTGCCTGGGCGGTAAAAAGAGGTTTGCAGTGGAACGAAGGGCAGGCGGTGACCAGTCCTGACCAGTCCCAGCCCAGGCCGTGAGGGGTTAATCGACAGAGGTGAGGAAAGAGTTGCTGCATGCGGCGATACGTTACTGTAACTTGCTTTTCTGTCATATCGAGGGGGGGAAAAACATACGGTAATCCGCGGCGAGCCGAAAATAACCACAGCCTTCTCCTTTCAGTCGTTGGCCAAGAGAAAATCTATTTGTTTGAGATTACGTCTGAAGGGGTTTTCCGAAATTGCAAGCACTTTTCACCACCTCCTCTTTTCTTCTTCTCGCCCCTTCCCCTCCATCCGCTCCTCCTTTGATCTTCTTTCTCTCACCCCTTCTCCACCTTGATGGCAGGGATTTCCCTTCCCTTCTCATGTTTTTTTTTTTGTGCTTGTCAGCCGGCACCTAGGGGAGTGGCCGTCACCGTCAAACTAATGCAAACCCTTTTTCCATTCATTGTTTCGACATTTTTATCTTTCCATGGAGGAAAAACGCAGAGGGTCGAACTTGTTGCGAGCAAAGGGCGAGAAATTAGGGAGGCGGGTTCTTAGGGGGAACAGGGAAAACTTTGGCGAAGAATCATGAAGAATGGATGGACACGACTTTGAACAGCGGAGCAAGCGATTTTTTTTTTTTTCCTCCCTCGGTTGAGACGTGCTCCCGGGGGGGGCACTGCTTGTTGGGAAGGGCGGGCGAATGAAGGGGACAAAGCGACCACATCAACGGCACACAAGGGAAGGGGGGAAGGGAGGCTGGGTGGGAGTGTGTGTGAGTGAGTGAGTGATGCGAGCTGGGACGCAAGAAAAACAAGGAGCTGCGTGGAACTGACTGAACAGGGGCGCGCGGCAGTCACTAACCACCCATTCTGGGATAGAAAAGAAAGGAGGCTCTTACGCCTTGGGATGTTCTGGCCCCATGTTCACACACCGGAGGGTAAGTGGACTTTTTTTTTTTTTTTCCTCTCTCCCCCCTTTCTTCTTTCTCCTTTCTCCTTTCCCTTTTCTCCCTTCTCCCCTTCCTCTCACCATCTCCTTTTCTTCGCCCCTTCCATTTTTTTCTGGTGAGGGACCTGTCCTCTTGGACGGTTTTGTTCCCCAGAGTTTCTCGTCGGTTCCTTCGGTTACATTTCTGGAGACGGGTGTAGCTGGTGTGTGTTAGCGTATGCACGGTACTTCGTAGACATGGTACAGTATCATAGTATTTTTGCCTTCGTGTTGCGACCGTCGCTGCTTTTGGGTGTGGTGGGAGGCAAATCTTTGTTGTAGCCTTGTTGAGAAGGAGTCTGCGACTCATTCTATGTCCCGAAATTGGTTAGCTTAGCGGCGTTGTGTGATTGAGTCAGACGCGCGGCACGAGGCTGGGTCTTGGCACTAGAATATATAAAGGGACGGGCATCCCTCCACCCTCCCTTTAAAAACCTCTGGTCTCCTCCACGCGTAAACATCATATCCCCGTTTTGTCCACCACCCTGACAAGACCCGAAATATCGACTTCTACAACGACCCGATCAGTGTTCGTTCTGCTTGAAGCGATCTCTCCACTCTTCTCAAATTTCACTCCTTTTATTACTTTTCTACAAATCGCCGCACGGTCACACCCGAGCGATTAGTCAGCGTGGTCAGGAAGGCTCTCTGTCGGATCGCCATTACTCATCGATCTTTCAACGATAGAATCCATCACCGGCTCATCACCCTTACCCTTTGCCATTCGTCTCTTGGAAACCAGGACGACTACATTCTCTACAAGCCCCATATCATCGTTCCTAAAGTAGGGGAGACATTTGGTTGTTCTTCTCCTCGATCAACCTCGTTACCTACCCTAAACCGCCCTTTCCAGATACCCCACTCCACCTCCGCTCTCCTACATCAACCCGCCCACCCGAAGCTTTTCCGCAAACATCCACAACCTCATCAACCCTTCCGTTCATCACGAATCCATAGCTTTCCTCATCGATCCTAATTATGGCGGCCATTATTTCTCACCCTCAGAATGCCCAGCAAGCCAAGGCTTTCACTAGCCCCGCTTCTTTGTCCTTTCCCGGTGGCGCTGGCGACTTGACTCCTCCATCCGATGTTGAGAGCCACAAGGTCCAAGTGGGCGGACAGCAGGCCAACGATCAACCCGGAGGCGTCGTCACTCCCGCCACTCCGGCTGCGACCCCAGGTGGTGGGCCAACCGTGAGTGGTATTGTGCCTACATTGCAGTGAGTACTACCAAATTGTAACCGGTTTTGACTTATCAAGCTTAACTGGTATGCGTAAAGAAACATCGTCGCAACCGTCAATCTTGATTGTCGATTGGATTTGAAGACGATTGCACTGCATGCTAGGAACGCGGAATACAATCCTAAGGTACTAACTTGCTTTCTGCTACTCTGGCTGTCTCCCCGGTCTTTTGTAGCGATGTGCTTATGCTGTCAATTTTAGCGTTTCGCCGCTGTTATCATGCGTATTCGCGAACCTAAAACCACTGCACTCATTTTCGCGTCTGGCAAGATGGTCGTTACTGGTGCCAAATCCGAGGATGACTCCAAGCTCGCCTCGCGCAAATACGCTCGCATCATCCAGAAACTTGGGTTCAACGCCAAGTTTACCGATTTCAAGATCCAGAACATCGTTGGCTCGTGTGATATCAAGTTCCCCATTCGCCTCGAGGGTCTCGCCTCCCGCCATCATCACTTCAGCTCTTATGAGCCCGAATTGTTCCCTGGATTGATCTACAGAATGATTAAGCCTAAGATCGTTCTGCTCATCTTTGTGAGCGGGAAGATTGTCCTGACGGGTGCGAAAGTTCGCGAGGAGATCTACATTGCCTTCGAATCCATCTATCCTGTGCTCAATGGTATCATTCCCCTCCTTCCCGTTCTCATATGACGTTAGGGATTTTTTGCTTACGATTTTCACAGATTTTAGAAAAGTTTAAAACCTTGGGGCTCATTACAACGTTATCGTTTCCATTGTACTATTACCTCTTCTCTCTTTTATGACTGCATGACGTCTCATCAAAAGTAAATTGGGAGGGTTCATTCCGGTTTCAAATAGGGAAAGCAGTTCACCGCGACCGAAGTTGTCGGGACTCTTTCGCCGTTGCTATATTATTTTGCATCGTCCGGGGTGTTTTTTGTTTTGGGTTCCTTTTTCCGTTTCCTCTTTTTCCTTCCATCACATGGGTATGGGTTGTATTTCTGGAGCATCGCACTTTTAGAACCCCTTGTTTTGTGAATCCGCCAGCATTTCCCCCCCCTGTTCTCACCCCTTTTCCCATCCATTTTTCCCTTACTACACTTTTTTCTTCACTATGTGTTATCAGGGATGCGGGGAAGAGCCGGGGGGGGGTGGCTTGATCTCGAAGGAGATTGAGCCAAGATTTCCCCCAAGCAGAGCGTATGGGTATAGAGTCCCAAGCAGACGCTGAGGTTCGTAATAAGCTCCTCTACTTGCGGGTGGGGGGTTAACATTTGTATCGCTTCTGGGGATAATTTGCTTTCCTCGATAGCTGTCATGTCATGTATCAAGTTACCACCGTGGTCTGTAGCATAGATTACGTTGGGAATTGACCATTATTACTGAGCCTTGAACTCTTGGATGTTTTTGAATACCTGTGAAAATTTAGGTGAGTAACTGCCACTGTTGGAAACTGAAGTGATTTTCGTGCAAATCTTGCGGTGGTGTTGGCCGAATCCTTTGTAGCTCAGAAATGGATGGGTGTTAACGAGTACCGTACTCCCTTTTGCCTTGTTGTGATGGCCTCAAATGTCTTCTGAGGGGCGTGAGTTGCAACAACCTCCAGGTGTCCTCTTCTCCCAGAAACAACCATCGATTCCCCGCGAAACATCTATCAGCCCTCTCCCAGTCCACCGTCCGAACCTCCTCAGGAGACTCGGCCCTCTTGCAACCCCTCTCTGGTCGAAGCTAGCCTTCGTATTTTCAACAGGCTCACCGTTTCAGAGCTTGGCTCTCGGAGCTGCCAGGAACCCACGGCTCAAAATGGTACACTTAGTCACCCCCCTCTCAACATTTCCGTGTCAGGGACTGTCGGCAGACGGCTAATACACAGCACCTTTTAGAATTCTCTCTTCAACTCTGCTCTTAAGCAGATACAGTCTATCAAGAAGGACTTGGGTACATTCGCAGAGTCTCCTGGAACCTCATCACCAGCCCTACAAGGTATGATGGAAAAATCATCCAAGCCCCGCCCATAGACATCAAATAAAGGTACTCACTCACCAAATTCAGGACAGATATCCGCTTCATTAGCTTCTCTCTCACGAACTATCGATGATTACGACTCCATGGCAAAGCGAGAGATCGTTCCCGCAAAGCAAGAAAAGGCGTTTCAACGCGTCAGGAATTTCAGGAAGGAGATTTCGGAGCTCAAGCAGCAGTTTGTTAAATTGAAAGGAGAAAGGGCGGATGCTGTATGGGGATTCCACATCAATGTTTCGCACGAGCGCTAACGATGAGGTTATTCTAGGAGCATACCGTCGCTCGTAGTGAACTCCTCGGACGGCGCGGACACTCATCCGCGACCCCCGAGAACCCCTATGCGAACACAACACAAACCAGAAACGCCCCTTCCCCGTATTCTCCGTTCGCACCGGCCGGGGGTGTCACCCAGACTCATACGATGTCCCAAGAAGATAATATCTTCCGGGAAAGAGATTTCATGTCCCGTACGAACGATCAGCTCGATGACTTTCTCGATCGGGGCAGGGCCGTATTGGCGGACCTGGGTGAACAGAGACAGATGTTGAAGCGCACTCAACGAAAGCTTTACAACGTCGCGAATACATTGGGAGTGAGCAGGGATACAATTAGGATGATTGAGCGGAGGGCTATGCAGGATAAGTGGATATTCTATGGTGGAATCATAGTCTTCTTCCTCTTTTGTTACCTGGTCTTGAGGTGGTTGCGTTAAGGCTGGGTAGTGGGGGAGGTGGGAGACATGAATGCGTATAATAATAATGTATGGCTGTGGGAGGCGTTTTCCCTCTCTTCTCAAAATCTACTTCTCTCGTGAGCTGTCATGCACCGTACGTAGGTCCTCAAGGTACCGTAATAGTCGTCGACTCCTCCTCCCCCCCGGCGTCAAGGGTGAGGGGGAAAAAATAACAATAACACACACACACACGAGTTTGTCGTGACAAATTTCGATACACACCACAGGCAAAGTGCTGTAAGTAAGACGCTTGAATCGTTTGAAGCGATCAGTAGATGCTTTCCTTTTCTCCTTCCGCTCATGGATGCGCATCACAGAGTGGTCATCATTTCAGCAAGACAGTGTGCCGCGCTGTACAGTAGTAGTAGTAGTAGAGCTCCAGGTGTCATCATAGTTTCTCGCTTCTCTGCCAGCCCTTGCGGTTACTACGCTGCCCCTTCATCCCTCAACCTCCTCTCATCTTCATGCCCCGACCAACTTCCTCCTCACTCCACCCGCCTCCGATCGCCACCTCCGCCTCCTCTCCCAACCTCGCGTCTCACCTGAGTAGCAATGAGAACCGGCGAACACGAAATTCCTTCGGTAGTGGTAGCGGCGGGATTGGTGGTATCGGAGCGGGAGGAAATGGGGGTGGCGGTGGAACCGGTGGTGGTGGAAACTGCGCCTTGACGGATTCCGATGATGACGATGCAATATCTTCCAGCAGTTCTTCGATGTCATTACCACTGAGCGGGGGGGGTTTCAATGGGATGGGAGGAATTAGCGGTGGGATGTTACACCCGAGCTCGTTTGCTCCGCCGTTTTACAATCGGCCGCCGACTGTGAGTGCGCATCGGTGTCCGCTCCCCTTGACCCTGACGCCCGGTGCTGATGAATCTCCCGTTTGATGCTCTAGCCATTACCACCGTCACCTTCACTAACTTCACTTTTACGCCCGCCATTCACTCCCTCCCGTCCCACCACCCCCGACTCCTCCGACAGCGAAGCCGTCGCGACCTCCTCCCGAATCGCCCAATCCACGCCGCGAGCCGCGCCAAAAGTGCCCACATACGAATACTATGGCTTCGTACTGTACCTCGTATCCAGCCTCGCGTTCCTAATATACATAATTTGGTCGTTCGCACCATCGCCATTACTGCACGCTGTGGGAATACACTACTATCCCAGTAGATGGTGGGCACTCGCTCTACCAAGTTTCCTGGTCATGCTGGTGGTCTACATCTATGGTGCCCTGGCAGCTTACAACACCGGCTACTTGACGCGGGGGCTAGACCACTTGGAATGCATCGTTGACGACGCCGCAAAGATCGCCAACGTCGACTTCGGCACCGAGCCCGAAGCCCCAGAGGACGAGATTACGGGGAACAGCGGCGTGAGCGTCAACATCGGCGGCAGCGGTGAAGAAGCCATCTCGCCGATAAGTCCTCTGGACGACGGCCTGGTGATGAAGTCCCGTCGAGCACGCCCAAAAAAGGAGAAGATATCCGCCCGCAGGGGCCGGGCGGAGAGCGTCAGCGAGCGATGGAAGGGCACGGGGGTGTTAGAGAATGACGGGCAGAGGGATTGGAAAGCTCTGTGGAATAGAGGCACCGATGCGGTTATGGATATCCCCGTCGGAGGCGTGTGCGAGGTGCTGTACGGAGATGGACGGGAGAGGGAGCAGTGGGAGATTAAGCTTGATGAGCAGGATTGGGGGAACTTTGAGGTGGAGACCGAGGTTGATGTGTTTTGAGATTATAAAAAGATTTTTCCCTTTTTTCCTTGGTCTTCATGATGGTTTTGAGAGGTATCGGTAAAGGGATAGGGACTCGAGGTGCATAGGCCAGTTCTTTACACGTTATATCTTTAGTCTACTAGAGCGCTGGTATTGGGTAGGCGGCCAGGCACGATAATTTTAATGCTGGATACCATGCACTATATTTTTTCCTTTTTTTTTTTTTTTTTTTTTTGTGCCCGCTTGTGTGGGGGGGAGAGTGAACATGTGGGTGAAGGTTTTCCCAATGCTTGCACCTACACCACACTCCACCACGCAATCCATACGGTTTATCGTGTCGTGCTTGTTACTCTTGCTACAGTATCATATCATACGAGCCCGGTTCCATCTCGCTGGAGCGGCGGCGGGCATGTACACTACCGTACTCGCACAGTATTATATTATATTTGTACGTTACTGCAGAGTACTCGTATGGGTGGGGTTGAACGGCTTTTTGCGGGCTAGTAATGATAATTGTGGGTACGATACTGTATTATATATACTCTTGCTCTTACTTGTATTATAAGTTACCCGCCCTTGGAATCATACTGTGCTATTACGGTATATAATGTGTGAATGATATATATGATACTATTGTACTGTACAAGTTTATGTGATTCATTCCAACCTTGCTGTGATAGAGTACTGTACTGTACTGTACTCCCATGATGTACCGTATTATATATAGGTCACGCTCCTGATATAATCCTATCGGTGTGCCCCGTGCTAGCGGTACGGTACGCTATGGCTGTGCTATGCCGAACTCTGCTCTTGTCGTGTGCGACGGTATAACTTACCCATAGGATGCGGGGTGGAAAAAAAAACAACGAAAAAGACACCTTTACCATAAGCACGAGTACCGTACAAGGAACGTGCCAAAATTCGACCAGAATAACTATGGCCGCCAAAAGTTGTGGAGGAAAAAGTTCGTGACACTCCCCGCCATTTTCGTTTCGGTTAGCGAGAAGGTGGTCGGCTGAGCTACGGTAATTTGGAAGCCTAGTTTTGGAAAAGTATCATGGATTCGATATGGTGCTGTACGGGTGTCGTATTTGCACCCGCCTTTGTCGTCTCTGGCACTGTAACCCATGGAGAAGCTAAATTGGAGAGCAAACCAACCCCCAAGGTTCAAATTTCTCGAAAAAGGTGTGTTTTTTCACCTTTGAGCGGGTAGAGGGAGCGGGTGATAGTACATGAGGTAATTTGAATTCCGTAGAAAGAATGCACAAACATCGGACCAACAAAAGACACTAGTGCTGTAAGTCCCTAGCCTTGAGATAAATCTTCCCCGAGAAAGGCCCGGTCTATATAGTGTCGCAGACCATGCCCCTCCGGGCTCTTTTGTATCATGACAGAGAAAAGCTAAACACGAGTGATAGGCCATGACGAGCTGGGTACAGTACCGGTATCACATGCTCCCATCCCCCTCCTTTCGCCGCACAGTTACCGTTACTTGCTTAAAGTATCGGTACCGTACTGTACACCGTGTCCCCACGCCCCACCTCCGTAACCAGGAACCCGGAGTACCCGGCTGAGCTAAAAGACGCGTAATGCGATGCGGTAGCGTACCGTTCCGTGTGATGCTATGGTACTCGTACGAGTAGTTTACAATACCGGTATAATTAGGGCTCTTGAAGGAGGGAGGGGGCTGTGGTCTGTTGGTGTTTGGAGGAGGAAGGAGGGAAGAAGTGAAGGGAGCTGAGGGCTGTTGTACAGAGTCTCAGGGATCGGATTGGGAGGAGGAGGAGGGGAGGGGAATGGTTGGAGTCATTGTG
Organism: Tuber aestivum; assembly: GCA_900010015.1. Classification (NCBI taxonomy): domain Eukaryota; kingdom Fungi; phylum Ascomycota; class Pezizomycetes; order Pezizales; family Tuberaceae; genus Tuber; species Tuber aestivum. The sequence continues at coordinate 736,788 of LN890943.1, read as the reverse complement.
TGTTTTGGGGTTACAGCACTGCACGACGGGATGGTTCGTTGTGCTTTTTGATGGATGGATGGAGAGGGAGGAGAGGTGAGGTGAGTTTGGTCGGGTACAGTCTGATAGGGCAGGATGACGGTGATGATGATGATGATGATGGCGATGATGATGATAATGCTTCTCGCGCTGCATCCTGCCTCAGGCTTTTCTGGGCGGTTATCGCATGGTTTCCTCGTTGCTCTACTGTGCTCGGGGAGGACTGGAATAGACATCTTGTTTGGCCCATCCATCTGAATTCATTCGCTTGTTCCTCTACGAGTATAGTACGGTACAGTGCTCATCGAACAAAGCAACCTAGCGAGGAGAAAAAAAAACCCCCCCGAATGACATTCGCTAGACCTTCGACCCGAGTGTCTAGTGGGTGTCGCCGTATCCTGTTTCCCGAGCACGGCGGTCCGCCTCAGCAGGGCCTGAATGAATGTTCACTTCGCGGGCAAGGTCTGGCGAAACAAGGGGGGCGGTGGGAGGGAACGGGATTATTCGGAGGGGTCGGGGGGATATTGGTCCTGTGAAGAAGAAAGTTTAACTTAGTCTACTGTGCCGGGGAGGGGGGGATTGGGTCTCATGATTGATGGATGGGGTTTTCTTTTTTTCTTCTTCTTTTCTTTTCCCCTTTGAAACGGCGGTGGATGGAATTGTACGATAGGCCATTTTTTTTCCCTGAATTCGCCTCATGGGCTTTGCAACATTTCTGCCCTTGTCAAGGCAAATTTCGCTATGACATTCTATACATATTTTTATCTGATCTTCCATTCGATTGCAGGTGCTGTATGCGTGTGTAAATTGGTAACTTAGTCTGCTCGAGTACAAGTACTGAGCCTCGATGAATGGAAGGATGGATGGGCACTCCTTCGGCCGGGTCCATCTGATTCCGGCGAGGTTGTGTGGAGGAGGGGAAGGGAAAGGGTTACCCGTGATGGCTGCCTGACGTTGTTACTCGATTCATCCTCCGTGCCTCTTCTCTCCCTTCCGGTTTCTTTTCTTCGGATGCGCGCGTGAGTGAGAAATGAGAGAAAAGTGAGATTCGGGGAGCGAATCAATGATCCATCTCCTGTCCTCCCGCTCCCCCTTTGCTCCTCTTCGCGCACTGCACGGCTCTGGCTGTGTCATTGCCTGTTCGATTGTCGTCGTGCAGTGATTGATCCTCTGTTTGTGCGCTGCTTTCCCCTCCTCTCGCCTGGCCCGGGCTGAGGTTCGAGATGATTGTTGATGGTGTATCCTATGTACGGTAATTGTTTCGCGTCTAGAACTTCGAGTTTGGGCATTTTTTGCAACTTTTGGTAACCTGCTGGCGGTGATGGTGGTGGCGGCGGTGGTGGTATCGTATCATGGTCCGGTTGTCCCTTGATCGTCATTGCCTTCCGCACAGTACGAGTGCTGTGCGGGTACGGTACTTCTCTTTGGACTGCGCTTTCTGTGCGGGAAAGATATCCTCTTAGTCTGCTTTCCCCGCGTTGGTTATCAAAATCACTACCGGATCATACTACCGGTAGTTGGGTCTCAGTCTCTACACTACGAGCGTTGAATTTTTTTTCCCCATTGTGGGGGGACTCGGGGAGAGAAGAAGAAAAAAAAAAAAAGAAAAAAAAAAAAAAAAAGAAGCCCGAACCCTCTCGCCCTAGGGTTTTGCTAGTCTACCGGTATCCTAATAATATTATTATCATACCTGAACCTTTTTTCCTTTTTTCCTCTCTTCTCACCCCCCTTCCCCATAGACTCACCCCATAGCCCCGCAAGACAAGCCATACCCCCCCCCTCCTCCTTCTCCTCCCGCACCCCATAACCTCCTTCTTCTCATCATCCCTCCCTCACGCCTCCCCTTCCACCGCCATTGCTCGTTCCATAACTTGCAAACATCGTCTCACTTTTTTCTCCTCATTCCTCCCTTCCGTGTCCCAAGAACCGGAAATCATCAGACTTTTTCATCTCCATCATCCCACCTTTAATTCACTAGACGGCATTACTGTGTCGTCTGCCAATGACTGCAATAACCCTCCTGAATAATCACGTACGTTTGTCCCCGGTGCGACCTTTTTTTCTTTCTCCCTTCTTCCCCTTCTATCCTCCCGGGAATTGAGTTTTGTGCACCTTTTTTCCCTTTCTTACTTTCCCCACCATTCGTATTCGTGCCGGCGTGGTTGTATGACTATACGGAAAAAGAGGAAAAAGGAAAATCCCTGCGGAGACTAACATGACTCGAGAAAATTTCCAGATACCAGTTCTCTGAATGGTCTTCAAGCCATTCACCACCCTCGCTCGCCAGAGCATCTCCAAGCACCTCGTCAACGGCTATGCCCAGTCCGTCGTTGCCGCAACACAATCCTCGTATGCCTCCTCCACCGTCCAGCTCTCCCGTCTAGGGCAGCAAAATGCGCCGGCTCGGTTGCACACTGCCTTTGGCGGTGCGAACTCTGGTCGGGCGGCGCCGGGGAAGGATGGGCAGGGCAGCGATAGTTTGGGTGCTTACTACGCCGCTCAGTCGCAGGCCGTAGATGATAAGGAGGAAAAGGAGAATAGGAAATACCTGTTCTCGAGAAAGATATTATGGTCCAAGGCGCAACATCAGCAGCAGCAGAAGGCATTGCTGGAGAATCCGCCGTCCTTGGAAGTGGGCTTGCCCAGGTCGCGATCGTCTTCCCTGGCGCACGCGGAGGCTCAGTTGCCGTCAAGCGATCTTGTCAAAGGGGAGGAGGGGGAGGAGGCTGTATTTGTCGAGTCTGCCGCTGAGGAGGAGTCGGAGATTTTACCCACCGAGAAGCTCGCTCCCGTGGAGGATGCCGAGGCTGAGTTGGCGCCTTCACCTACTTCGTCCGAGGAGACACTGGTTCCCGCTTCGCCAGAGGTATCTGGTATTACCGCTCAATATAACGATCAGCTTCGCGATTTACGAACGGCGGAGAAGTATGATGAAATCTTGGCCCTCTTTGACCATATGGTCCAAGAAGGTGTGCAGCCCAGTACCACCACCTACAACCATGTTCTCGTTGCGCTCATACAAACCGGCGCCGGTGGTATCGCTCGGGTCCTGGGTGTTTACCAGGACATGCTCAGGAACAAGGTCTCACCCAGCACTGTCACATATTCCATCCTTATCGACTACCTTGCCGCAAGCAGTAAATCCTCGTTACAGTTTGCTCGGCGAATTGAAGATGATATTCTGAGATTCGGCTTTGTCGTTCCGTCCCGGGAGCGGGAATTGGATGAGATCCACTCGCAAAAGTCTTTGGACATGGCTTTGGACATATTTTACGCTAGCACAGAAGTCCGGGTGGAGCGTGCATTTTCCGAGCCTGTATATTCCATCCTTATTGAGGCATGTGCTGAGAATGGCCGTGAGGAGGACATGCTCAAGGCGTATACACACATGGAAGTGCATGACGTGTTGCCGAGCCTGGACACTACGCTTTCTCTTATCAAGGGATTTGGGAAGGCTGGGGATATCCGCTCTGCTGTTGAGACGTACAACAACTACTGTGCTCTGGATGCCTCGAGAAGGCCGGGAAGTATCGATGAGCGATATCTGGTTTACGAAGCATTGATTCTTGCTTACATGGAGGCTGGCAATCCTGCTGGCGCGCTGTCCTTCCTGGAGAAAATTGTAGGTGTTAGCAAAGACGCCCGTCGCTCTCAGTGGCTGGCGGAGGCCATAATCAAAGGTTTCCTACAGCGCGGTGATTTGGGGTCTGCCAGGAAGTGGATCGTGGGTCGTATGGCCGGGACATCGGAATATCCTGGGCTGTCGAGGGTTCTTGTTGGAGTTGCGGATTTGGGGGATTATGAGCTCGCGAATCAGCTCTATTCGGAATTCATGGCTCATGCCCGCCTCCATGGTATCAACCTTCACGGCAACTCGACTGCCCAGATGGCTTTTTTGAATCTCTGTGTAAAGGAGGGAAAGGTTGGGCACGCTAGGGCCGTTTGGAATGATCTTTCCGAGAGGAATTTGTCTAATGGACCGGATGCCGAGGCTGCTGTTGTGTACTCCATGATGCTTTTTGAGAATCGGCTCACAAACGAAGCCTTGGTGGTACTTAAACAATTTAGCGAGTTCTTTATGGAGAAGCCTCTTGGCGCTCCGCTTGCTCTGAGGGCGGGATATCTACAGGAAGCGTTTGAGGACTTGATCGATAGGCTTGCCGCAAAGGATCTTCTTACTCATGGGGTCGCACTCGACATTACTGGTTTTGGTATGCGGCATTGTGGGCGTGTGGGGACTCGGGCTTCCAGGGTTGTTATGGGACTCTTTGGGGAGCAGCGGATACTTGGGTTGACATTGCCGCAGTTGGACCTTCTTCTGCAGATTCAGGCTGGCGTTCTTCAACAGCCTGGGGAATCGGTTTCGGAGGACATGCGGAAGTTTGAGCAGATGCTGACTCTCGCGCTGAATGCCGGAGTTCCTCTTAGCAAGGCTGTGAAGGTTTCCGTCGATGGTGTTATTGCGGCCCGTGGTATCGATGAGGGTCTTTTGGCGAAATGGACTGCGTTCGTGCAGGCCCAAGAGGTTTGGGAGAACTTGCCGATGGCGCCGCTGACCGAGGATGTGGCTGCGTCGCCCACCCTGGTTCCCAGTGAAGGAGAGACTGCTGTTGCCGAGGATAACCATGACCCCTACTGGGCCAAAACCGACGTTAAGGTTTCACAGGCTATCGATAATGCTCTCGAGGGTACGAAGGCTGCTAGGGTCAGGCTTACGGACGCTCGGCGAATGTATCAACAGACCCGCCGGGCGGGCAGATTGGTTAGGATGACAACTCTGGCGAGGATGGTTGGTGCTGCTGCTCGTGCAGGCCAGCCGGAATTCATGGAGGAGATCTATCAGAATGCGAGAACTGACACGCCTCTCCTTATGGAGTTTCGTTCTGTTAGATACGTCTGGTGTGTTCTCTTGGACTCCATGGTTGCTGGACAACTCTCCGTCGGAAACCGACAACAGGCTGCCGTGTACCACGAGGAATTGCTAAAGATGGGAGCTTCTCCATCTGCCAATACCTACGGACTCTACATCGTTTCACTCAAAGGCTCAAACCAAACGTACGACGAGGCCTCCGAGGCTCTCAAGATCTTTGAGCGGGCCAAGGCGGAGAACGTCCTCCCCAGCTCCTTCCTGTACAATGCCCTTATCGGTAAACTTGCAAAAGCTCGCCGCGTCGACGACTGCCTTTTCTACTTCGCCGAGATGCGCGCTCTAGGCATAAAACCCACCAGCGTGACCTACGGCACCATGATCAATGCCTTGACCCGTGTCGGCGACGAGCACTTCGCGGAAGAACTCTTTCAAGAAATGGAGGCCATGCCAAATTACAAGCCCCGCCCGGCACCGTACAACTCCCTTATGCAATTCTTCGTCAACACCAAGCGCGACAGGAGCAAGGTCATGAGCTACTTCAACCGTATGACCTCCCTGGGCATCGAGGCTACTTCGCACACCTATAAGCTTCTGATCGAAGCCTATGCAACCCTTGACCCTCCGGACATGTCCGCGGCGGAAGGTGTACTCGACCTGATCCGCTCGAAGAACCAACCCGTGGAATCGTCTCACCACGCCGCCCTCATCCACGCAAAGGGGTGCGTCCTCCAAGACGTGGAAGCCGCCATCTCACACTTCAAATCCCTCCTGCACCCCACCACCTCCAGTCCGCAACCCCAACTCGATAATACAATCTACCAAGCCCTCTTCGAGTCCCTCGTCGCCAACCACCGCGTCCAGGACACCACGCTATGGCTGTCAGACATGGAGCGCCGTGGCGTTCGCATGACACCGTATATTGCCAACACGCTCATTCACGGATGGGCGCTGGAGAAGGATATTGGGAAGGCGGAAGAAGTCTACGAATCCCTTAGTAAGGACGAGAACGCTAGACTTAAGCGCGAACCGAGTACCTACGAGGCTATGACTAGAGCATACCTCACTGTCGAGGATCGTGCCGGCGCGCTCAAGGTCGTGAACGAGATGAGCGGACGCGGGTACCCGAGCGCCGTCATGGTTAGAGTCATGGATTTGGTGAGGGGGAGGGGGGAGTAGATGTTCTTTTCTTTTCTTTTCCCCCTTATGATGGTGGTTTTCTTCATCTTATTCGTTAATATCCTCCCCCCCGGGGGGTTTTTTTTTTGCTTGCTCGAGGGCATTCCCCCACTAATAGATAGAATGAGGGGCCTTTTTGTTTTTCTTTGCCTTTACCCCTTCTTACAGTGTGACTTCTACAAGCACCCATACACCGAAGTCGATCCGCGCACTGTTATACCATTTTCCGCTTGTATGATATCAAAAGTCCCTTTTCTTGTCTCATTTTCGTGTATATACCACACTGCCCTTCTCCCTTCTTCATATATTTCATCATGTTTTGGCAGAGCAAGGCGGGGTAGGGTTGGGATCCGATCTGGCTGGGAGGTGGGCGTTTTTGCTTATTTTGCTTTATCTTGTTTTGTTATGTTTTGCCATTTTCTACCATTAGCATTATATACACTCCACTCTTCCTTTTCCCCTTCCAATGTGGTGGGGAAATTTTTTTTTAATTTTAAAAAAATTGTTATTTTTTCCGCTTTTGGGGTTTTCTGTTACTTGCATAGTCGGGTTGTACACTTATTCACTGCTGATGGGCACAGAATCTCCATTGCGTGATGGATGGGTACGATAGATGGAGAAGTGTAAATAAGTGGTTTTAGTGTAACTAGGTAGCTATATTAAAGGAAAACTGACTCCCCCCGATTATGGGTACTATTTTTTCTCTTGTGTTTTTCCTTTTTGTGATGTTGGTACTGAAGGAGGGGTGGAGTTGGAGAATTAGGGTGAGAGACGTTGGATCTTCCAGGTGTCGGAGTCGATAGAGTCGCGGGTGTAGGCGAAGCGGTCATGGAGACGGCTGGGACGGCTTTGGAGAGGGGTATTAGCATACATGTCTTTCAGAGCGCGAGGGGAATGAGTAGTGAATGAGCGGATATATCACACCCTTGCTATCCACACAGACACGCACACATTGCGAGCGTTAGCAAACACACTTGGCCCGCAGAAGCAGGAGAGCAAACACACCCAAAACTCTACATAATCCGGCACGACCCTCAGCCCGCCCCAAAACGGGGGCACGGGGATCTTCTCCTCATCCTTGAACCTCTCCTCCACCTCCCTAACCCACCCGTCCAACACATCCCTACCCTCAATCCCGACACTCTGCCGACTCGCCCAGGCCCCAACCCTGCTCCCGCGAACCCTTGTGTCAAAGTAAACCTGACTCTCCTCCTCCGTCAGCCTCTCCGTGGCACCCTCGACACGCACCTGCCGCTCCATCTCGCGCCAGTAAAAGGTCAGCGCTGCGCGAGGGTTGCTGGCCACGTCTGCTGCCTTCCGGGAAGTGCCCCAGTTGGAGTAGACGACGAAGCCGCGGGCGTCGAGTTCCTTGAGGTAGACTGTACGAGCGCTCACGCGGCCCGAGGGCAAGTGCGCAGTGGACAGGGTCGTGGTCTCGGGCTGGTGGATGGCGTGCGATTGGGCTGCTGTGTACCAGGTGTGGAATTGGGTTAGTGGGGATGGGGAGAGATCTGTAGAGGTGAGAGCTGAGACTGTGTATTGGTCGTCTTGGGGGGCGACTGTGGGTGGTTAGCATTGATAAGGAGAAGGGAGGAGAGGACCGATGGGGGGGGGGGGCAAGTTTTGGTACAGATGAGCTTTCCTTTAGCGGCTGCCGACATGATTACTCTGGTGGGCTATCTTGCGCCCTTAGACTTTCGGTAGCTGAGTTGCGTTATTTAGAGTGAGGCCTGACTGAGCCTAAGTGGTGGTGGTGATATGATGGAGCAGATCTTTTTTTCTGTTCGTGGGTTTCGCCAACTGCCAGTGTACGATAGGTTCCTGGGGCAATACCGGTATTGGACAGGCCAGAGGCGCTCGTTAACTATCTTGGTTCCGTTGATCGGCACGAGTATGATAGTCTACGAGTAGTTGGCAGGATGGTGGGGTGAAGAGGGGCTGTCCGATAAGGTTAGATGCGATCTGATAAGAGATGATGGGGTTTGACCGTTTGAGTTACTGCGGTTGCTGGCCAATTGTCTGGCTGGACGAGGACTTTAGAGCAGGCACAGGGTTATATTATAGTTGAGATATAGAGTGCTAGGGGCCGTACAATACTGCACGTAGGTCTTTGGCTTTACGCACGCAGCGAACTGAGTTTCGTTTGGTATTCTGAGAAGGGATTCAAATGGAGGGTAGTTTAACAGTACAAGAATCTGACGAAACAAAGAGCAACTTTAATTTACATCTTCAAAGTAATCCAAACGCCATCCAAGACCTCAATGAAATTTCGATGTAACATTTATGCCTTCCCCTCATCACGACTTTCCGTTTAATATAGCCTCCACATCAATCCCGCCTCCCATCTCCTTCATTAAATTAGCCCTTCTGGCTTTTGCCCGATTATCCATTCTTCTTGCCTCTTTGACACCAACTATCTTCCTCACCTTCTGCTTCGCTCCATTCTTCCCCCCCTTCTTCGGCTTGACACCAACGCCCAGGTTGTCGTGCTTTGGAACCGGTTTGATGGGATACCTCATCCCCTTGCCCTCCCTCCCTAACCCCTTTCGTTCATCCGGGTCCCAGCCAGAGTCCATCAAGACTTTTAGCCCTAACGATGACCTGTCGTAATGGTGCGGAGGATGAGAGTGTGGAAGAGCGTATTGGTGAGCTGTAGACTTTTCATGGGTGTGTTCGTCCGTGATTGGTAGTGAGCAGATCTCACAGACGGGCACATCTCTGGGGGAATTTGACGGCTCGGGACCCGACGATGGGGAGGAAACTGCCGTCGAGGTGGATGCGGATGGTGTTTTCGAGTTTAAGCCTACCAGCGAGAGGTAGAGCGATGAGGCTTCACTACCGGTTAGCTTCGACGGCTTTGGGGCGACGGTTTCGAAATCGGGTGAGTCGGAGGCTGGGATAAAAGCTACTCGCTTTCGCCGGATTCCGGAACCATAGGGAGCTTGGGTTCGCCAGTCGGGGACTTCTTCGCCTTCTCCTTCTCCTCCTCCTTCTCCTTCTTCGTAATCGCCTTGGCCCATGGGTGACGGTGTGAAGGGGTGTGTTGGAGAAGGTTTAAGGATCTGACATGGAGGTTTGGGCTGTGGCGTTGAGTTATCATACTTGAGGGCCAAGCTTTGAGTTCGAGCCCTAGCCACTCATACCTGGACGGTACTCTACTCGAGTACCTCCCAGACGTCACATTCCCTTGACTTTCACCCCTCTAGGGAGCACAAGGCGTGGGCGTGCCGAACTTGAGGCTTACCCCCAAAATCGGATCATATCATATATCGGTAACGGAAGACCATAGTAATAGTATGATAGGTGTTTAGAAGAAATATGTTTTTTTAAACTCTCTCCTGCGGTGGCGGCTCATGGCGGGGGGGGGGGGCTCCCGAAGCTAGGCTAAGAGTTTGAGCGGCCCCGGAAACCTTATTCTTGTTTTCCCCGTGCGGGCAACACCTGGATATGATACTGTACCAACCTTAACCCACAATACTGTACCCGGGTACCACACCGCAACAAAAAACGGGAGTTTGCCATGGCTGTCACGACAGGAACTTTGCCAGCGTTCAGCGATCCCAGCTCATCGACAAACTCCCTGAGCACTCCGGCTCAGCTGGAGACGGATGACAGCTTATCCCCGCCCTCGCTGGCCGGGGAGTCGTGCGGGATGTCTTCATGCGGCTCGGATATGGGCGAGGAAGCATGCAAAGGGATGAACTGCGAAATCCCTGTTCTGAGAAGATCAGAACCGAGCATAATCGGTGCGAAGGCATTCCCGGAGGACGAGAATGCTAGTGTTACCACCCAGCCAACAATCACGACTACCGGTACTCCTGACCCTACTTCCGCCCCTGCGACTGCGGATGAGGCGCCGGCGCCGGCCACACCTTCCCACCCACCGTCCTTGTCGTTTCGTCTGGAGGCTCCGGAACCCACATACCCACAACTATTGAATAATCCTCCTGCGAGCCCCATCACCAACCAACCACATCGCATATCGGATGACAAGGACGAGGAGTCCTCCGTGCCAAAATCTTTCGATCGCTCAGACTTCAAGCACTGTCACAGAGACCACAAGGAGTTTTTGCACGACGACGAGAAGGATTTCGAGGGCGTGAGGCGGATGCACAAGTTTACGCTCTATGAGACTGCTACTCGGTTCTATATTGTTGGATCGGATCTTTTGGACTCCAGATTTAGGATCCTGAAGATTGATAGGACGGCTGAGAGTGGGGATTTGAGCATCACGGAGGATGAGGTTGTATACACTCGAGAGGAGACAGCGAGGCTGTTGGCGACTATTGAGGATGGGAATATTTCTACCGGGGGGTTGAAACAGAAGTGCCCGTTTTGGGGATTACTGGGGTTTATTAGGTTTACTGGGGCGTATTACATGCTTCTTATCACGAAAAGAAGCATTGTCGCTATGATTGGAGGGCACTATGTGTATCAGGTTCGGTGATGTTTCTCCGGTTGTTCGTCTAGTGCTAACTGTTACTTACCGCTTTTAAAGATCGACAACACCGAGCTGGTCCCGTTAACAGCCGGGACAGCACCGAAGAGACCAGAGAGAAATTCACAGGAAGCGCGCTTCGTTAGTATTCTCGGAAATTTGGATCTCACGAGATCGTTCTATTTCAGCTATTCCTACGATATCACTCGGACACTCCAGCATAATATCATTCGTCAACGAGAGGCTTTGGGTAAAGGTCTCGCGAAGCCCGATAATCATGACTACAATGACATGTTCGCTTGGAACCATTACTTGCTAGAGCCGGCAAAATCACATATGAGAAATGCGTATGATTGGTGCATGCCGATTGTTCATGGCTATGTTGACCAAGCTGGTAAGAGTAATCTGAGCCGATAGAGGAAAAACGGCTAAATTACGAAATAGCTATTTCCGTCTACGGGAGAGTGATTTATATCACTGTTATTGCTCGACGTTCTCGCTACTTTGCAGGTGCAAGGTTTTTAAAGCGTGGTGCCAATGACCTGGTATACCACTTTGCGGAACGAGCGCTAGCTTATCGCTCTAACATTTTACTCTAGGGATACGTTGCGAATGATGTTGAAACAGAGCAGATTGTTTCCGAAATGCTCACTACCTCATTCCACGCGCCCACGAAGAATCTTTACTCCAATCCTAACTATACATCCTACGTACAACACCGCGGTAGTATCCCACTCTTCTGGACACAGAAGAATGATGCGGCCACTCCCAAGCCACCTGTTGAGAGTTTGTGCCCTTGCTACTATTCCCCCCCCCCTCTTCTGTTTCTGCGTAATAGGAGCTGATGATGTGCTTGTAGTAAATCTTGTGGACCCGTTCTTTAGTGCTGCCGCCTTGCACTTTGATGATTTATTCCAGAGATACGGCGCACCTGTGATTGTTCTAAATCTCGTAAAGGTTTGGTTACCGACCTGCTCTGGTGCAACCCGATTGCTAATGGGTTATTAGTCTCGAGAACGAACACCGAGGGAGTCATTGTTGTTAAAGGAGTTTACTCAAGCCATCAACTATCTGAACCAGTTCCTTCCAACTGAGAAGAGTATCCGATATATAGCTTGGGATATGTCTCGTGCGTCTAAGAGGTACGCCACCCGGCAAACAAACAGTCTAAGTTGTTTCTAATCATGATGTTCAGCCGTGATCAAGATGTGATAGAAACTCTTGAGACAATCGCCGAGAATGTATTGAACACAACAGGATTCTTCCATAATGGGCTTAAATCGGGTAACGAGAATGAAAGTGGCTACTCACTACAGAACGGTGTCTGCCGAACGAACTGCATCGACTGTCTTGATCGGACAAATGCCGCACAATTCGTTATCGGAAAAAGAGCGTTGGGGCATCAACTGCACGCATTGGGAGTAATCTCGGGCACCAGCATTGAATATGATACCGACGCTGTGAACCTGTTCACCCACATGTACCATGACCATGGAGACACAATTGCCGTTCAGTACGCTGGTAGTCATTTAGTCAATACTATGGAGACGTATCGGAAGATTAATCAGTGGACGAGCCACTCGAGGGATATGTTGGAAAGCTTCAAGAGATATTACAACAATTCATTTTTAGGTATTATTTGATTAATGTCATCCACACTTTCTAATGAGGCTAGAGCTGACTAGGGTTACCATAGATGGACAACGGCAGGAGGCGTACAATTTGTTCTTGGGGAATTACATATTTGCTCAAGGGCAACCTATGCTTTGGGATTTATCTACAGACTACTATCTTCATCACGTAGACCCAAGGCTTGGTAGGAGGCCTCGTCGCAGGTAAGTTAATTAGTCTTCTGATATGTTGGCTTACTTGTGCCTGATGCCTTTCTCCGGCAGCTACGTAAAATGGTGGACTCCTAAGAACCTTGTGGAGCGATCGATGCCCGAGGTGCCACCACTTTCAGATGAACTTTCAACAAGGCCATACAGCCGGTTCAACGATTATTGGCTAGAATACTATCGTCCAAAGGCTCTATCCTCATTTCTCAAAGTCTTCGCCTATAATCTTAATTCTACCTTAAGATACATCCCAGTCAAGTACTTTAGTTTCACAAGTGCTCCTATTCGGGTGCCTGCTGACCGCCGTCTAGGATGACACAAACTGGCCGATACGACCTCAGCCCGTTCACCGTTAGGTCAAATCACGTCGACCACCACAGCCAGCACCAAGCCGAGAGTGCAGAGAAGAAGGCTAAGGCCGAACGGGACTCTGAAACCGCTGAAGGCCGCCTCAAAAAGATCACAGCCCTCCACGGTATGGTTCCACCACAAAACGGCATCGCGCCTCCGCCAGCGCCCCCAGCACCTCCCCGGAAATCTTCCAGCCTCTCGGCCTATCACCTGCCTGAACTAAGCCGTGGCCTCAGCAGCCCGACAAAGCAGCATTTCTCACTCGGAAAGGATGTGATGCAAATCGAACGACGTGACATGAATCAGGCAATAGAGCGAAGCCTCAATCCAGTTCTCGGCGAGGAGGAAGCGGAAGAGTACAAGCGGTACATGTCTCATCCGCTAAACCTCCCCCTCGTCGTTACGTCGGAGCTCCCGGAGGACGCGGATCCGGACTTTGTTTACTTTGACTACGTGAGTAATACCTCGCCCGAGGCCGCGGCCGGGATGACGGCGAAGGCAGAGGATGTGGCGCTGTATGGTGAATTTGTTGAGGTCCCTGAGAACCCCCTCAGCGTTGACGAGACTGACCGGGAGAACAAGAGGTATATTGCCTATCAGAGGTGGATTACTACTGGGAATTTTAAGCATTTGAGGAATTATGTGGGAAGTATTAGGGCTTGACAGCGTGGATAGGGATAGGGGCCGAAGTGCTGTTTTGTGGTTGGTGGTGTGGTAGGGCTGCTCACGAAGGGGGGAGACAGGGAGATGTGGATGCGATATCCCCCGCTTGTGGTGTGTTTCCTTAATGTTGTTTTTGCCATACCATTGTTGTAGCCATGATAGCAAGAGGGCTAGGTTAGGTTTTATGTGTAGTGTATACCCTATTAACTAATCTTTATCGATGACTTGTGAAGGGGGTTTCTTGTTTGGTCGGGTCAAGGCTATTCTGGAAATATTCGTTCATTGTGATCACTGCGCCGCATGGGAGCTATATTATGTATCATATCATACAGGTGCTCGGGCTCACTACTAGTCATGCCTACCCTGTATTTTGCGTAGTTCCGTGGTTCGCCTCCCGGCAGCGGTACTTCCTCAAGGGTAGCAAACCCAATCCCCCCAGACAAGCACGGCAAATGGAAGTTTCCTCCACCACCTTGACTTTCCCCCAATTTCCCCGACTACACCGTACCCGTATAAATCCTCAAGTTATCACATCCCATAGGGCAGTGGTAACTTGCTGTCATAGTCACTCACTCTCGCCGTTATTAATCCGAACCCCACCACCAATTTGCGTTATGGTACCGTACAGTAACTTCAATCGCCACGTCAAGATCAACGCTGAATTTAGCGAGCGAGTTGGTACCAGGAAGTACCGGTCGTGATCGTGGAAGTGCGCCAACGGTCCCGAAGCACCAGTGGTACAGTAACGCTATTGCAGTACGACAATCTTGAAATTTGATGCATTGTTTTATCATTCATTATATATGCTGTGCCTACTGCAATAGTAGGGAGTATCACAAGTAAAAAGTTGGGTTTACTTCTAAACGGGGATTGTAGCATTTGGAATGTGGATTAAGTCAGGGTAGTAGTAGTAGTAGTAGTAGTAGGGAGTATTTTATATATATATATTTTTTTGGTCTTGGATAGGAGTTGGCTGTATAGTTAAAAAGGAGAAGTGCTGCAGGTGATATTTTGCGAGTATGAAACCTATAAGTTAATATCATAACATAACCCTTTCTTGTACTCCTACTGTACTCCAGCCACCAGCCTGAGCAATAAGTTAGCTAATCCCCACCGATTTTGTAGCTTTCACGAGTGTATTCTTTTTCTAACTACCTCTTTGATCTGATCTCTCTTTTTTTTTTTACCCAATTACTTATCATCCGTTGCATCATAGTACAGTACAGTACAGTACATAATATTCCCTGCTCACTTCTCTCTGTACAGTACCGACTTTCAAAATTGACTCGGCGTCACTGATGGAATTTAATAGCGCTTAAGAAATATAAGGACCTGCAGTACCGTATATATATTTTTTTCACTGTTAGGTATAGGTGCACTCTAGATACTAAACCGTTTCCATCATAATGTCATGCAATGCAAGTATTTGCTCACTGATAGTTATTTGCCTTTAGACCCTGTCGAGGGATTAAAACATTTGGTATTATATAATATTATCATGTCACCAAAATATACCCCAAATTCAACAGCTCAGAACCCCCCCCCCTTCCCCCACCCCAACCACGTTTAGATGAAGAAAGCATTAGTTGGGTAGATAGTATGCCTGACAGACAGACTTGAAGTTCAGGCAACCGTTCAAGTGAGTGGAGGATATACGCGCCTGTGATGATAATGTATTGCTTGATTAAAGATCGTAATACGTTCTATGACCTGGGTCTGTCCCCCCTGGTAATACCCCCTTGTTTTCTGTTTTTTTTCTTCCGCCAACCGAAGGCAGTATGTATGATACCGTAGGATTCTTAAATAGTAGGACATTGCACTTATCGTACCATATATATCATACGGTACGGTACCACATCAACACTAACTGGCAGGAACTATCACTCGCTAGTATCATATCACATGTGTGTCAAGCATTTCTCTTACTCGAGTAGGATACCGAACCTGCCCTGACAAGCCACACCCCACACTATTATACAATTGATTCTTCATGGTGAAGCTGTGTATCACGGCCAGGACTGTAATATTGAAAAGAAAGAAGGAACCTTTCAGGGCTCTGAGTTTTATGCAATTGTAGTTTTTTTTTTTTTGCCTCTTAGCCCCGCCCAAAGGGGTTCCCCCTCCCTCCCCAGGCTCTCTCCAGGTAATGCGGTAGGTATATCATTCGAATTTCCTTCTCTGTTATGGTATTATGATTTTTTCTTCTTCTTTTTCCCATGTCTTTTAGAGGGTATGATATGAACGACACACCTTTTCAAGAGGGATGGGATTTTGGACTGCTGTACTGTACCTGGTGCCTGTCCAATTATTTGAGCTTCTGTGGCGGGAGAAGTGATATATTGGCCCCCTGCATGTATATATATATATAATTGTCAAGTACTCGTACGAGTCGTACGAGAGGTAGGTAGGTAAGGTAAGGTAAGGTAAGGGGATGTTATTATTCACTCGATCGGACAGAATAAGTGAAAATTTCACTTACTTTATCACATTGATAGAACCATAAATATAGTGTACTGTACAGTTACTATTTGCAACCTTCTCGACTAGGCAACTAAGCTGCCTAGCAGGCTAGGCATAAAGGGCATATAGAAAGCTAGAGAAGGATCTACCGTAGCCGATCCCCCCGCCTCCTCGTGCCTCCTCCTCCGCACGACCCGCCCTGTTAAAACAGCACTTTCCTAGTCCCTTGCAGCCTTCGATTTTCTGACAGTTTATCGGTTTGTATCCCTCCATCTTGCGGGATGGGTCATGGAATGGGAACTCATACGATTGCGATTGTGCTTCGAGGGGAGCTGTAGAGCGCAGCCTGGTCGGGTGGTACAAGTACCATAACCTGTGGATTGTTCCAGTGGTCCAGGATATGGCGGTTACATCTCCACTATCAATTCACTACCATCATGCTTTTGCAAAGTCCAAATGGCCCTTGAGAAGTTGGGGGGGCCAAATGAGAGAATTGCCAAAAAAAAAAAAAAAAGAAGAGATCCCCGCCGAGCCGCATGAATCCGTCCCAGGTTTATTTAGCATGGATCATCGTAGTAACTTTGGATGCCTAGAGCTCTTTGTTTGCTCTCCTGATTAAGGCCTACACTGTGCTCCGTTGTGCCCGCACTACTGCTGTACTGTACCTTGCACTAGAGTATTGCACTTATCCCAGGGATGGTGTAAGGCCCCCAGCGTGTTGGATATATTTCTTTTTTTTTGAGGGGGTGGTAGGGGCTGTATAGCTGCGGGTATCGACGTATCGTGGGTATGTGGAGGTAGGTAGCCGCAGTATGTGTCCGCGGGGGGGGTATAGCTTGTGGGCACAAGTACTCTTGCTGTAGACTACGAAACAGGTACCGGTATTGTACTGTACTCGTGTAGTGCGGTGGAGTGCTTGGTGCCTATCAGCAGTCCCTGGCCAGTAGTACACTTATTCGAGTACCGTAACAAACCGGAAAGGGCGAGAAGTCCCCCCTCCCCAAACAGACCAGCAGCCCCCATTCGGTGCAGCCAGCGTATAATCCCTTGCTTGAGATCTACCTACTGTGCCTCCAGCATACAAGTAGCACGGCAGGGGGGGGAAAAGCCCCCTCAATTACCGCCACTGCATTATCGGTACCAGTCAATTAAGCCAAACCGATCAAGCAGCAGTGGTTCAGCACATCTTATTTTATCCAGGCACATATGGTGGGCCTTAAAGCTGCCCCACTCGATCGATAAGAGGAGGGGGGGGTGGGGGGCAGACACCTTGCTTTGCTCGTTCCCGTCCGGATTGTGGGAGAAAAAAGACTATACTTTCTTTTTCCTTTTTCTCCTGGCTCATTCCATATTTAAAGGGTATACTCAAGTCTTGATAGGGTGACTTACAGCCCATAGCCTGTGGTATATAAATACGCCAGCCAGCCTTTGCAATGACTAGGAAGCTTGTTAAGGAAGTGGTGAGGAAAGAGGAACGACAGGAAACGGATCAGAACATCATGAGTGAGAACCAGAGAACAGAGAGAGAAGAGGAAAATTTAAAACAGGATATGAGTGAGGTCAATGAAACTGACGGGTTTGAGAGTATAGAGAGGTACGTTTAGGTTAACTTCGTGTGCGGATCACGGAGGAGACTAATGTGCTTTTCTGAGTAGGGGTGACTATCCTGCAGAGCTACAGAATGGGGGAGGAGGATTGGGGGAACTTACTCTATCCCCCCACGATAGAGTAGGGAGGTATGTTTGGCTTAACTTCGTGTGTGTATGTGTGTGCAGATTACAGAGGAGACTAATGTTCTTTTCTGAGCAGTGATGACAACCCCGCAGAGACAGAGAATGTGGGAGGAGCGGCGGGGGAACCTACTCCAGCCCTCCACGATAAAGCAGGGAGGTGTGTTTAGCTTAACTTTGTGTGTGTGCGCAGATAACAGAGGAGACTAATGTTCTTTTCTGAGTAGTGATGACAACCCCGCAGAGCCACAGAATGGGGGAGGAGCCGCGGGGGAACATACTCCAGCCCTCCAGGATAGAGTAGGGAGGTATATTTGGCTTAACTTTGTGTGTGGGCAGACCACGGAGGAGACTAATGTTCTTTTTCAGTAGTGATGGCCACCCTGCAGAGCCACAGCATGAGAGAAGATCGCCAGGGGAAACTACTCCACCACACCACGATGTACGAGTACTATGGAAGTATGTTTGGTTTAATTTTGTGTGTGTGCAGGTCACGGAGGAGACTAATGTTCTTTTTTGACTAGTGATGGCCACCCTGCAGAGCCACAGGATGGGAGAGGATCGGCGGGTGAAACTACTCCAGCCCCCCACAATGGAGTAGAGAGGTATGTTTTGCTTAATTCTGTGTGTGTGTATGCAGGCCACGGAGGAGACTAATGTTCTTTTTTTGAGTAGTGGTGACTATCCCGAAGGGCTACAGTATGGAGAGGGAGCGGCAGGGAAACCTACTCCAGCTCTCCGCGATAGAGCGCGCAATTTCATCCAACGGTATGCGACGAAACCGCCTGCACTGATTGCGGTTATGGGGAAGACGGGGACTGGGAAAACGAGCTTTATCAATGCCATTACAGGGGGGGGTCTTATGGTGGGCCACGGGCTTGAATCTTGCAAGTATCCCCTTTCCCCTCATCTATCTAGAAGACTCCCCTCACTAACGGGGCCACAGGCACCCAAGATATCCAAACTGCAAGGACAACCATCAATGGCCGGGAAGTGTGGCTTATAGACACACCCGGATTCGACGACACCAACCGATCCGACGTCGACATATTAAGCACGATTGCCGAATGGGTCAAACAAGCTAGTCACGAGCGCCAGCACCTCTCAGGAATAATTTATTTCCACCGAATAGCCGACCCGCGCATGGAAGGCTCAAACATGAAGAACTTGAAAATGTTCCGAGAGCTTTGTGGCGAGAAGAACTTCAACAATGTTGTACTCCTCACAACAATGTGGGATAAAGTTAGCGAAGAGGATGGCCAAAAACGCGAGGATGAGCTGAAAAGTAGGGCAGGTTTCTGGGGTAATCTGATCTCTCGTGGAGCACAGGTAAAGCGGCACCGAGGTCCCGATTTCACGACCTCTGCGAGGGATATAGCCCAGCCGCTCATCGAGAAGGATACGATTGTCCTGAAGCTCCAGGATGAACTGGACAGGAATAGTAGCCTGTCAGATACGTCTGCCGGGAGGTACCTGACTGGTGAGATAGAAGCAATCAAGAGGCAGCATCAGGGGGAGTTGGAAGCACTTAAGGCTGAGCTGAAGGACACTAGCAGTAAGGAGGAAATCAAGTTATTGAGGGAATGCTACCAGAAGGAGATCCAGGCGTTGAAGAAAGCTACAGATGACTTGGAGAAATTGAGGGCCGAGGATAGGAGGAATTTCCAGCAAAAAATAGCAGGGATGCAAAAACAGTTGGACGATCGCGGCGGCTGCATTATCAGTTGATGGCGGGCGCCTGCAGTGCAAGCCGGGAAGGCTCAACTCTTCAATTCTATGTCTCGTGTTTGTTTTTTCTTTTGTTTTGGTTTAGAGATGACGGAATCAATTTGTACCAGATTTTAGTCTGTGGAATCACTCGAGAGATGCAATATCCATAGTGCTCTAACCACGTGACCCCGGAAATCTTACCCTCTTTAGTCACCGGGTATGGCGCCCTCACGGCACTCCAAAATATCCGGAAATCTTGGAGCAGTTTATACCTACTGGTAGTAGACCAATGATAGGACACGATGTGTGGCTGGGGGATAACGACACCAACGAGTGACCATTCATGATTTAGAAAACAATATACCGTAATAGGCACCACAATCACCCGCGGTGATGGCTCGAGAGGTTAAAAAAATATTGATTGACCATCCAAAGAGGGTAGAGAGATGAGGAGCAAGGGTAGAAGAAGAAACCGGACTATTTATGGCAAGCAAAATAGGAGCTGCGAATACCTAGACGTCTACGGTACTCGAGCACAGTATGTGTAGGGATACCGGTGCAGTCCCCTGACACGACCCACCATGGCCACTAATTGTATGATGCCAGCACAGTACGACATCATACCTCGCCATGAAACAGCAAAACCTCACCAACATTGTAAAAGAAAGAAAAAAAGGGCATGAGCAGTCCGAATTGACTAGGTTAACTTCCTCATGAATACCCTGGGGCCACTTGCGTGACTCAGCCCGGAAATTCTGCTCAAGCCCCCAGACTTTATACGGCCGCTAGTACGAAATAGTATATCATACACCCGTCTCGAGAAATCCCAATTGCGGAACCTCACGCAGGGTTCAAAGCTGCCGCATTTTTTCTTCTTCCCGAATCTCGACACGGTTTGGCAGGATAGCGGGATGTTTTGTTGCACGGAAAATGGGTGTGATTGATTGGGGAACTTCTGATCATGTCGTATAACTCTCGGGAGAGGTCGTTTTTTAGTGAGCTATGGAATGCACAGCCAGCGGTTGAATATGCCACGGACCGGTGGGTATGTAATATAGACTCTAACGCAGGTTTTCCAACCCCTACTACGGTACGTTTAGCATACCGTATATTGTACGTAGCATATGCAACACCGCGCGGTGGAAGGAGGTCTCTGATCCTGCAATTCCCGGCGGAAGGGTAGACCGGAGCAAGGCCGATCCCGATGGCGCTCCCTGGTGGTGTGCGGGTATGGCACCGCACGTGCGATACGATGGGATGGGTTGGGCCCGGTAATCGATCTATGGGGCTTTTATCCGCACTGCCACGAAATCACCTGTGGATTAAGAAGCCGGGGATAGAACAGCGGTACGGTGCGTAACTGAAATTTCGGCAGCGGTGGTACGCCAAGGAAGAATGATCCAAAGGTTCCCATTCCCTCTTGCCCCCATGGGCAATCAAGGAGGATGATTGTTGGATGAAGTGCCCGGGACCCTATTCAATACTATATGCTTATCAAAAAGAATCAAGTACACCCCTACAGGCTCTTGTTGAGCAATTGCCGGGGAGGGCTGTATTTGCGGACGGGTTAGCTGTTGTGTGCAGGTAATATATAGTAACTAATTTGGACCGAAATCAACATCGATTCCCCCGTTCTGTACTGGTTAATACAAGTACTATGCTACCTTTTATGCTTGGTCCTTGCCCCGGTACGCTATCGCGCGGCAGGGGGCGTACTGGCAATGCATAATTTCCCCGCTGCGGTTATAGGATAACTATGGATGGTAGGCTCGGCTGTGGTGTGTGCTTGGGGAGGGGGCGGTCTCAGGATTGGAAGATTGGATCTGATGGTGTAGGAGAGTGAGGGAGGAAGGAATGATTGAGGAGGTTAGCGGTATCATACTCGTGCGTCTCAGCCAAGAGTTGGCACCTGATTTGTCCTAGCGGGTGGCGGAAGCTCCATCTTACTCAACAGGTATAGTTTTTGATAGTGTGCAACTAGTTTGAAGGTTTAGCTAATGCGGTAGGGGTGAAGAGAGTCTTGGATACTCGAGTACTCAGAAATTTGTGGCGAGAAACCATCACACCGACAAAATTTCATCCCCGATGGCTCCTGGAAGAAGCCTGTCTATATCAATCAGAGGAGCTATTATTGCTCTTCGGATGTGCGCAAAGATGAGTTTTCTTGATATTTCAGCTTGTCTTGAAATCGATCGGGAAACAGTTCGCAAGGTTTTCACCCGAGTTGAGGTACGTAAAATCCATTCCAAGTCCTAGTGATCTTGTTAGGGGGTAGGTAACTCTAAAGTCAAGCGAGTATACACTAGGCCCTGTAATCTTCTGTCTCGGAGATAGTCAAGAAGGCTCGTAAAGATAGAAGTAAAGTAGAACGAATATATTGATAAGATCTCTTCTCCGGTCGCTGATGATAGACTTAAAGCTAGGGAGGCACCTCGATATTTATATTCCGCGTCTGGGTGGTCACGGCCTATATTCAATCCCTTACTGACTATGTTCCTGCCATACTAACGTTTCAGTGTCTTTGGAGTGCAAACTCCGTTTGACCCTGAAAACTAACTTCCCCGCTCTCTTCCTGAGTGGAGTGATCAGCTCCGTCAAAGAACTTATCAATAACTCTTCTATATGCATAGCTTAGAGTGCATGACGAAGATAACTAACTCGACCAGTGAGTTGTTATTAACCAATCGTAACTAGGTCTTCCGGATGACTCTAGCTTACGCGAGCTGAAGGGACATGCATATTACTTCTTGTAATTGCATATAGACTTGCAGAGGTCGTAGCTCAATAACTAACCGACCAATCTGAACCAACTAAGTGTTATCTTGTAGAGTAGAGCTCCTTCTATGTTATCCAGCAAAAACCCCTCGGTTGCATGCCTCGTATCTCCGCGAAGTGGGCTGCATAGATGCCTTGTCATATCGTGCGCTAATATCTTAGCGCTACGAATACTAAGGCGGGGCCCGGAGTCGAACACATGACCTTATGCATTTAGTCACGTGCCGCACCGATTACGCTATTATGTGTAACATTAGCTCCCTCTTCTTCAAGACTCATCCTCGAGTCTTTCTATGTTCTAAGGTAATCTATACATGGTACATTTCTATAGTCGTAAAGAAAATTCCGTTTAGGACTCTATCCAGGTAGGATGAAAAACCTATGTGCGTTTACTTGTCCACGCCTAGGAAAACCTTTCCTGATAATCCTACCTCAGCCGTGGCATTTCCGGGTTGTCTCTATGGAACTCCTCCACTAAGTCGGTAGCATGTTCAAGATGCTCCGGTGGCTCCCAGGTGTTTTCATCCTCCGAACACCCTTTCCATTTAACAAAATATTTGAGTTCTCGGATGCGTTTATTGCGTCCAGAGACTCTTTTTGTGTAGGTGAGAATTTCGCTTTTAAGGATTTTCTCGACCTCCCATTCCAGATCGCCGTCGATCTCTTCTGCGTCCTGCGGCCTCTGTTCCCTATCTGGTCGAACCGATGTTCGGTAGGGTTCGAGGAGCGACACATGAAATACGGGATGTATTTTCCACCGTTCGGAAATTTCCAACTTAAAAGCTTGGTCACCTCGTTTCTCGAGTATTCGAAAGGGTCCATAAAGTTTTGGGCTCAACTTTTTTGACGGTCATTTTGTTCGAATATTTTTTGCATT
>LN890943.1:698489-713862 GCA_900010015.1 Tuber aestivum | reverse complement strand
GAGCATTACTCGGTCTCCAACCTTATAATCCGGTTGTTGTTTGACCTTGGGGTCGTAATATTTGCTCATTGCTTGTCGAGTGAGTTGTAGGGTGTCTCGGGCTTGTTGATGTATTTCCTTCATCCAGTGGGCATAGGTTGTTGCTCCTGGATTCTGTACTTCTCTTTCTTTCATCCATTCCGTTTGTGGATGATAACCGTAGTTGGCGTAGAATGGGGTCAAACTGTGCGCTTGAGTTACCGAGTTGTTGTATGCGTGCTCGGCTAATGGTAGTAGAGAACACCAATCATTTTGATCATAGTTGACGAAACTTCGAAGGTAACCTTCCAGCACTTGGTTGGTTCTTACGGTTTGTCCGTCGGTTTGAGGATGGTAGGCGGTTGACATCCTTCGTTTGATGTCTAGTGATATGCACAGTGATTCCCAGAATTCTCCTGCAAACTTGGCGTCCATGTCCGAAACGATTTCAGTGGGCAACCCATGAAGCTTCCAAACTTCTCATAGGAATGCGGTTGCCACGTCCTTAGCACTAGCGGTGGTTGGTAATGGTATAAAGTGGGCCATTTTGGTGAATCGGTCGACTACAACCATAATCTGGGTGTTGTCGTTCGATGGAGAAAGTTGCGTGATAAAGTCCGTGGAAATCGAGCTCCAGGTTGCGAAAGGTATTTGTAACGGTTGTAAGAAACCGTACTTGGCGTGTCTTAGGGCCTTACTATGTTGGCATTCGTCACATGACCGAACATAGTCGTTGACCCAGTCACTTAATCCTTTCCAATGAAAATCTCGCGTAATGATTTCTAGGGTCTTTTCTTGTCCGAAGTGTCCAGCTACTTTGGAGTCGTGACAGCTTTTCGCGATTAAGGTACGTAGTTCCTCTGATGCTGGTACGTACAGCCTATTTTTGAAATAGATGAGCCCATCTTTAGTTGACCAGTGCTTAGGCCATTGTGCGTTATCGTTTCTTAATCTTTCCAATTCCTTCCTTCTGGATTCCCAGTCCTCGTCCTCTTCTCCTACCTTTTTTACCGATGATGTGAACTCGTCATGGAACTTCTTGGGGTTTGCATTTAGCACTACCCTAGTTGCCATGACCACTGATTCTTTATGCAGCTGGTCGTGAGTTTCTTTATCGGTTAAATCAAAGTGTTGGTTGAGGTTTGAGTCCTCGTTTAGGAAGTTGATACGAGGTGGGGTCTCAGTTAATCCAGTTCCTGTGCTCCCGAATCCTTGTTCTCCTCGCTCCGTGTCATCCAACTCCATTTCTTCTTTAAGTTCACCAATATGAATCTTTTCTAAGATTAACTGGGCAATCTTCGTGCCAGCTTGCGCTTTGTAGTCTTCCCTGTGCGTGTTGTACAGCAGTGCCTTGACTTCTCCTCGGTAATCCGCATCGATGACACCCGCACGGGTGTCAATTCCGTATTTCGTAGCTAAACCACTTTTTGGTGCGATGCGACCGTAAGTTCCTTTTGGTACTGCGATTGCTATTCCGGTTTCGAGTAAGACTTGTTCTTTTCCTGGTACGATAGTATCTTTTAATGCATACAAATCGTAGCCAGCTGCTCCTCTGGTTCCTTTGGTTGGTAACTTAGCCTCCGGGCAGAGTCGCATTGCTCGAAATAGGTTTTGTTTAGGGTTGACTGTTACTTTCTCGTCGTCTTCCGATCCTAGAACTATAGAGATTCGGATAACGGCGAAGTGCGCTGGTTTTAGAATTGACTGCTCAGTTCGTTCAGCTCCTCCCTTAGGGCGGTACTCCGGCCGCCTACTCAGCGCATCTGGTTTGCCGCTGCTTGTTCCCGGTCGGTAAACGATCTTGAAGTTAAAATCGGTTAACTTCTGCGCCCAGCGAATTTGTCGGGCGCTCCAGGCTTTTGTAGTCAGGAAGTACTGCAGATTCTGGTAATCCGTGTACACGGTAATTGGACGATCCGTTCCCATCAGGTAATGTCGCCATTCTTTGAACGCTTCGACAATGGCAAGGAGTTCCTTGTCATGGATATCGTATTTGCGTTCAGCGGGATTTAACTTTCGGGAGTGGTACGCGATTTGGTGTAGTCATTTCTCCATGAATTGGGAGAGTACGCAGCCTAAAGCAAAATCGCTAGCGTCGGTTTCCACAACTGTATCCCGTTCGGGTTTGAAATGGCATAAAATGGGTGCAGTGAAGAACTTCTCTTTTAGAAGTTCAAAGGATTCGTTTGCTTCGTCAGTCCACAGGAAACCACTTGGGTTTACCTTCAATAATTCCGTAATGGGCTTGCAAATAGCTGAGAAATTCTTTATGAATCGTCGGTAAAAGTTTGCAAAACCCATGAAAATTTGTATGTCCCTTATAGACTTTGGCGGCACCCATTTCTTTATGGCATCCACCTTTCGCTCACTCATCGACACTCCTGTCGTTGAGATAATATAACCCAAAAATTCCAACTCCTTTACATGGAAGACCGATTTTTTTAGCGAGATGGCTAACTTATACCGTCGTAGTTGTCTCAGTACTTTCCGTACGAGTTCGATGTGGTCCTTTTCATTTTTTGAATAGATTAGTATGTCGTCAATGTAACATACAACTCCTTGATCCAAAAGTTCTTTTAACACCACATTCATCATACTCTGGAATGTTGCTGGTGCATTAATCAGTCCAAAAGGCATGACCTCGTACTGTTTTAAACCGTACTTTGTTCCAAAAGCGGTTTTGTCCGCATGTCCTTTTGCTATGCGTACTAAGTTATAGCCTTTAGCTAAATCGATTCGTGACATAATGTTGCATCCTTCCACTCTGTCCCGTAGCTCTGACATTAGAGGTAACCGACATTTATTCACAATCGTAAGCTCGTTTAGCTTACGATAATCCACACACAGTCGTAGACCACCACCAGGTTTTGGGGCAAAAAGAACCGGTGCTCTATAGGGGGATTTGCTAGGAACTATCTTTCCTTGCTTGGTCATCTCGTCCAGGTATTCCCTTAGAACCTTAAGTTCTTTTTCCGACATAGGATATATCGGTCCCCATGGTGGCTTAGCTCCTTCGACCAGCTCGATTTTGTAGTCGAACTCGCTGTGATCCGGGAATCGATCCGATGCTTGTGTGGAGAACACGTCTTTATAGTCCTGGTAGCACTTAGGCAACCTTTCCCAAGCTACTTCCCAGGGTTCATCAGGGTACTCGAATGGTGCTATCATGCCTTTGGCATGCATTCGTCCGACGAATATAGCCTTTTCGTCAAGTAGTAG
This sequence comes from Tuber aestivum, assembly GCA_900010015.1. Classification (NCBI taxonomy): domain Eukaryota; kingdom Fungi; phylum Ascomycota; class Pezizomycetes; order Pezizales; family Tuberaceae; genus Tuber; species Tuber aestivum. Next base: position 710,625 of record LN890943.1, on the reverse strand, counting down.
GGAGTCGTCCCATTCTACTTCGATAGGATTTTGCGTGGGTCCGGTATGGTCCACGCATTTTTCATCTGTAAATGTCCATGATTTCGAGTTCCTAATATTGGTAATCGGATGTTGGTCATGCCACCAACCGAAAGGTATAATCATATCCTGAGCGACCATGTTAACCACGTCGCAGGAGACAAGTGACGAGTACTAGTTGGTTCCTATTTCCAACCGTATAGGATGGGTATAGATCCATCTATTTTCCTTAGAAGGTTTTCCATTGAATCCCTCGATTTGGAGAGGCTTCTTTCGTTTCTCAGTAGGTATGCGTAATCGCTGTACTAAAGCTTTGCTAATAACAAAGATATTTGAGCCTGAGTCTAATAACACGCGAATCGGTACTCGATCTTTGTTGGAATGAAGGTATGCGATGCCTTTGGGGCACTTGTATTTTTCCGGTTCTGGTACATTGATTTTGGCTCGCTTGGGCCCAGCATAGGGGCCTCGGTTGGTTGTCTGTCATTTGCTCATGGTTGTGGGGGTGGTGATTGTTACCACGCCAGCATGGTTTCGGCTACTAAAGCCTCCTCAGACAACCTTGGCACGTTTTCGCTTAATTACCCTCAATGACGATATTTAATCATACCAAACTCAGAAACCCAAACTGAGTCGAGGATCGACCTTTTAACCCGGCCTTAGGGTTTGCTTTCGGTTCCCATCATGGGGGGACCCCCTGGGGCGAGCACGCTGTCCCCAGTTTCCCTCATCCTGATGATGGACTACCCCATTGCCGTCGCCATGGGTGCCCCTTCCCGTACTTGTACCAGTCTTTCCTTGCGGGATGCTCCGTTTATGACTAATACGTGTGGAGTCTTTGGACATCGGGTTGTCTTCCCTCGCGTGGAACCGTTTTAAACTGGTACGTCTTTCTGGGACTCTTTCTATCGGGTATACCACCTTGCTGAGCGCTCTATCGCCAGTTTCAACTCATATCAGGCTGCGTCCAGCCTGCTTGGACTCCTGTCTAGCTGGTTCGATAGGTGTGCACTATCTGGTTGTACCCCCGATCTTCGTAACCCGTTTTCACATACAACGCCTGTAGACGCCTCCGAAGGGTGTGCATCCCGCTCCTTAGACACTTTGCATCCTTCGGCACTTTCTCGGAGTGCGCCTGTGCGTCATTCTTGCATAATGCGTTCCAAAGAGCATCTATGCATAGGTCGGGGAGAGATGTACTGCCAAGCAAGAACGCGTATTTCTTCGTCTTGTTGACCATTCTATGTAGGGTGCGCTTCCCTTGTACAGATGCTCCACCGTTGCCCTGGACTTCGTTTCTATACCCTCGCTTAATCCGAAGTCGTTTCCCAAATCCGAGATGCTGGGTTTGCTCGAGTTTGGCCCACCTTTCTACCCGCAGGTTTTGGGCAGACTTTAACTCGTCGGGTTCTCGGGACTGCGATCCTGCGCCCAGTAGTCAAATTTACTGCGGCGGCCTTTCGACATTCTCCCCACTTATGATTAGTGAGTCCACAGCGCGTGCAGCCATCATTCTGGCGCCGTGAGTTGATCGTTTCCTGTGGAATTCCCTCGTGGGCCGATTTCCAATCGGTGTGTACTCGTTTCGTAGGTGACGAGCCTGTTTTCGCGGGTTTCCACTTTCCTTTTTCGTCTCGTTTCGGTGGGGACCAAGTCTTCGCCTTTCCTTTAGGTTGGCTACTTCGGTCCTTGTCCTCAAACTTCCTTTTCGGAATTGTCGTCTCGGAGCTACCGCCTTTCAAGCGGAGTTGCTCTTTGAATTCCTCATCCTTCATGCCCACAGCTCGTAGCTGTTTTATCCATGCATCATCGGAATCGACCTCCTCGTATGACATTCTAAGCAGGATGGAAGGCAGGAGTTTACTTTCCACAAGTTGTCTCCAGCTTTGACCCTTCATTTGCTCCTGGATATTCAACAACTCGAGTTGAGTAATATATGCCTCGATGTTGTTCTGGTAAGGCACTTTTGTCATCTGATTTAGTGCCTTTCGAGCCTCATTCTACGGAGCGTAACGCTGGGTGATTTCCGTTCGGAAATTTTCCCACAGTTGGAATTTCTCTCGTCTCTCCTGGCCCGCTAGTCCATCCATGGCATTTCAGTACCATTCTTTGAAGGGTATTACATCCTTTCCTTTTGTCTTGCCGAGGGCACACACGATCTTGTCGTGGTCCTTTTCCCAGTGGTGAGGGTTCCTTCGAAAATAATCCTCGCATTCCGTTAACCAGTTTTCCACTTTCTGGTAACTGAGATTTTCGAAGTATGATGGCAGTTCGGCTGGTTTCCTACTAGCCCAAGCCACTGCGCGTATCATCAAGGCTGCTAACTCGTCAACCTCAAAGTGTACGTTTCCTGGTGCCTGGCTGTCACGAACTGTGACTAAGCAAGGCAGATTTCACATAGCTCGGATTTCCAAGTTATAGGTATGTTGGGATTTCACATGACACACACTAAGTGCGCCATAGGTTATTATGTTTACCTGTTCGTGACTCACAGTTGTGAGTCACACGATGTTATGATTTTTGCATATGACTCATACTTATGAGTCATGGGTTTCACTCAGGTGACGCAAGTTGCGCACCTGACTTGGTTATTATGTTTTGATTGGTTTAGGCATGTTGCGCAGCGACTCATAGGAGTCGTCTGATGGATTTCATATGACTCATGATTATGAGTCACAGGGTTTGCGTGACGCGGGGTATGAGTCACGCCAGGTGAAGAGCGACTATATAAAGGGTCACTAGGACCCCGAGTATGAGCTCTTCACACGTTCTTCTAGTTTATTTCCTACCTTTAAGTTATTATCAATAAAACCTTCCTTTACGCTCTTTAAGATTTATCTTAAGAAACCCGAGAAGTGTCTTTCCTCTCACGAGAAGAGATTGAAGTCCTAGGCGAGGACTAAGGAGAATAATAAGGAGATAGGCGCGAGTACCATAGTAGTCAAAGGACTGGACTATTGGGTTCGCGTAGGCATAGGTCTAAGAGCTATCACCTTACAGAGAAGTATCGTTACCTGTCGCTAGGTCCTACCCGGTAGGATTCTTAACATTAGAACGTGTCTACAACGCGACACTTAACAAACACACCACGGATCCTTTTAACAGAGATCACGAGGGAGACATAGACGTCCAAGACGATAGTCTAGGATTAGGAGGATTGGAAGAAGCGCTTAGCGAAGCAAGTCAAAACGCAGCAAGATCAACAAGTCCCGTCACTCCAGAACCAATCACTCCACCCTTACCAGAAGAAACTCCAGAAATACCAAGACCCGAAAGAATGTCAGGACCCGCACCACCACCTGGTCCGCCACCAGCAGGACCAGCCCTGTTCACACAAGAGGAAGTACAACAGATGATACGAGAGGAATACCGAAGCAGAGATCAGAAGCCAAAAGTCAAAACACCACCCAGATACGATGGAGAAAGAAGCAAGCTACGAGGATTTATGGTCCAACTCCTCACATACTTCAATGCAGTAGGGTGGAACCAAGAACACGATGACAATAAAATACGCTACACCTTAATACTACTTGAAGGAGCAGCCCTACAGTGGGTTACCCCTATAGTGCTCAGTCAAACACCAGTACCATGGACAACCTGGGACAGCTTCAAAATCATATTTGAAGCCCAGTTCATGAATATGGAACTGAACCAATCGGCACGAAACAAATTGGAAGACATCAGACAAGGAACGAAAAACGTCACCGACTATTGGTATGAATTCCGACTTCTCCAATATGACGCCGAATGCGACGAAGCAACAGCAATGAGGTGGTTTATGAAAGGTCTGAGAAGGACCTATCAAGAAGCCTGGAGATATAGCGAGGAAAAATTCACGACAACGGAAGCCATGGCTAGTTGGGCCATTCGAAAAGAAATTCAGTTCGGACAATTAGACTGGATACAAAAGACTCAGCCAGCTTCAAGCCAGTCTAACCAGACATACACCAGAAACCAAAACACCCCTAGGAACCAAAATGGGACCTATAGGACCACCACGCAAGGAGGCGATGCAATGGATCTGGACGCAACAAGGAAAAGACCGTCGCTCAACCTCGGAAGAGATGAATACCTTAGAAGACGAAACAACAACCTGTGCCTAAAATGCGGAATAGCAGGGCACATGATAAAGGATTGCAGACGGCCAGCCAACCCAAGTCAAGGAAGAAGCCAACAGAACAACAGGCCAAGTACCAGATTCCAACCACGCAGCAATATCAGGGAAATCGATATCGAAGACGAATACGAAACGGTGGCAAAAGACGAAGGTCCCTAGCAATAGATGGTCTGTGGGACCCTCCGAAAGACAAACCCATCTCGACGGCCAACTACTACACTCTTTTAAGTCAGAAAAACAATAACGACAATGATCATATCATGATCGAAACCACAATATACAACGACAAAAAACAAGCAATCAGGATACATACGATACTCAACTCAGGAGCAACGGAAGACTTCATAGACGAAGAAGTCTGCAAGAAATACCAGTTAAGAACCAAGAAAACGAAGAAAGAAAGGCAGATTTACCTCGCAGACGGAAAACCCAGCGATATGGGACCAATTACCCATACAACGCAAGTACCTATGAGCATCGGGAATCATAGGGAAGTGGCAACCTTCCAAGTGGCGAATCTGCAACACCATGAGATAATCCTAGGGATGCCATGGTTAAGACAACACAATCCCACCATCAGTTGGGAGGAAGGAAAGGTTGCGTTTACCAGCGAACAATGTACGACATGGTGTCTCAACAGCTCGCCGGTAATATACGCAACACCAGAAGAAGAAGCAATCCAAGAGAACCTAAACGCGAGGTTCAATCAAGTTCAACCAAGGAAGAATCCAAGGATCAAAGTCAAGAAGCTAAGCCAAGAAGCAAAGATACCCACAAGAGGATCCGCACGGGCAGCAGGTCACGACCTATATGCCAACGAAGAAATCAAGATACCAGCCAATGGGCAGGTAATTATTCCAACAGGCATAACCATTGAGTTACCTCAAGGAATCTATGGGCGTATAGCACCACGCAGCGGTCTCGCAGTCAAACACAGACTCACTACCAATGCTGGAGTAATAGACGCCGATTATACAGGTGAATTGAAGGTGGTCATGGTCAACCAGGACAACAAAGACTATATGGTGAAAAAAGGCGATAAGATCGCACAGTTGATTATCGAAAAAATCAATGAAGAAGAACTCCAAGAAGTGGAGAACCTAACCGAGACCACCAGAGGAACCAAAGGGTTCGGTAGCACAGACCAAGAGAGGCCCACACCAGAGAAAGCTCCAAGGATCGAAATCAACAGGATATCGGCGCAAGCCTTCGGGAAATTCTATCGCAAGGGAGAAACAGCAGGAATTCTCAAATGGGATTATCAAAACCAAGGAACAAGCCTAGCAAAAATCAATATCAGCACAGAGCTAGCCATAAGAAGTCGACCCCAGGCAAAGGACGAGAAACTAGACCGATTGGTACCCAAGGAATACCATCAACATCTAGACTTGTTCCAAGAAAAAGAATCAACCAAGTTACCTCCCCACAGACCAGACGTTGATTTGGAAATCAATTTCGAGGAAGCTAGCAAAGGACTACCTCAGAAGAGAATATACCCGCTAGGGGAAACCGAACTCGAGGAACTAAGGAAATACATACAACAGAACCTGGAAAGAGGATGGATTCAGCCATCCTATGCCAACAGAGGATCACCCATCCTGTTTATCAAAAAAAAGGATGGGAAACTAAGGTTATGCATTGATTATCGAGCACTTAATCACATAACAAAAAAGGATAGATATCCCCTACCTCTCATAGGAGAAGCATTGGATCGACTAGCGTCAGCCAAATACTTCACCAAATTGGACATTCGGGATGCCTATCACAATGTTAGAATCAAGAAAGGAGATGAATGGAAAACAACCTTCGCAACGAAATATGGAACCTACCAATACCTGGTTATGCCATTCGGGCTAACTAACGCACCTGCCTCATTCCAACGATGGATCAACAAAGTACTCCACAAGTACTTGGACATATGTTGCATCGTCTACCTGGACGATGTATTAATATACTCTAAAGATATGGAACAACATCGAAAGGACGTCAGTAACATAATGGCCGACATCAAGGAATCAGGAATGAGATGCAAACCCAGCAAATGCGAATTCCACAAAAACGAAACCGAATATCTGGGGTTCATCATCAATGGGGAAGGGGTACAGATGGACCCAGTTAAAACAAAAGCCATATGGGAATGGGAATACCCAAAGAACAAGACGGATATTCAATGCTTCATGGGATTCTGCAACTTCTATCGAAGGTTCATAGAAGGTTTTAGCCGAACAGCTAAGCCATTATATAACCTAACGAAAAAGGATGTCAAATCGGAATGGGGTACCCAAGAAAGAGAAGCATTCGATGAACTAAGGACCAAGATCACCAAAGGACCAATCCTGGTACATTTCAACCCAACAAAGGAAACAATGATCGAAACAGATGCTTCGAAATATGTATGCTCTGGCATACTCTCCCAAAAATGCGAGGACGGCAAATGGAGACCAGTGGCTTTCAGATCCAAAACAATGACCCCAGCGGAATGCAACTACGACGTCCATGACAAAGAACTATTGGCGATAGTTCAAGCACTGAAGGAATGGAGAAGATATACGCAAAACAATCAGGCACTGGTCAAAATACTCACGGACCACAAGAACTTGGTACCCTTCATGACAACGAAGGAGCTGAATGGACGGCAAATAAGGTGGATGGAAAAACTCAGTACCTACAACTTCAAGATCGAATACCGCCCCGGAAAAGAAGGAGGAAAGCCAGATGCCTTAACAAGACGATCAGCAGACAAATCAAAAGATTCGGAAGATGAGAGGATCAAACAGAAACAACAAATACTATTACCAAAGGAAAAATATTTCCAAGTAAAAGAGGATGACAGCGGATATGAGTCTCTAAACGAAATCAACACAAGGACAACATTGGAAGAAGATATCAGGAGAGAAAGTTCACAGGACGAGGAAATCCAAGCTACCAAGAAAAAACTGGCACAAGGAATCAAGGAAGCCAAAGGGGTAGCCTTAGGATTATGCCAATGGAAAGATGACTACCTATGGTACGACGGAAAAATCTGGATACCAAACAAAGAAGAATTACGCACGGAAATCATACGACACCATCACGACCCCCCATATGCTGGGCATGGAGGAACCGCCAAAACTACCGAATTCATCAACAGAAGATATTACTGGCCCAAGATAAGAGAAGACATCAAACGATATGTCAAGAATTGCGACACATGCCAAAGAACCAAGGTGGTACGACATGCACCTTACGGATTACTCAAATCAAATGAGGCCCCGGAAAAACCATGGAAGTCTATATCATTGGACTTTATAACCGAACTACCCAAGTCAGACGATCACGATGCCATACTAGTGGTAGTAGATCGCCTGACTAAAATGAGTCACTTCATACCATGCAAAACGGATATGACGGCACGGCAGTTTGCAGCAATATTCCTAAAAGAAACATACCGCCTACACGGATTACCCAAAGACATCATTAGCGATAGGGGATCCCTATTTACTTCTGAAGTATGGAAAGAAACAACGGAAAAACTAGGAATCAAACGACGAATGAGCACAGCTTTCCACCCCCAGACGGATGGGCAAACGGAAAGAATTAACGGCATATTGGAACAATATCTCCGCGCATATGTCAACTACCAACAAGACGATTGGTATGACTAGCTATCACTAACCGAGTTTGCCTACAACAACGGAAAACAAGAAACCATCAAAACAACCCCTTTTTTCGCAAATTACGGCATACACCCTGAATACGAAAGCATAGGTCATATGCTCCAAGGAAAGATAACGAATAAAGAGGATATGAGTCAACTACATGACACATTACGAAACAAAATGGTCACGGCTCAATTACGACAAAAGGAAGATTACGATCGCCACAGAAAACCCGATCCAAACCTAAAATCAGGAGATATGGTTTAGTTACTACCACACAACATCCGAACCACGCGACCGACAAAGAAACTGGATTACAAGAAAATAGGACCATTCAAGATATTGGCAAAAATAGGAAGCCGCGCTTATAAGCTTGACCTCCCACCGTCAATGAAAATACACAACACCTTCCATATCAGCCTCCTCAAACCCTATCAAGACAATCCTCTACCATATCAAAAGAAACCCCCACCACCGCCTATCGAAATAGATGGCGAATCAGAATACGAACTCGAAAAAATAATTGACTCTCGATTACACTACGGTCGCTTACAGTATCGAGCAAAGTGGACTGGATACTCTCCAGAACACGATAAGACTTGGTACTCAGCCGAGAACTTCGATCACGCGCAAAATGCAGTCAACCAATTCCATCAACGATACCCCAGCAAGCCGTCAAGCAACAGTAGAAGACGCACCCGAATCCGGATATGTGGCCCCGCCACTACACCGCACCGACTCCTACCAGTGGGAATATCCCAAAGGAAGAGGTGCGATGACGATGCCGTCAACCCTACAAACCTTACCAGGACGCGATGCGTTCAAACACATCACACCGACCAGCCCGGGATACCGCACCCCGAGCCCCGAAAAGACAAAGGACGAGATGGAATACAACCCCGAGGACTGGATAAGTTTGAAAGACCTACCGATACCCAAGACTCCCACTACCCAAAGGGAGCATGCGAACCTGTCATGGACAGGTTGCTACGACGACGAGTGCCAAGTGCACAAAAGCGAGAAAGAAGGAGCGGGATACTGGCCTTGGAAGGAGAACCGATGGCCACCCAGGACTTTACCTCTGGGATCACCAATGAGATCCCCGACACCGACGAGATCCGCCACACCAGAGCCAGTGGCTCTGGTCCAATACATCGAACCGACTCCGAGGATGGAGTCGAGGAGGAGGGGGGCGAAAAAACAAAAACAATGGGCAAAGCCCAGGAAACCGAAGCAGGTTTCCTGGCAACAAGAGATGGAAGAAGAGACAGAGCACGAGACCCCGAAAGAGGTCAAAATGAAGTGGTTAGCCAAGAAGGTCGAAACCAGCAAGTTGCTGGAAGACCAGGCGGAAAAGATAGAGGAGCTCAAGAGGGAGCTGGAGAGGACGAGGTGGAGCAACGACAATTTGACGAGAGAGTTGCAGGGAGAAAGGAACATGAGGAAGGCCCTCCAGAACGACTGGAGAAAAGAAGAGAAGGAAGCAAGAAGAACTCTGGCCAGGGCGGTTAGGGTGAATACGGGAGCGAATCGGTACTATCCGCTACCCGAAGGAAGAAGATGGGGAATAGAAGACTGAAGCCCGATGGGACTCGGGCTGAGGGAGAGGGGAGCTAATGTCACGAACTGTGACTAAGCAAGGCAGATTTCACATAGCTCGGATTTCCGAGTTATAGGTATGTTGGGATTTCACATGACACACACTAAGTGCGCCATAGGTTATTATGTTTACCTGTTCGTGACTCACAGTTGTGAGTCACATGATGTTATGATTTTCGCACATGACTCATACTTATGAGTCATGGGTTTCACTCAGGTGACACGAGTTGCGCACCTGACTTGGTTATTATGTTTTGATTGGTTTAGGCATGTTGCGCAGCAACTCATAGGAGTCGTCTGATGGATTTCATATGACTCATGATTATGAGTCACAGGGTTCGCGTGACGCGGGGTATGAGTCACGCCAGGTGAAGAGCGACTATATAAAGGGTCACTAGGACCCCGAGTATGAGCTCTTCACACGTTCTTCTAGTTTATTTCCTACCTTTAAGTTATTATCAATAAAACCTACCTTTACGCTCTTTAAGATTTATCTTAAGAAACCCGAGAAGTGTCTTTCCTCTCACGAGAAGAGATTGAAGTCCTAGGCGAGGACTAAGGAGAAGAATAAGGAGATAGGCGCGAGTACCATAGTAGTCAAAGGACTGGACTATTGGGTTCGCGTAGGCATAGGTCTAAGAGCTATCACCTTACAGAGAAGTATCGTTACCTGTCGCTAGGTCCTACCCGGTAGGATTCTTAACACTGACCTCCTCCAGGAGGTCCGCCGCCTCCGCCTGGAGGCCCACCGCCTCCACCTGGAGGTCCACCGCCTCCGCCTGAAGGTCCACCGCCTCCACCTGGAGGTCCACCGCCTCTGTCTGAAGGTCCACCGCCTCTGCCTGGAGGTCCACCGCCTCCGCCTGAAGGTCCACCGCCTCCGCCGGGAGGTCCACCGTTTGGATCCCTTTTTGGGGGCACCGGTGGGGGTGGTGGGGCGTAAGCGCTTTGGTGGTCTGCTTCCGTCTCATGGACTGTTCCAGCATATGAAGCTCCTCCGTAGGGGCTTGGGGGAGGTAGAGGTGAAAAACCAATATCGCCTGGTTGTTTTTGGTAACCTGTTGGGACCTTTCCGAATCGTCTTTCTAATGCTATGGTTACTCCATCAGCAATTAGTTCACTCATCATTCCCGTCATGTCCGCTATTTCTTTTCTGACATCGGTTTGAAAGTCCTTCATTTGCCGTGACAGAGTGGCAAATTCCTTTTCCTGTCGTCTAACCATGTCTTTGATTCCCTTTCGGTGCTCGTTGGTATTGTCGAAATACTCAGTCAACTTCTCGTTGAGGGCCGCTGTTAGGTCCGTATGGTCCTTGGTGGCTTTCTTTTGAAACAATTCGAAGGCCTTCCTGTCCGTCCTTCGTTGTTCTTTGAGCTCCTCAATCATTTGAGCTAAGGTATTGTCTCGTTCCATAGCATCCACGCTGTATTCCGCTCCTTCTCGTTCCAGCCTCGCAGTTTTCCTAGACTGCTCTTGTTGGGCCAGGTTTGACCTGGTCATTTCTTCGGCTACCCTTAAATGGTAGCTTTCCAGTTCCGCCGTTACATCTCCTTGCAGCCCTTGTGCCGTTCGTTCCATCCTGGCTAGTTCATCTCCCATGAACCTCTCGCCTTTGTCCATCCTCACTTTCACGCCGACTAGTTCGTCGGCAAGGCGCTTTCCCACTTCCGTCAGTGCCGCATAAGCGACTTGCTGATCATTCTGGGTCTGGGTGATGCTTCGGTCTAACTGAGCCATCACTCTTCCTACTAACGTGGCAAAGTTTTTGAATCTTTGCTCTTTGGTGAATGGACTTGGCGGTGGAGGTCGTCCTCCTAAGAATAAGCCTAGACCAAGTGAGTCTCATGGTAGGCTGGGTTGTCCATGTCTTGAAAAAAGTCCTTCGACTGTGTGGGGGTCCCAGCCACCAATCGATCGTGGAGAGTCGGTGGTTTCCTCCATTTCGGTGTCCTTCGGCTCACCGCTCTCTGTAATTTGAGGTATGTCTGTCATATTGTTCCTTGTTTAGTTCGCGCTGGTGCAAAAGTTCGATTTCCAACGCCCAAGGAGCTAAAGATCCCTCGTATCCTCCTTCGTCGTCGCAGAGGACGGAAGTCGCACCGTGGTACGTTGTATCGCAGGCGGGTTCCTCGTAAGGTTCCCAGTCAGGGTCGTTGAAGTAGTAGCGGAAAAAATCAGGTTCCGACCACTCTTCAGAGTAGGTAAACCAGGGGGGTTCGTCTTCTTCGAATAACGGGATATCTGCTGATTCGGTTTCCCAAAGTGTTTCGAAGGAGACGTAGATAGGCGTGGATCGTGGTTCGAAGGTGGTGTCTGAATGTTCTTCAAAGTCCACTAATTGAATTTGTGGTCTCAAAGGGATCATTCAGAGAGCCTTGATAACCAGAGGTTATCAATATAGTGTTAGGGGGTAGGTAACTCTAAAGTCAAGCGAGTATACACTAGGCCCTGTAATCTTCTGTCTCGGAGATAGTCAAGAAGGCTCGTAAAGATAGAAGTAAAGTAGAACGAATATATTGATAAGATCTCTTCTCCGGTCGCTGATGATAGACTTAAAGCTAGGGTATTTTTTTTTTTTTTTTTTTAACTTCATATATTCTTTGTTAAGGTACAAGAACCTGCATGGAGCGCTAGCTATGGCAAAAACAAAACCTTAATTTCAGACGCATTCCTCCACGCCCCAGGGAACAAAACAACCCCCCCAAGACCCTCTGGTATGGGCCCAACCGCACATCCCGCCCCGCAAAGGAACAATCGTCCTCTA
>LN890943.1:644323-697708 GCA_900010015.1 Tuber aestivum | reverse complement strand
GAGGCTGGATGATGTGCGACATCAGAGCCAGGAAGGATTGTAGCACTGCCGCGACGGTGGCAGAAGAGGGAGAAGCACCAGCTGAAATGGCACAGAGGGAAGGAGGAAGGGTGGCCGAAGCACTGCCCCTTGGTGGTGGTGGGGCCCGAGGGCCCTGGCAGTAGGGTGCCAGCCGATCCCGGAGGAGAGGAGAGGAAGAGGGCAAGGCAAACAAAGGATCCGGTCAAGCGATACGGTAGGAGGCTGCAACTGGGGTCACAGGAGTAGCTGGTGTTTTACCGTGTCTCTCATGTAGTCCCTTGTTCTGGGAGAGATAGCGTCACTGTAGTGGAAGGGATCCCACCACCAGCCACTCCCGATAGCCCAGAGGACCACCAGCCCAACTGACCGTTCAACCATCAACCCAGCCACCAAAGCCGACCGTGCAGATGCTAAGCGAGATGGAGCAAAAGCGGGGTAGGGAGGAGAGAGGCCTCACGATGAGGCCCCCAGGGTGAGGAGTGGACCCCCATCCAGCAGAGGCGAGACACCAGGTGGGGGAAAGAGTAGAAGAGAGGCCCCGTTGGGCGAAAGGATGGAAGGCATCAGCCTGCACCCCCCGGCGGGGGGTGCAAGGCTAAAGAAAAGTGGTGATAGTTCCTCGGTGTTGAGTCGTTCCCGATTAGGAAATATTTTTCAATGACCGGAGGTGTAGTGGAGACGGAGGATGGACTTAAAGCTAGGGAGGCACCTTGATATTTATATTCCGCGTCTGGGTGGTCGCGGCCTACATTCAATCCCTTACTGACTATGTTCCTGCCATACTAACGTTTCAGTGTCTTTGGAGTGCGAACTCCGTTTGACCCTGAAAACTAACTTCCCCGCTCTCTTCCTGAGTGGAGTGATCAGCTCCGTCAAAGGACTTATCAATGACTCTTCTATGTGCATAGCTTAGAGTGCATGACGAAGATAACTAACTCGACCAGTGAGTTGTTATTAACCAATCATAACTAGGTCTTCCGGATGACTCTAGCTTACGCGAGCTGAAGGGACATGCATATTACTTCTTGTAATTGCATATAGACTTGCAGAGGTCGTAGCTCAATAACTAACCAACCAATCTGAACCAACTAAGTCTTATCTTGTAGAGTGGAGCTCCTTCTATGTTATCCAGTGAAAACCCCTTGGTCGCATGCCTCGTATCTCCGCGAAGCGGGCTGCATAGATGCCTTGTCATATCGTGCGCTAATATTTTAGCGCTACGAATACTAAGGCGGGGCCCGGAGTCGAACACGCGACCTTATGCATTTAGTCACGTGCCGTACCGATTACGCTATTATGTGTAACAGATCTTAAGTAAATATACCTGCACTTTAAAGCTCAGTATCCTGTGGGGGTTCTTACCCAATATGTGACTTCATAGAATAATGAGTAACAAATTAATAGGGACGCTGTACAAACAATGAACCGACTATACGAGCCATGTTAGCCACAGTTGAACTTGGTGATAGAACTCGTTCCAATCCAGCAGTCCCAGAAAAATATCCCGCTGGTTCACCGGAATCAAATCGAATGGGAGCCCTTGCCGTTCAAGATATTGATCATCGGCTGATGACGTTTCCGGAAATTGCAAGAGAGGCGGAGGTCGATGTTTCTCGAGCGACAGCCTACAGAATGATGAATCGACATCATAATCTGTTTCGTTATAAATGCCGAACAAAGCCACCCCTAGATTTTGCTTGTAAGCAAAAGCGCTTACAACTGGTTGACTGGGGACTTACTCAGTCAATTGAGTCATTCGTCTTTAGTGACGAGATGATTTTTGAAGTGGGAGCTCCCCGAAGGCTTCGGAATGTCACAAGACATAAAGGAGAAGATCCTTATGCTAGTGCTGTACCTGATAAAGCAAAATCAGGTCTCAGTATTATGGTATCAGGAAGTATTTCACTTGGGTTTAAAGGACCTTTATGGGTCTGGATTAGAGAGACTGAGGAAGAGCGGAGGGCAAATAATAAGGAGCTTGCACGGGAGAATTAGGAAAGGGTTGCACGGAGAGAACAGAGAAGGATTAACGCTACAATTCCAGGTACCGAAGAATACGACTATCTTCAAGCCTTAAATCGAAATATCGCTCAGTATAATGCTAATCGTGGACCAAATGAGCCTCGCCATATGCCACGCCGTCCATATTGGGAATTTGGGGAAGAAATACATGGAAGAAGTATAAGAGGAGGTTTAGATTGGTTTCTTTATAGGAAGGAAATTCTTCATGCCCGCCTTTATCCATTTGTTCAACAAATACAGATGGAAACCGGACGACACTGTTGGGTGGTAGAGGATAATGCTGGAAATCACACTCTGGCAGCAAAGTTGGACCGGGCAGAGGCTGCCACAAAAGGTATTCATTGAATTCCAAACTGGCCACCAAACTCACCAGACTTGAATGAGATTGAGCCATGTTGGAATTACTTAAAGGACAGAATGATGGAGTATAGATTTATAGGGACAAGTGAAAGGACTAGACAGGAGGTAACAGATGCACTTAGATATGAGTGGGATCAAATGTCTCAGGAGTTGGTTGACCGCTTTTGTATAAACTTTCACCTAAATCTCTTACAGGTTCGTGCATGGGGAGGGGACAATAAGTTTAATGCTTAATTTCAGTTATCAGTTATCATGTATAAGTATACAGTTATACCTCGCTCGCTATCCTGGATCATGATAATCCAGATACCTCGCTGTCCCATATGAATCTTGATGGACTCTGAATTTCATTCCACTAAAACCTCGCCGGCCATCCCACGATCCCTTGCTGCACTGGACAACTTGAAATTCTTTCGATTTTGGCCATCCGGGAAAGTGAGGTACGACTGTATAAGATTATATTCTACCATCTCATCTTGAGTTTTACCTTTAATTCCTCATATAGTTAGTCTCCAATACTAGTTGTCAGCTATACCCTTTCAGTAGAATAGAACTTCCGCCACCTGCTAGGACAAATCAGGTGCCAACTCTTGGCTGAGACGCACGAGTAATTTACAGGTGACAAACTGTTTTCCTGCAAACCAGACTGCCTTGCTACCATGGGGATTACCGTGCGGTACTATGCTCGAGCAGTAACACAATACCGGTAGGCTTTTACTCTCGAGTATATCATATGGTCTCATACTCGGGATACCCTCCTTGTTAGTCTAAGAGGGGAAAAAAAAGAAAAAAAAGGAATCCCCCTTCAGAGTTCCTGACAGAGCATCTGACCGCCATAGAGTGGTGGTGGAGAGTCCGTGAGGAATGCGTGATCACGTGTATTGTACCCGAGTGCCGCACCGGTATCGTACTCGTAGTTTATCAAGCCTTTCTCCCACTATCCTCTTCACCAAAGGGTACCCATACCAAAGCCCAGAAAGTAGGGTATGATGTGCTCACGAGAACCGGTTCGAGCCAGCAACGAGGCCAGGAGGGGGAAGGTAGGACAAGAAAAACCGCAAAGAACTCCGAACAAGTGATCTGCTGGCCACAAGCAAGATACGGTACACTGGCCCTTGCGGGTAAGTAAAGCGCCATAGCGGCAGGAACATGACGACGGAGAGGCAGATGAGGGTATGATGCTGCACCGGTATCAAGCGAAAGGGCGGGGTGAACATGGGGTGCTGGGTAGTTATCACATTTCTCGGAGGACAAGTCAAGTTTCGTTCGGAGGTTGAAGATGGAATAAAATGACCAAACTTCTACTTCTCCCCCACACCCCGAACACGGCACTTGCGTATAACAACTCATCCAGGGGAATCCATCGGTACTGGGCAGTGCCGTTATGAGACTACCACACGATTATCATCCGTTATGGTGGTTTTCGGCGCTGTGAGGTTGCATGGGTTAGGGAACCGCCAGCCAACCCGTCTCCATGGTATGGACAATGGCTTGTCTCACCTGTTCCTTCTTGCTCCTTTGTGTCCATTTTCCATTTTTTTCCTTTTTTCGTATTTCCTTTTACCTCTTCTCTGCAGTACTAGTACTAGTACGAGTACAAGCACCTTGTAACGTTTAAGCTTAAGCCTAAGTTGGGCCGCGGTATAAGGCCCGCTCTGTCCTCCTCTACCGGTATCCTGTTTTTGAATGGTTGAAAAAGCTCATCAACGCGCCCCTCGCGTCAAGCCCACTCCCCCTCCTACACCTGACCACTATAATCCTGCCACCGCTACAGTATCTGCTCCCTGTTCCGCTCCGACAGAAAACAGCTCCAGTGAAGCTCGACCATCACCACTACCGCCCTCGCCACTAAGCCTAGCACACGCCGTTTCCTCCTCGTCAACCTACAGACCTCCGTCCCCTATAGACGACAAGAAAAGCAAGCCCTCGCTACCACAAACCCTCACAGAGTTCCTCCCTTCCGGCCGGAAGTCCCTCGCCATGATTGGTGCTGTCGTGTTACTGCTATCCCTCCTCTTCCTGGCAGGAGAATCGGGGGCCAACCGACAAGAGGCACTCTACCACTCCCAGCAGCAGCAATCCCCATCCCACCGTCGCCAGGCATGTCCGGATTACCGAGACTACGCAACCCGCCTGCACCCGCCGTACAGCAGGGGGAAGTACCGGTTGCCATTCCAGCGACCAGTGGAGGGGTGCAGACTCTACAGTTCCCCGGCCGTGGAATCACTGATCGGCGAGATGAATGCGAGGATCAAGGATAAGGACCTGGCTAGGCTTTTCGAGAATTGCTTCCCGAACACCCTGGACACCACGGTTAGGTGGCATTTGAACGCCGATAAGGTTGCCGATAAGCAGAGTTTTATCGTGACGGGGGATATCAATGCTCAGTGGTTGAGGGATAGTACAAATCAGTTGGCGCAGTATCAGTTGCTCGCCAGGGATGATGAGGCTTTGAGGAATTTGATCCTGGGGGCTATCAATACGCAGGTATTTTGTGCCCCCCGAGGGGAATTGCTTGTTTGGAAAACTGAGGGCTGACTTTTGCCCCGATATGATAGGCGGATTTCGTGCTAAAGTCTCCTTATTGCAATGCTTTTCAACCTCCAAAGGCTAGTGGACTTGCACCGTGAGTGGGTCTTTGGTAGCAGGTGGTCGGATAGAGTGCTGATGGGCGCGCTAGAACTTCCAATGGCCAGGACGATACTGTTCATCCGGTTTACGATAACACTGCGGTGTTTGAATGCAAATACGAGATTGACTCACTCGCTTCCTTCCTTTCTCTCGCAAATCAATACTACAATCATACTGGCGACCTCTCTTTCGTGGGGGAGAAATGGCTATCGGCGGTGGATAACGTCATGGAATTGATTGAGCAAGAGCAGGTCTCTTCTTTCAGCAACAGTGGCTCGGTACAAAATCATGTCTATACCTTCCAGAGGAAGACCACCCTTGGAACAGAGACTCTGAACCTGGCCGGTGCCGGCAACCCCATTAACCATAACACTAGCCTGGTCAGGTCTGCTTTCAGGCCCAGCGACGATGCCGCAATTATGCAATTCTTCATTCCTGGAAATGCTATGTTGGCCGTGGAGCTCAAGCGAACCGCCGAGATCCTGAGGAAGGTCAGGCAAACAAAGCTAGCAAAATTCGTTCAAAAGAAGGGTGAAGAGATTGAAGCCGGCGTCTGGAAGCACGGTGTCGTTACACACCCGGTTTTCGGAAAAGTCTTTGCGTATGAAGTCGACGGGTATGGCTCGCACATAATCATGGATGACGCAAACCTTCCGTCCCTACTAGCATTGCCAGTGCTTGGTTTCGTCGACGTCAAGAACCAAACGTACCAGAACACCCGAAAGATGGTTCTGTCCCGGGAGGGCAATCCTTACTTTTTGACCGGGGCCGAGTTTAAGGGTATTGGAGGTCCCCATATTGGCATCACACATGCCTGGCCGATCAGTTTGCTGATCGAAATTTTGACGACTGACGATGATGATGAAATCCTGGCTCTTCTTGGGATGGTGTTGAAGGCATCGCCACTCGGGCTCGTGCACGAGAGCGTTAATGTCCAGAGGGTGAAGGATTATACAAGTTTGTTGCTCCCATGCTACAACCTAATTGCGGCAGAACTGACACGTGACGATACAGGAAGCTGGTTTGCTTGGGCGAACTCGCTCTTTGCACAGACGATACTTGACCTAGCTCGCCGTAAGCCCCAGGTATTATTCTCCGTGAATGGAGGGAGATGAGGAGTAATGAGACATGACAAGCTATACATATTCATAGACTAAAGGCACGATGAATGAAGGAATAGTGTAGGGCTCTCAGATATGGGGGTTATGTTTTGTATATATGGCGTTCTATTATTCTTTGTACAATTTACGATATCGCAAGCTTCAGGAAGAGCAACCCGTAGGAATATCCCACTATGATAGCACCGACCCAAGATGCTGGTCTCGGCCCCAAAAACCCGGGACCCCCCCCCGCGCCAAGGATTGAACCCTGAGAGTTCCTGGGCCTTTTTTCTACGCCCCACCCGTCCCTTTCCTCTCTAGCTATCGGTGCCCTAACGCGCTTAACCAACCAACCAAGCAAGAAACCCCATAAAGTCCTCCATCTCCCCCCCCCTTACCTACCTCTCCCATCAAGAAAGCACCATAAAAAATCTCGATTGCAACTCCAAAAATGTCCACAGCTGCCTCCCAACTCCCACCCTTGACCAAGCGCCCTATACCGCATACCATCTGCCTTTTTGACGTTGATGGAACGCTTACTCCAGCTAGAGGGGTGAGTTGAGCTATGACCTTGTTTTTCCCCGCACTTTTGTTTCGAAACGAAACGAAAAAAATCTCGACTTCAAAGGTCAAGGTGAAGATTGCCAATAATGATAATGGGATGTGCAGGCCGTGAGTCCAGAAATGCTAGCCCTCCTACAAAAGCTTAGGACAATGGTAGCTACCGGGTACGTTGGCGGAAGTGACCTTGCGAAGCAGCAGGAGCAGTTGGGTGTGAATGGATCGAATGGTATTTTCTCCACCCTGCGTCCTCCTTTTATTATGAGCCGGTAATTGATTGATGGATGGATGGATGGGCAATGCAGTTATCGACATGTTCGACTACTGCTTCGCCGAGAACGGCCTCACCGCGTACAAACTCGGAGAAGCCCTGCCCAGTACTAGCTTCATCAACTGGCTGGGTGAGGAGAAGTATAAGAAGATGGCGAACTTTATCCTGCACTACATTGCGGATTTGGACATACCGCTCAAGCGGTTAGCTTCGCACCTTCCCCTTCGAGTAATGAGCTGGGTCAGGTGGCTAACATGTTTTGTTGTAGCGGAACATTCATTGAATTCCGTAATGGGATGATCAACGTTTCCCCCATTGGGCGTAATGCTTCGTACATCCCCTCCTCCTCCTCACATTCTGGGGCGCTTTCTGATGAACGGGAAAACAGAACCCAAGAACGCCACGACTTTGAGGCCTACGACAAAATCCACAACGTTCGCCGAGACTTTGTCGAGGCCCTTAGGAAGAACTTTACGAATTATGGACTGACATACAGCATTGGTGGGCAAATCTCTTTCGACGTGTTCCCTACCGGGTGGGATAAGACCTATTGCCTCCAGCATATTGAGAAGGAGGGCGTGTTTTCGCATGTTCACTTTTTTGGGGACAAGACCTACAAAGGTACGCCTCTCTTCCCCGATTGTGTAGCGGTGGCGGTGGCAGTGGTGGATAGGAGCTGACGCGTTGATAAAGGGGGGAATGACTATGAGATTTATGAGGATCCAAGAACCATTGGTCATTCGGTCACGAACCCGGAGGATACTATGAAGATATTGAGGGAGCTGTTCAAGTTGTAAATTTCTTTTCCTCCTCACGAGATGTAACGGGGGGCCGAAAAATAGTCCATACCCCATCCCTTTCGAAGTTCAGAGCAGACCAAAGAGGAACAAATGGGGGGGGCGATGGTGAGTATCTTAAATCATTACTGTAGCTATAATACGTAGCATACGTAGCAAGATATAAGCATAATGCAAAACTTCACATGGTAAACCCATGGCTCTTACTCCCGCTATATCCAACTGAAACCCACACTCCCGCCGTTATCCTGGTACCGTACCCCCGGCGCAAGCACAAAATGCATGCGGCCGGGGCCATTGGTGGCATTCGGCGGATCAGAGGCTTCAACTTCCTCCCGCGAGTGGCGCCGCATACCGACATCATACCTCACGCACGGCACCGTACCCACACACAAGGACACTGGAGAAATGCCGTGCCGCCAAGCGCACGCAAGAGCGGGCCCACCCGAGGCTTGGACACCGGTACAGTATGAGTACAGCGGAGTACCTGCATTTCACCGTTACTCGCCCACGGAGCACCGTCCCGTAACAGCATAATAACGAATCATGTTCACAGAGCAGATTAGGTAAGGTAAACCACTCCGCTCAATTACCCCCAGTGCCGTGGGAGCATCACCCGAGTATACAATACCGTACCGCCATGATACAGGTATGCGTCACCAATCCGTGCCCGGACCATCATAAGGCAGGGTCCCATAATACAAGCACGGGTAATTTACACTACCGTACCCTGCTAATCAAGCTTCAACTTAGGTTCAAGTCCCCAACAGGAATTCCAAGAGCGCAACTGCAAAAGCGTGATGTGAGCAATTCCCCTCCTCCACTTGATATTACATTTTTGTATTTGTTTCCCTGTTTGTCTCTTTAAACCAATGAAGGGGAAATTGTGCTAGAGCTCGATATCCATTATTCCGGTATCAGCGAGACGCTATTCCGGGGATAATGCGGCGGTTTTGGCTTGCTCCGTTGGTCCCATTGCGGGTTTAGTCACGGCAGGTAATCCCCAGCTTTCCCCCGCTAGTAGTGCGGTGCTAATACGTGAGGTAGTCACAGTTAGAGATCGCGATCCTCAGTATGATATCTGCCCCTCCTTTCTCCTAAAAGTTTGGCGAGTGACATTTGATGAAAGAGACTAGAACTATGATACCTCAAAAAAAAAAACTTGGAAGAGCCGTGAGGTTACCGTCGAAGGCTGACCCGAAAAATAACGACAGCGCGAAATTGCACAAATTACCGGATAGAACGGAGTCGAAGACAAGCAGCGACAGAAGAGTAGAATTGTATCTGGCGATGCGCTGCATGAGTTTCTTATAATTCTTGCGCAATCACTCTCCATTAGATCTACAGTACTGAGGGGGGGTGTTCCCGATCGATCGAAGCTCTTTACGAAAAAGCGCGAACCCAAGGGATAGATGGAGGGGAAGGAGCAAGTTGCAGGATTCCGAATTCCCCTTTCAGACCCGTGTTTGGGTATTATCTTCAAGACGGCGGTCGCACTATCATACAAAACATGAGGAGGGGGTGAGAACAGCGCACGCTGGGACGACGACCTTTTTCGATCAACCAATTGAAGGAGTGGGAAGCGGTAATGATATCAGAAGAAAGAAAGAAAGAAATGCCACCCTCTCTACTGGAGGAAAATAAACTTTGATATGGTAACAAAATCCGCGGACAAGCCGAATACATGCGCATTCCGACGGGTATATGCAAACACTACCCAGCGCTAAATCTGCCTTCTATCTAATAGGCCGTTTAGCTATGTCATGGGTTGTCACTCGAGTTATTTATCCACACCTTCCTACCCACCTACCTCTCATACTTTGTTGAAGGTGTGAATGGAACGTGAGGAGCACAGACGGTGATATTATGTACTAGCTTCTTTGGATGTTGAGCTAGGTTATTACGAGTTGCGGATGAGATACCAAACGTAGCCAAGCGGGGAATCCATTACTGTAACAAACTCGCCCGCTGAATTGAGCAGCGGGCAGAAGAGCATGCAGTAGATATACCCATTAACAAGCCCCCGTCGACCACTAACATGGCATAAAGGAGTAATCATACTATAGAACTAATAACTCGTGTGGTATCATAGAGGGAGGGATCGCGCCCATCCACCAACAACACCAAAAACCCTTAGAAAAAAAAAAATTTGGATGGCGGGCTCCTGCGATTATAATACCGGTAATCACGTTGAATGGTCCGCCGTCCCTCCTCTTAGTCTGTGCCGGTAATCGCCACCATGAGCAGAGATTGATCACAGTGGATCGTCGAGAATCTTTCCCTGAAGAATACATTCTTTTCGCCACGATACCTGTATTCCGCTTTCTCAACCCCCCCCCCCCTGCCCTGACTTCATCTCCGACTCTTCATGATATGATACCTAGTCCACCGGTAGAAATCATGCATAACACATGCACTCGTAAATAAGCATCACAACAAGCCCACTATCGACCGTCCGAGCCACCTCCGTGAGCCCGCTTCACGGGACAAGGCACCTCCCAACCAGTCGTAGAAGCAAATCATACATGCACCACCCCAAAACCTCTCCTTCCACAACCGCTCACTCGCTCCTCCCCCCTTAAGCCGTACCCAGATCCAATAAACAAAAACCAATGAAAACCAAACCAATCAATCAATCACCCCGCCAAGCCAAACCCCCTCGAAGAAAGAAGAAAAGAAGCAAAATTTAATTTTTTTTTTTCATCAATTCCACGATTAGCGCGTGCATTTGTACTCGTATCGTACCGGTATCGTAACAGGTAAAGAGAGCCCGAAAAAATCAAGCAGGGGTGGAGGAGAAATTTTGCATGATATGGGGGGATTTAGATTAATTTACGCACGGGGTTTTTTTTTCTTCCTTTCAATCCTTGTTTTTCGGGTACGGTAGGGTATTGCTCGTATGATACTTGTTGCCTGTTATGGGTGGAGAGCGCAAGAGTACGAGTACTGTAGCCTCACCCCACCACTTGTAGGAGGAGTGACCCGGATGGCCAGATTTTGGGAAAATGACATTCTGGTAGCGTGGGGGGATCTGGACAGACCCCTAATCCACCATTAAACACTGTACGAGTACTAGTACTCTACTCATACATTTTTGTCAACGTTTTCGGGTCATATTCAGTGGGCGGATACCGTACCGTACTCGTACTGCAGATGCAGCACACTTCTGCAGTAAAAATCTGTCTTCCGCTCATCGCTACCGTAAATAAAAGAAACCCCCTGCGATTGGATTATGCTCACCCCCCGGCAAAACGTCCAATCTCCGGAATTCGGGGTCGGCGGATGGATCTCCCACCCGAACGGGCTGCCGTACCGTATACTATACAAAGTAACGTGAGCGCCCAGACGCGTTGGATCGGGTCTCACCAACGGTATTCGCAATTGTGTTGGATGTGATAATAATACAAGCATAATAGGTGTGATATGGCCGTGAAGTGGTTTCTGATGATGATCTGGTGTTGAATTGCGATCAGGTTCTGTCAGGGTGGTGGTGGGAATTGAACTTTTTTCCCACCGATGGGGTTTTGGATCAATTGTAGGTGATATGATAACTTACTCGAGTAATGTCTGACTTAGTATGATGTCGGATGGGTTTTCCATTCGCTTTCCTACAGTATTTTGGTAATCTTGTGAGGTTTACTCTTTGGGTTTAGTTCCTTCACACAGTACTGGTACTTGTAGTTGTAGTTGCCTAGACTACGGTATTTACTTGGACGCGGTTCAGCGGGCTAACTTAGACTACCATAACCTCAAAACTCATGGTTATATAAGGGAACAGGGATGAGGTCCACTCGTTATCTCGGGCTAAGGATCGCCACCCATCGTTCGTTCGCGCCTTCCTTTCCGCATACCGGTAGTATCATACGCACGCGCCTTCAAGTATGATAATTTATGATACCCTTATCGTATCGTATCTGCAGCCACTCGAGCTCAGCTAGAGAACACATCAACCACAACCACATCTTGAAAGAGCCCCTGCCTACCGTAGTCTACCCTTCCCGATCTTCATTCATCAAGGAGGGATACCGAACCGTACCCACCGATCCGGCAAAAAAAAAAAAAAAAAAAAGGAAAAAACTTAGAAGAGTTGTCTCCGCCAAGTTCGCCACTGCATTATGTAATCCACGATAATAAGATACCGTTGCCCATTTCCACCATGATATAAGTTAATAGCTACGATAACCGGTTCAGTCTACCCACCAAGCCAGTACGATACGGTACGATAGATATAACGCAAAACCCAACCAGTTGGCGCTCCACGGCGGCAGTCAGTCACGAGAAACGAATTCCTATTTCCGTTCCGCTGTAAGCGCTCGCTTATCATAACATCCCAGCAGACTCGAATACATAGTTAGAACTCATAGCATCGTGTAGTATCATATCATGCAGCAGGCAAAGTGCACAACGATAGACCCATCCATCATCCCACGAACGGAACGGGATCACGCCCCGGTATTGGCAGTACCGGTATATCATAGGGTGGATTAGATTAGATAGATATGGATGGATATACAACGTAACACCCAGCTGAAGATTTCTTTCTTTCTTTTCTTTTTATCATCCTACTCCTCCCCCTCCAAAACAACAACAATCCAAAGTAAACAAATAGTCCGGATCATTCGTTTATTCCGTTCATTCGCACGGAGTGCACGCGCCGACACGATACAGTGAAGCACGATACGATACGGCACTGTACCCAGCGCAGCGCAAAAGTGTGACGGTTATTCGCTACCGCACTTGGACTACCGTATCTTGGGCGGGGGATGGATAGCACAACACCCCTATCATACCATACAGCACGAGCACCGGTTACCAGAGCGTGAATACGGACGGTATGCAGTCACAGGTTGTTATCATCCTACCCATCATAACTCGTACGATAGTCGATCGTGCTCGGCACTTGAAAAGGTAGTAAAAAAAAAATTATTGTGTACTGTACGAGTACACTACGAGTGCACCACCATCACTCGTATGATATGGTAATTTACCTACGGTGCTACGGTACGAGTACAGTACCGTGCCGAGGCAGTATGATACGATACGATATCATACCGCAGAGTGCCACACGTGCAGTCCGGGTTCGCTCATATATATTACTCGTATATATATACTTGTACACTGTATATATTATGCCTTGCCCTACCGTACCTTACCTTCCCAATCCAACCCGCGAAACACAACATATGATGCGCTGCGCTGCGGTACGGTACGGTACGGCACGATGACAAGTATGATACCGTAAAGCACGAGCACAATGCTGGAAAGTGCAGGGCTGTTGCTGTGCGGTACTGTATCGTACCGCCCCACAGCGATACTGGTATCATGCAGTATGATAAAAACCCTTGAATGTGAATCCCGAGTGACACTCCGTGCCTCCAATCTCCGTGGGAAAGAAAAAAGGGAAAAAAGGAAAAAAACAAGAAAACAAAAACAAATATCATACTCGAGAGAGAAGAAAATAATAAAACAACAATAATACTTGTAATAATAATAATAATAATAATAATAATAATAATAATAATAATAATAGTAATAGTAATAATAATGATAATAAAAGGGGACCCACAACCATGGTTTCTCCACCTCTCACATACTTGAACGCCCTCTGCGTGATGTGAAACACAATTGCCCAACAAATCCATACTGTACCGTACTCAAACACTACACCTGCCGTACTCGAGAATTTCAAAGGTATCCGGGATCTGCGCTTGCTGGTCCTTGGCATTGAGGTGTCCGGGCACTTGTGAAATCCGCGAGTATTTTCATTCAACACCTTCATATCTGCTGCGGAGGCTGCCGGTCGGGCACGTGCTGGCCCAATCCGGTGGTTACTACCGTGCCTGCGGAACCCTTTTTTTTTCCCCCTTCGCTCCTTTTTATGTGTCTGTTGTTCCCGCGGGGAAGGCGGTGGTACTCGAGCCTGGTGTTTTGGGTATTCCCCAAGCCTTGCGGCGGCGGCGGCGGCGGCGGTTGGGGCACGATGCTGATATCGTCATAATATTGTGGTTTATGGTGTCTCGAGGAGAGTGGATCGTGGGTGGGCTGGGATAAGTATTCCGGGTCAGCTAGTGGCGGGATGTCGTGATTCTTTTGTCTTTGAGTCAGGCAAGGGTAGGGAGGGTGCCGTAGCATACTATCGATTGGGAAGTGTTGCCGGGAGTTACGATTCTATGAGTGAATGGATGGATGAATTATAAATATGGAAGGCCTCTTTTCTCCCGGCGCCTTTATTATCACATTCATGGGGATCATTCATGAATGGTATATGGTGAGACACCCATACTTTGCCCTTGGAAAGGGTCAATCATCTTCACGCGCAGCACGTACTCTAGATACCGATATTCGACACGAGCAATTGATAACTGGGATACCCGGTCCATCATTATTTGGGTGAATGATTGTCATTACTTCCGGCCTCAATGTGTAAGCTTCGCATCCAACACAATGAGCCATAGCACCGGATATGTTTTTTCGTGGCGCCATAAGTATGCAGTATTCAAACTGCCGTCCCTCAATCCATGTTCGGGGCCAAGGTGACAAGGCTGAAATCGAGCCTTCCACTCTCCTTCTCCCTATCAATGAAAATCTGGACGACATTCACCGCCCGCTCACTCAAGACATCATCATCCCCGAGATCCCCGCGATCCAGGGGTCCCTTCCTCTGACCGTCGAGCTCGTAGAGGTGGTTATCCTTCGCTTTGACAAAGCACACGTAGTGCAGGTCCACGTCGGCCTCAGCATCTGGAACCGCAGAAGCTCCCCGGGTCGCCGCAGACTTGTGTGCTGATGCGAGTTCTTGGGAGTCCTCGAGAGCTTTGGCACGCTCGAGAGGGGGGAGGGGCAGGGCTTTTGAAAGCAGCTCTTGGAGTGAAGAACCATCGCCTATAATTCGTTTTTCCGAACGATCGCAAACGTGTTAGAAACGGATTGACATTTCCGATAGGGTACTCTGTGCATCTTCCTCATGTTTGCCCTGCTCTTTCACCCGTCCTCTTCTCACTTGATTTGTTTCGATGTTTTCTTTTTCTCCATTTCTTCCTGTATCGAGGGATGATGAGATGGCGGTGTACCCGGAAATACGTACCAATCATGTCCCTGCTCCCCCCATTACAAACCGCATGCAAGACACCAATCATCCCACAAGCGTTCTTGATAGTCTGTTTGAACCACACCGGATCTTCTCCATCACCCCGCTTGGAATACTCTTCCTTGCCCGCATCTTCCGCGATACGGTGCCGCTGGTAGCTCTCGGAAACCGGGAAAACGAGCAGAAGAGCAAGGGCGGGCCTCGGGACGAATGCTAGAAGATCGGGATCGGAAATGGAGAAGACATCATGAAAAGCTAGGCTCTTGGACAACCCTAGTTTGTGCACCAGGGCGGTCATCACTTCGGGATTGCATCTGCATAGACCGATACGTCAGCTCGGTTAGCGTAAACACAGATGGAGAGGGACGAATGGGGTGGTGCCGGCAACAGTAGCGTATAGAATCAAGAATATATTTTCATGCCGTGGTTGAAATGTTTTGGGCGGGTGGGCAGAACATACTCGAGGGGGATAAAAGCTTTGCGAGCTCTAGGGACGTCCACGGATGCAGACGGGGCATTTGGGGTTTCGCCTGCTCCCCCTTCCGGTGGATGGACTGGCTCTGACATGGCGGTATGTAGGGGATCAGGAGTTGCGTCTTTTGGCGTTTTGAATTCGGTGCCGTCACCCTATCTTGACGTATGGTGAGCGAGGTGCCCCGGGTAGAGTATCTAGAGTGGTGTATGATACTTGTATACGTGTGACCGGGGGAGACGTGTTTTCCGCAGCCGGTGGGCTGGCTGGCGTTGAGAGAGGGGGCTACCGTGGGGATGGGGAAGGGCGTGCTGAATGCTAGGTTCGAGCTGAAAGTGGGTTCCCGGGTACGCTCCTGTGGACGAGGCGAGTATCAGGTTTATGGCTCAAAGGTCACGATTCGGCGGACGGGCTCGCTGGGGCTGGTCAGGTTGTTGAGGTGTTTAGGTAAGCCGTGATATCGATACCGGCATTGGTGGGTTTAATGGGGAGATTCGGAATGAGGGGTTGGGTTGCACGGGTGCTCGAGCATTGCGTATGAGGCTGAAAAGGAAGGTCCGAAGAGCCCTAACCGGTTTTTTTTTTAGGTTATTTGTCATTATTATCTCTCAACGGACAAGGGAGTAAGGCGACGGCGGCTTGGGCGCCCCTCACTTTCGTTGCCAGGTTACCCCGACGGCGCACGGTTCACCCTGGGGCATCGGCAAGCCTCTGGCGAGAAAAAGGAAAAAGCCTTCTGCCCAACTGGTCGTCGCAGTCCCTTGGAGACGACGACGGACGAGATGAAAAGGAACGCGACAGACAGCAATCGACGAACGAGAGGACGCAGGGCCCACACCCTCGGGCCATAGGCACAGATACGGCACTCACTTCCAGCAACGGGAAGTATCCTATGTTGCCAGCATTTACCCTCTCCACTTGTATCTCTCCTCCCGCCCTACCGTACTCGTACAGGTAGGTATCATGTCACGAGATCAGTCGGCCTCCCGCCCATTTCCCCATGATACCCTGTACTCGCACCCTACGCACTTTCCCCCCCTCTCTTTTCCGCCTCTACGCAAACATCATAATGACATTGTACGAGTACTAGCACAACACGATTCTATTCCCCTATTGGGACTTCCCATCCTCCGTTTCGCCCAGCGTTTTGCCCCGGAATTTGCAGGGGCGCTTCGACGATTGGGAGTTTAATTCAACAACCTCGATTGCGTCACCCAACCGATTGGGCTACCGCATTTGTGTGATACGGTACAAGTAGCTGCGGTCTGCACTCCACTCGCCCACCCGCTCTGTGGGCTTGGAGTGCTGAAGGGAACGCCGGATGGGGTGGCTTGTGGTCGCCAATCGGGGTGAGCGCAAGCGAGAGGATGCCGGGCGAAACGAAAATCGCCACCAATCCTAAAAGCGTTCGCTCCACACCGTATTCCCCTGGGGAGGGAAAAAAATCACCGCCTGTGTGATCCGCAAATCACAAAATATGAAAGGAGGAAAAAAAAAAAGAGAGAGAGAGAAAAAAGAAAAAGGTGAAAACCTGAAAAAAATGACAGGACACGACCCTTTTGGGCTAAGCGTCTGCTGGGCCCGCTTGGTCGAACCCAACACGGTCAGCTGCGAGGATCCCCAGCGACGTTGCTTGAGTTTTCCAACAGATTGGGTCCTCGGGAGCGATGGGGGCAAGGATCGGCGGAGGGGAACAGCTCATCACAGTGGATCTCAAGACAACCACTTGACCGCTAAGACTTGAACCTTTACTCGAGTATTCTTATGGTCCTATGAGCCCTGTCCGCTGGACCTTTTGTGTGTGTGGTGTGTTTCCTTTTTTGAACCTCTCGCTCGTTCTGTTTCGTTTTTCCTTTTTTCCTTTTCCTGCGCGATCCTCGGCCAGGGTTGGATTGTGGGAAACTGGGACGGTCTGCCGCGCACCCCCACCCTGTCCCCACGCAAGCTGTTGGCTGGTATTCCTGACTGAAAGCCGGAGAGAAGGGAAGCGAAAAGGCCAGCGCAGCCGTGTTCACACCGCGCTTTTCCGGGGCGAGCCCAGGGCGGCCTCACTTGCCTATGGGTGCACACACAATTGTGATTCCCTCAATCGAGCGGCGCAGCGGTTTGGGGCAGGGCCTTGCTCCCCCCGGCTCGCTCGTGATAGGCCGTGGGAATGGTGATAATGACAGAAAGACGAAAAACATCGCGAAAATAATATTCCGGTCGGCAAGTGACCGCGATGGTAATGAATTACCTACCGGTGCCCATGAGCCGTGGTCCATTGGTCGTAGCGATTGGTTTGCAGAATTGTGGACAAATACTCGAGTAAACTTGTTCTCGGTTGGAATGTTGGGGTGGTGATTTATTGTTTGATTGATGGACAGGCCTTGATCGATGAATCAATGAATCAACCAGGGCAATCAGTCAATCAAACCATCTGTTGGCAGACGGAGAGGACAGGTCTGGCGTGGCGGAGGGACCCAGTCAGATGGGTCTCGTTTGGCATCGGAGGGAGGGAGGGGACAGGTCTCACACGGACTCCCTGAAATCTAGCATGGTCTGGGCTCAGCGAACCGGCAGCCGTGGGGAAGGGAAATGCTTCTGATCTCAAGAACGATCTTGCTTTGGTTAGTAATTTTTTAGTCTTTTTTTCTTCTTTCTCTCTGGGTAGGGATGAAGAGGCTTTTAAGTGATTATAGGATAAGGATTGGGGAAGATATGGTTGAGCTGGGCAGTGAACAGCAGCAGCAGCAACTGGGGGGGGGGTCGACTGCGCTGCTCATTTACTGGTACAGTACAGTACCGGTATGTCCTGTAGAACGCGGTGAGCATCTTCAGACGAGGTGATGGTGTTGCTGCTCCCTCCTGCAGCAACCGCTGGCTTGACATTTCATCTATTTTTTATTTTTATTTGCTTGCCTTCCCTTTTTTTTTTACCCATTGCACTCCGGGAGAAACTGGTATGCACTCGGGGGGTGCTTTGGGAAGGCTGAGAGAAGTATCGTACACTCGAAGGGGGGGGGGGGGTAAGTTGGCAAATGGATGATCAAGGCAGTACCATTGTTTAACTGTCCACCCCGTATCGTACTCGTAGGGATTGTATCAGAGCCCACACTAAAAAAAAAAGAACGGGAGTTGATCGTCGGGGCGGGTGGCCTGAGCCGGCCGTAACTTAACCTGTGCACGACGCTTTGTTTCTGTTTCTCTTGATTTCTCTCTCTCCCTCCGTCAATTCACTCTTTGTTCAGTTTATTATTGGGGGTTTTATTTTTTTGACTTGTACTTGAATCTCATTCGATGGTCCATCATCGTTAACTTAATCGTTCTTCCTGCTTTGGTCCTTTGGTTGGCGCTGGGCCCGACTGGCGCTCCCGTCCCAGTCTTGCCGTCAATCCTTTGCTTCACTCGCCCACTCACTCGCTCGCTCCTCCCTTCTAACCATTTTTTTTATCCCTTGTACCCCTCCCCCCTCTCCCATCCCTCGCTACCTATTTTCCCTACCTTACGCCCTGCTGGCTACTCCGGTAGTCGAGGACTACTGCTGCTGCCCTTCACCGCTGCTGTTGCCTGGCCTTCCGCCAGCTCTTCAACTGCTACCCCCCCCCCCACCACCGCACAATCAATACCTTGACCACTACTACCACTACTACCACTACTACTACTATCGTACCATTACTACTTACTACTACCACCACCTCACCACCTCCTCCGCCACCGCTACCACACCTACTTATCGTCACTCCCCCCCTCCTTCACTCCTCTTTCTTTATTCACGATAGTGGTACTTTCTCGCACCTAGAAGCTGGAATTCTTTCCACTTTGTTTCAATTAAAGAAATCATTTAATAAATTTTTTTCCCTTACTATCCTACCACGTTCCCTGGATTTGAGCCTCCTTGACGACTGGGGAACCCTAGTTATTCCCGGGCTGCTGCAGCCCTTCGGCTTTCCTTCAAGTCGAGCGTGATGGCAGTAGCGAGGCTTCGGTAACGCACAGCCCAGCCAGCCGATCAGAGGAAAAAAGAAAGAGAGAGAGAGAGAGAGACTCTACAACATAAACCCCAGGGGGTACCAATCTGTTTACCCCGTGCCACCGTGCACCTCTTTTCACTTCTTGTGGAGAGAACGGGTTCCCTGTCGGTCGCGACTTTGGGGATCATTCTTAACCCCGGTCTCTACTTCCCCCATTGAATTGGGTCAGCTTACGGCATTGTACCCTGCTATCCAATACTCCTGGGGGCTTTTCTGTCTGCGACGATGTCGAGTTGGTTAGCAGAAATGGATTTGGGGAAGAGGGCGGAGGGTTCTGGTTGGGATTATTGGGTTGACGACCCAGTATATGGCCTGAGTCGACTAGCGAATCGAAAGATAGGCGATCCTAAGGATCAGTCGTTACTGACAGGACAGGAATTATACATTCTCCGCACAATAGCACTTGCCGCAGCTACAATATCTCTCTCGACGGGAGTGGTGGTGGGATGGTGGTTTGTGCGTATGAAGCGAAGTTTTAGACATCAGTAGGCGCCTCACCCGGACCCGCTTTGTTCTCTGCTTGTGTTACTACGACACTGGGAAACCTTGGGGATGGTGCTGACGATTGGCTTACAGTCTTATCATGTTGTTGATCTTTTCGGATTTTTTCAAGGCGAGTTGGCAGTTGATATACCCAGCGGTAGTGTTTACAAGAGGAGCGGTTGCGAGCGAATCCAAGTTTTGTCAGGCTGCCGGATTTTTCATGTCGATGGGAATAGAAGCTTCGGGTATGTCATTCTGGGATGGCAGTTGTGGTTCATCAACTTTTCCTTTCTCTTCTAAAAAAAATAAGGAAGGATCTGAGTCTGATATTTCATTAGATTTCGCGGTTCTGGTTATAGCGGTTCATAGTGCGCTCTATATTTTTCGGCCAGGGCTCACAGCCGTTGGCGAAGGAGGACTATTTCGTTACCGTCATTCGGTATACGTTGCTTGGTTGGCATTTTCGATATTAATGCCGTCACTCGCATACATTAATTCTGCTCCAGCATACAGTGCCCAAGGCACATTTTGTTACCTACCGGTACGCCCTGTGTGGTACCGCATGGCGTTGGCGTGGGTTCCCCGATACATCATCCTCGTGACCATCCTTATCCTCTACGCATCGATATATATTTACGTCCGCATGAAGTTTCGAACGTTTCGGAGTCATGTTGGAGCCAGCACGCTAGAAATGGACACGGTTGATTTGGCAGTCCCAGAGCCGCCAAAGGATGAGGGGGGTCTCCCGGAATTGGACGACCACGGATTAATACCAACATCGCCTGCCTCGGATAGTCGGCAGGCATCAAACGCATCGGACCAGCCATTTGCAAAGTTGATGGTGCCCCAGACCATTGGCGAGAAACTCAATTTCCCGCCAGCATGTTCGTCGGAGCCTCGGCCGTGGGCATATGATGGGGCCTCATCGCCGTCAAGGAGGGGCTCCTTACCGGCATCGATAGCAAACCCGGAGGGAGGGACCGGTTCATCCAGTGAGATTTCACATGGTAACAAGGTGAGGGGAGGGACGGCTGACGGAGCATCCGCAGAATTGAGGAGGAGACGGATAGCAATCAGTAGGCAGTTACGCCTACTGTTCATATACCCACTAGTCTACGCACTTATGTGGGTCCCATCCCTCGTCAGTAACCTATTACAGTACCGAGATCAATTCGTCCGGGATCCGAACTTCCCGCTAGCTTGCATGGTGGCCTTCACGATACCTATCCAGTGCGCTGTGGATTGTTGGTTGTTCACCATACGGGAGAAGCCATGGAGGTACATTCCCGAGTCGAACGGCAAGTCATTCTGGTCACGGTACGGATTCATCAAGGGGGAAGGGTGTAGTAGTGCTGGTGGAAAGGATGGAGAGGTCGGGTGGAGAAAGAGGAAGAACATGAGTTTTGAGGCGAGAAAGGCGTACGAGCGAAGGGAGGAGGAGAGGAAGGAGGCAGCGGAGTTGTGGCTACAGCGGCAGGATGAGAAAGGAAGATTGAGTTCTGGTTCTGCACCTTTGGTACCCGCTGAACCAAAGAAAGCGTACAGGAGTTGGTGGGACGGCTTTTCAGATGGCCTGGATGAGATCGTGGAGGAGGCCAAGAACAGGCGGGCCTCACAAAGTCACCTGGGACACGCTGATGACCTGAGTAATCTGGAAGCCGGGATAGGAGGAGAGGGGAGCAGACAAGATAGCCATCTCGCCCCCACTACTACAGCATAACACGACTCTCGCCCATCGTCACCGTTATTAAACCTCACTAAGCTTCTGTGTCCCATATTACCTTTTTTTTCTTTTTTCTTTCTCTTATAACTATTACTATCCGGACGGCCTTGGAATGTGAATATTTTCCTTTTTTTTCCTTCTCTCATCGGTATTATATCTTACGGCTTATGAACATGGGATCCACAGTTCTCTTTTTCTTTTCCAGTTTACTTCCTCACCCTCCAAAAGTCACCTTACACCCGACTATATCTCATAATCCCATCCACCATCACCATCACAATATTTCCTTATTTCGGCGGGGGCAGTGATTTTTACTTTTTCTTCTTTCCTTTTTGAATTATCTGTAGCATTGGGCATTGGTATAAAAAGGCGATCGGCATTTCTTGGGTCTATCTCTTTTTCTCTCCTTTAATTTCCTTATTTCCATTCTTGCATAGCCTCTATTTTTTTATTTTTATTCTCTTCAAATTTTTTTCGTTCCGGGAAAAACCTGTACAAATGAATAATATAGGGGGCAACGGCAGCAGCATCAGCAACGGAAAACTGGACCCTTTTCTTACTTTGCAAGAGCGATCGGTGGATTCGGTCTGGTCTGGTCTCGCTAGCTCCGTGTGGGAAATTTGTTTTTCTAATACCGGTGGCCAACCTGGCTACCGTCACGGCTTAGCTTTCTTCATTCAAGGAGTTTTTTTCTTTTCTTTTCAATCTCACTTTCATTTTTTTTCTATTGTAGGTATATAAGCTATAGTTGTCCATCTGCCTGCCCTGTTTTACTTGTCCGCCTGCCCATCAATCTGTCCATTAGGCAGGCCGTCAAGGCCTGGACTGGTCGGAGAGATCGAGGCGGGACGGATGGACGGGCGGGCGGGGGGGCCAGATCAGGGCATGATCGAACCCGAATCAAATCGGTGTTACACTATATGTCAGTTCTCGGACTCGTGCTACTATTGTGTGGTAGACACCATAGGTTGGTGAAGCCAGATTGGATTATAATGGCGACCTTAAGATGTTGCGGTATGATCTCGGTGTCGATACAGCATTGATCGGTGTCCTCTAGGGAGAGGGGGGGAAAATTCTGGTGAGGAGGAAAGGCTAAGAAGAAGAAGGTCCCACACATACACAACAACGCCCTCCCTCCCCTCCATTCAACTCCATCATATCATACCGGAGATCCACAGTATGATACGATACCACCTCGCCCCCCCCCCCTCCCCTCCCCTTTTCCAACAAACCGAGGAAGGAAAAGAAGGGACTCATTAAATGCGTAGATGTTGTTGTTATACAACAAGCCCTTTACCACCAAACCCCAAACACAGAACAAAGCCATCAATATTAATTATACGGTACCGTACCGTACCATAAACCCTTAAGTTACCTTTCCCACACACGCACACACACACGCGTGAACGCACACTGCGGTCACAAACATGATACTGCACGATGCGGACGCAGCGCATCGCGGCTACGCCCTCCAAACTCGAACACCGCACCGCACCGACCACACGCCACGAAACAGGCGCTTCCGGCAGCGCGAGTACAGGTACTGCACCGTACTGTCCCTTACCTTGCGATATAAACCAGTGCTGTACGATATCTATCCATCATACATGCTGTACCGCACTGTAGCGACGTATGCGGTAGGTGGGTTTACTGTAGATTGGCGGAGATGTCGAGCTGAGCCTCCATATTTCTTTTCTTTCTTTCTTTCTTTCTTTCTTTCTTTCTTTCTTTCCCTCGCCCATGATATATATCACAAGCAGAGTATCATACAAGTGGAGTACGAGCACAAGTACCAGAAACCACGGCCGATCCAAACTCTCGGTACGAATGGCACGTTACAACTTTTTTTTTGTTTTTTGTTTTTGTTTTTGTTCCTCCGAAATGGGCGGAGAGAAAAGGAAAGAAAAGAAAAGAAAAAGAAAAAGAAAAAGATTGGGGCGTAGTAGTCTGATACAAGTACTGTACTGTACAGTACTGTACCGGTAATTTACTAGTATTACTACGAGCACTGTACGGTACTCCAGAGTTACCAGTACGGTACCTCTAACTCGTAGTGATTATGGCTTTTGGACAATTATTTGTATTTGTATTAGTACAGTACTAGTATTGTACTCGTACAGTTACAGACCGCTCGGACGGAACCGTCACCGATTCCCCGGTAGGGTTACCCTTTCCTGATGCGTTTGTTTTTTCTTTTCTTTTCAGTTCGCGCCAGTACTAGTACTCGAGTACTGAGTCTACCGGTAGCCCAAGCGTACTAGTACTGTAGACTACTGTACTGCACTCGAGTACGGTACTCGTAGCGTATCATGAAGTGCTCGGATGGCTCCTGCACAAACTATGCCACGTTAGCGCTGGGCTTTTGCGCGGGGTATTGTTGGTTAGTTTGGAGTCTGGTCTATCGTGGCCATGTAGCTTAGAAACTTACTCGTCCGGTACTGCACTCAAAGTATCATACGGGGAGCGCTGTTTTTTTTCTTTTCTCTTTTCTTTTTTCTAAACCGTGGATGAGGAGGATTCTTTCGTCACCGGCACCTCGGTTTGGGGCGTTATCGCAGGAATGTTGTTGAGCATGATAAGTACTTGTAAGTAAATTTAAGGCAAGGTATGATAGACGAGACGAGACGAGACAAGACAAGACAAGACTAGACCAGCTAGTTATCGATACCCGACTGGCGCCGCTAAGCCTTTGTTTTACCGGGCCCATCAGGCTCGTCCATTTCATTAATCAACTTGATCTACTGTAATCGGTCCTCGAGTCCTCGTTATGTCTCGGACGGAAAGCATTTCATTTTATTCATTTCATTCATTGCCTTACGGGTAGGCAGGACGGGGCTGGCGCTACTCGTACAAGTACCATTTATTCACAACAGACACAGAAAGAAAAGAAATAAAAATTGAGGAGGAGATGGTTTTTTATTGGTTTGGTTGGACGCGATGGGGATAGGATTGATTGCTCGCTTTCAGCCCTACTTTTCCCCCTTCCCAGAGATTTGACTCACTTCGCTTAACATGACTGGACGGGCGTGTCAGGTTGGCACGCGGAGAATGGGGAAGGGGGAGGATCTACATGTCTGCCACGAGTGGAGTGGAATGGGGGAGAGAGGGAGAGAGAGGGAGGGAAGGGATGGTTTTGGTTTGGCTTGTTATGAGTACCGTAGGGCAAGCAAGTTGTCCAGTCTGGTCATGTGTAGACCCTCCCCCTCCTCCCCTTCCAGGAGAAAAAGTCGCGATGGCTAGCGATACAGATACAGCATCGTAAATTATCATCGCTCCATCATGCATGAGAGATACCGTATCGTATCGTATCGTACAGTACTTTTCTTTCAAAATCAAAAATCAAAACAAAATCAAGTTTTCCTTCCTTCCTTCCCACCGGCCAAAGTCCTCCTCCACCCATCATGATTCGTCGATTCTACTTCCCGTTTCATTCATTCATTCATTTCCTCCGCCCGCGGCGCAACACCTTTTTGTCCTATTTTTTATTTTTTTATTTTTATTTTCCCCCTCCCCCGCGCGCGCGCGTGATGTGGGGCTTTCGGAGCCTTAGGCAGAGCACGACAATTTACCATACCATACAAGTACGATACAATTATCTCTTAATTTCGCCCCGCCCACGACCTGCATGATTAGATCAACAAGGCAAATCACAAACTGGGAGCAACCACCACATCACATCAATTCGGGAAAAAAAAAACAACAACAGGGAAAGCCCTCCCTCCCGTCCACCCCCTGAATGCGGGGTGGGGGAACTTGTACGGTACGAGTACTCATACAGTATGATACACCAAACCCTCGGGAAGGAGAGGAGGCGGGGCGGGGGGGGGGGAAGGGTTTCGGAATCACGAAGCGTCACTCGGGTGTCTAATGTTCGGTTACGCCTCCCCCCCTGAGAGAGGAATGTGGAAGAGAAGAAAAAAAAAAAGAAAATTAAAAAAATTAAAAAAATAATCACTATCCTTAAGGCTTTTTTTTTCTTTTCTCTTTTTCTCTTTTTCTTTTTTCTCCACAATGCGTGTAAAATTTAGTGCTTGTTTGTCGATTAGCGCCGTTATTCGGTACTATGCCCGTTTTTGTATAGTAACCGGTAGCCTTGCATAATTATGGACGGGGTGCTGTGCAGTATAGTACTCGTACATAGACGCGCGAGAAGTACTGTATATCCTGAATTATTTGGAATTTTTTTTTGGAATTTTTTTTGGAATTTTTTTTTTGTTGTGGGGTGGTTGATGAGGGGGGGAGGGAGGACAAAATCTTGACACTGGTATCATATCATGCTGCGCGGGGGGGCGGGGAGGTCGATGCATGGTGCGTGCGTATGATAAGTTATCATACGAGTACAGTACGGTACTGGAGCCCTTACAATGATAATAATGACTTGGCGGTGAGGGAAGGATAGCAAGCAAGCAAAGAGTTGGAACCGGTGGGGGGGAAAAATCGTCAAAAGTGCCTTCCTTCCTCGGGTTTTGTCCGGTCACGTGATGGGTTCGGGGTTTTCGGTTCTCATGTGACAATACCTGCTGCATTATACCGTATTATAACGTGGACGGCGCTGGTTAAAGTCGCTTTCGAAAAATAAGTGGATGAATGAACCGAGACTTTGGGATGGTAGTTTATTGTATTATACAGTACTGTGCTAACTTAGTACTTATCTATTACGACCCGATCCCTGGGCTGGGGAGCGTACTGTACGAGTACTGTGCAGTGCAGTACCCGGGTGACCACCAGCATACGGCACCATAGCCATACCTTACCGATAAAGAGCAGGGAATCGTTTGGACTACTGTAAGATGGACCTCCAAGGGCCCGGGAATCCTGCACGAATTGGCGGTCATGGGACCCGGTGACAACCCCCCCCCCGGCACTGACGCTGGCACTGGCACGCGCTGCGCTAATAATAATATCAACTTAAAGTCAACGGAGCTAGTCGGAAGTTTGACGAGATACAACCTAGATGCTCGGGGAACAGAGTGGGCGTATGGGTTCTCGCCCGGGATATTTCCGGATACTAGCCGGGAGTTTGCCGCTAGGATTTGTGAAGCTGTTAAGGTGACATGGGAACCGACGAAGGAAAACACGGTTATTGTTAACCTTCCTGCAATGGTAGAGATGTCTACACGAAGTCTTTATGCCGATCAGTCTAGTGTGCCTATGGTATACTGATAGTCAAGTCCTATGACTCCTATCACCCGATGCCTATCTGGACTGTGCACTTGTCCTTAGCTTATTGGAAGAAGCCAAATACCTTGTACTTGAACTTGTACAAATGCTTAGGTACTCCCTTTAAAGGAGAGGGCTCTGGTTTAGGACTCTCCTTCAGGGGAGTAATTATTGGAGGATGAGAGGTGGCTGAAGGAACATGAGGGTTTTTATGATTCCTAAAACTAAGAACTTGAACAAAACTAATAGGTAAGGAAATATAATGATATGGAGCTTTGTGCTTAAAAGTGACACCTGTCTCAATGTAATATGTAATTCTCAACCCAATATGTAATCAGTACTATACCCTAAATCCTTTGTCTTTGGTAGTGCTTTACCTTTCACTTCCAATCATATCACAAATTAAAAATAAATTAATCTCAATAAATTATGTAGTTTGTTGGCCTAAATAATCAATTATAATATTATGGTCAAAATGAATTATTCACAGCTACTACTAAAGCTTTATGGTTCCCAGGTTACGAATCACACAAATCTGTCAAATCTTACTGCCACCTCTATCAAAGCTGCCAGATGCCCATGCAAAGCCGCCAGATGCCCAGTTAAAGCCCACAGATGCCCAGGAAAAGCCGCTTTGCTGTAGTCCGGTCGGGCCGTCCCTGAAAAAGCCTGGGTCAGTCCGGCCGTACCTGAAGTCGGATGGACTGGCCGCTTGGGAACACTGGCGAACACTGATTTGACCAGTCGCAGTACTAATGGCAGAAGAGGGTCGGAACGAGTTTGTGGCTAACTCAAAAGGGAAGAGATGTTTGGGAGGACTGTATGCTAGACAGATATTTATCTATAATTCCTTGCCTAAACATACTATGACCCAAGCTTTATGCAGTGATCTTCCCCTATTTCCAGCAACCTTGTCATGGAGCAGTGCAATTTGTTGGACCATCCCCAGCATTTACCTCTCTGGATCCTTGCTATAGCGGCGAGTAACCTCCACCAGAAAGCAAGATATAGTTAGAGTGTATGGGAGTTGCTTCCTGTTCTATCCCCTGTCTCCTGCCTTTATCTCATCTCTCGAAGTACCAACAGCAGCAGATTCCAATTCTTGCCTTACCGACTATTGGACACAATTAAATAACACCTCCCCAAGTCTGGCCTGCCTTACTAACAGAACGGTTCCTGGTCTGGTCCAGATGGCCCACTTCAGGAACTGTCTCCCTAAATACACTCCGATCAGCAGAGGCCACCCCTCAAGACTATATTCTTGTTCGCTCTAGTTTGCATGCTCCAGGGTGCCCGCACATTGAGATTTAAAATGCTGGCACTTGACATATGTGCCAGGAGTCTATCTCAGGGGCCGCATTCCGGCCCGTGGTTCAGCTTTCTGGTCCAGCCGGGGCAGCGTTCGCAGGCGACCAGGCCGGCCAGCAGATAGCCTGCAGATGCATAGTCCGGCCCGGCCAGGTCAAAGTGAAACTGACCTGGGCTTTGTAGGCCAGGCTTTGGTGAAGCCTATGGGCTACATGGATGCCTGGGGGTACCGGTAGGCTTTTGGCATATGCCACCTGACCAGTAAATATTGCGTCTGTGCACCACTGATATCTGAAGATGCCTGCAGATGTTAGAAGATGCCCACAGATATCTAAAAGCCTGCATATATCTACAGTCCGGCCAGGACCCGGTCAGATAGGCCAGTAAAACCGGACTATAGCCTACAGTCCGGCCCGGCCGGTCACCAAAGAAGCCCAGACCGGCCGCCCTGGACCTCAAGCCTGGCCGGACTGGCCGCTTGCGAACACTGAGCGGGGGTAATATAACAGTGTAAATTTTCTCAGAGGTTTGTTTACACAGTAGCAGGAGTGAAGGCTCGTTTGCGAGTGGATATGAGAACTGCTCCTTTAGTTCTGCAGTAACAATATACACAGAGGAGTAATGAGAAATTTGTATAGGTTGCTGGGTAACTGTCAAATTTCCTGCTCAAAACTTGCTCAGGCGTGCTACAAGCATTTAATAGGTAGGAGCAGCAGCTGTTGAAGCTCCTGTA
Organism: Tuber aestivum; assembly: GCA_900010015.1. Lineage (NCBI taxonomy): Eukaryota > Fungi > Ascomycota > Pezizomycetes > Pezizales > Tuberaceae > Tuber > Tuber aestivum. The sequence goes on along the minus strand of LN890943.1, from coordinate 668,966 downwards.
GGAAGCTCAATCACCTGGTTTGAAAGGTGGAATTCCCATTGATATCCCCAAACTCTCCTGCTGATCCTTCAGCAAAAAGAAACGTTGATGGAGCATGCCTTCAACCTAGGCCCCTCAACCACCCGCTTCTTCAACTGTATAAATATTAAGGAATCCTGCATCAATCCTGGGTTTCCCCTGATAGCATCATCATCACTGTCGCCCTCCCCACTGCCTGTCGATCTTCCCTCTCATTTTGTTTGTGTCAGTATCAACTTAGTTTGTGATGTCTGCTGCAGATCTGGACGGCACAATAGGGGTGCCACCTCCGTCACTTCCACCTCCACCACCTCTGCAATCACCATTAGCGTTTTTCAAGAAAACGGCGGGGTTATAGCAACATGATAAGGCACGATCGAACAATAGGACTTAGGTAAGGAATGAAGATCTCAGTTTGGCACTATTCTAAAACTAACGGTAAAGACAGGAGATATATATATCCCAAAAACGAAGCCATCCTCCTAGCCTTCCAATGATCACCACACATATCCATTCTGTTCCATTTCCAAGTATATCTCCCGCTCTTATTCAGACTCTCGTGCTAACAATAGAAAGACATGTCTCTTAAAGAACTCTCCCGATGCTTTCCAGCCTCCACCCCGCCCGCACCCCAGTTTCCGCAAAACACACAAGGGACTTTCCCGCCTTACTATCGCCTTCCTTCCTCCAGCTTCCATTCCCGCGACCATTTCCCAGCGACGAGCAAAGACGGGTGACAGCTGTGGGTACACGTGTACATATGTATGGAAATATCAAGCGAAACTTACTGTGGCAAACAGGATAGCTAAGACCCACTTTTGCATCAATCTCATTTCCTGGTACCCGGTAGCCACAGCCACACCCCGCTATAACAAATGCCCAAAAATCAGGATTTTTCGTCCGTCTAGCAGGGTTTCGGAAGAAACCCCTTATAGCAGATGTTGTGTGTATGGGAGCAGGGGGAGGTAATTTCGTAGAGAATTTATTCGTAATAGTGAATTTTCCCGTATAGGAGCAGTGTTCGCAAGCGGCCAGTCCGTCCAGGATTGAGGTCCAGGGCGGCCGGACTGTAGATATCTGCAGGCTATCTGCAGGCCGGCCTGGCCGCCTACGAACACTGTATAGGAGATCCCTTATAGTGGGTGCGACTGTAGGATCTAAGTCATTAGAGAATTAGTCAAAAAAAAAAAAGTATATATAGTAGATTTCCAATCACAAATCTCACCTTCTCTAGCAGGCTGTCGTTGCAAGGTAGTCAGTGGGGGTTCCTGGCAAGTCTCCTCAGCAGCAGTGTCGGCTGCCACCATAGGTTCCACGCTTTCGTTACTCCCCGTACCAGTAGGATCAATGGGGAGTGCGGGGAAGGGAGAAGATGAGAACAAAACCCGCGGAATAGCCTGGCCCCTGTGAACAGGTACCCAAGTGAAAATCCTTTTCTGCCTGGCATTATGGTAGTTGTAGATGGAATGAACAAGTGCCTAGGGGTGTCTTATTTTGGCAGCGAAAAACATTTCTATCATCAGTGGTTAGTCGAGTGGCATATCGGCTATACTGGTGGGGCACTTACTTCAGTGGTACCGAATAACTTGAATGAGTTTTCTCGTTGAACTATTTCTCACAGTTGTTGTTTTGAGGACTCGGAAGGAGTGAGGCAAATTTCTCAGCGATCTCCTTTTCATGCTAAATTCTCTAAATTGGATGACGTTAGAGAACACCTCATCAGCTATCGCAGCACACAATGCCATACCGGTGTTACCGGTAAAACCTCTACTCGAAAAAGGGAAGCACTAGTAGAAGGGGACATCCTCACATCTGCCTTTAGACCGTTCCCAGCACTAGCCTCAGCGGGCTTGGGTCCAGTCTTATTCATAAAATTACTCGCATCTATTTGTCGATTCTTAACATCCACTTTTACAGCTGCCTCCCCATCCTTCCTACTTGAAGATATGAATCTGCGGCGCAGCTGTGCTGTCAATCCCCTCTAGGGGTTGCAGCAGGGCTGAATGAAGCACGAGAAAAGCTTGCAACGCATCGAACAACCTTGGTGGCCATTGCCCTGGTCCAAGAGTTAAATATTGTGAAACCTCCTGCAGGGATGTGGCTATCAGATGGCAGAGGCGGAAGGGTAAATGTCGTGGGGGGGGGGGTAGGAATTGCGGGTGTGAGGATGTTTGGAGCTTGGGAGGCGGCGGGGGGGTAAAAAACATTTGTTCTGAATGAGTTGGACGGGTGGGTGGCTTATAATAATGCCCGGCGAATGAGATGGGGTGGAAGGCCTTGGCAACGACTTTTTTTGCTTGGGCGGAGAGGTGCTGTGCAACAGGCTCGAAACCCGGAACTGTGGAAAGTGTGAATGTTCAGCTGGAATCCAGTGGTGGTGGTAGAAAGACGTGGTTGCTCGTGTACAGGATTGGAGGAGAGGAGAGAAGATGTTCGATACTCAGACAAACAGCTAACTAATGACCCATCTATATAGACAACACCTCCACCGGGGTAGTGCCCCATACAAACATCACATTTGGGGCATAACCCCATACAGATAACACACTCCATGACAGTTATCATACACAGCTGCCTACACATCTACATGCTCCTGAATGTCTACCTTTCTCCTATAGCAGGGTTATACTACCATCATCCAGTACCGGTGTTCAGCAATGAGGAGATCTAGATAATTTCCCGGAAGGGTAGAAGCTTTAGGCAAGTGCTTCCGATCAGTTGGTCCTTGCAAAGCAGGATATGGACAGGCACCCAGGAATATGTTTTCGTACATGACAGGGATTATTTTGTGGGTTAACCTAAATTAACTGTGCAAAAACATATTCCCGGGTGCCTGTAAGTTATCTGAATGGTGGAGAAAAGTCACGATAGAAATCTCTCACCACGGTTGTTTACAAGTGAGCGTGAACAGATACGTTATGTACGGGCGTAGGACATGGTATGGCACCCAGTTTCGTGGTGGACAGTACCGGTAGTTGTTTCTACACCACGTTCTGGTTGGAAAATATGGACTTCTTTTTCCACTAAACGAACCCCTGTGGGGGCCAAGCTGCGTACCCCACAGGCCCATCCCAAGACCAAAATTCTCATCCCAAAACTGTTTAAATAATTAGCTGCCCATTACATATCAGCTATCCATATCAGCTTTCACTTATAGGCCTGTTCAGGGTGATTGGTATCATTCCTGTAACTTTCTATACCAGATGTGACTCTCTATTGGATCCACTGAATTGACTTGATTCTAGTAAAAGAATAGGGATTGACTGCTGTACCCCCACTTTGCACTCCCTCTACTCTAAAACCAGAAGGCAACAAGGCAACAAGTGGGGTTTGGAGATGGTACAATATCAGATATCATAGCAGTATTTATTGGATAATGTAGGTGGGCTGCTGAAACACTGAAAGCTTACTTGATAACATGTGATTGCTGGTGAGGAATGGCATCTCTGTCACTTTGATACCACCAGAGATTTGAGGTGAGGTGACTTATATGCTTTAGAGTCATGACTCTATACAGATCATATCCATAGATGCCAAAGGACTGGAAATCTCAACTCAGAATTTAGACTTCCCAAATCAAAGATATCAGTGCCAAATGATAGTATCTACTTATAACTACCTATCATTTCTGTCAATTAGTTTATTGAATTCAGCTCTACCACACCCACTTTAAAATTCATATATTTTTGTCTTGTTCTACCTACCATACCCCTTTGCGGTCACCTATTATGTTGTGCTCATATCTCTGATATGCAATAGTGTCGTGCAATGCTATAGTGGCTGTAGTACTTCCACCACACTGAGATTGCACATACATCAAGATTCTTTCCTTTAAAAGCATTTTTTTTTCTATGATTAAAGCTATGTTGAGTATTATGTTACTTCAGCAGCGGTGTGAGAAATCTGGGTATCCCTGTGGTGTGGGTTTAAGCACGGTGCAGTATGATATTAACTTCTACAAATATAGTAAGTTATGCCCAGACCAAAATATACTCAGTCTAGGTACCTGAATTTCTGACATAGCTATTAAAGCAACATAGCACCCAATACACCTTTACTAGTTTGTTAGTGAATAATCTGGCTATAGGTATAATCTCATTGAAGGTACAACTACTTTAAATCATTTTTCATGATGATTATACTGCAGTACTACTAGTAGCTAATAGGTTTATCATACTCAAGTACATATATGGTTCAAGATCAGCAAGTAACATAAAAGTCTTAAAATCTAGCGTCTCAGTCCTATGACAAATATCTCTATAAATCACAACAACTACTACTCAGATAGATTTGACTAAGCAAGTTAACTAAATTGTAAAAGCTAGTTAATGAGATCTAAAGCAGTCAAATGGCTTATACCTGACTACATCAGGAAACTACAAATCCTTCTAAAAAAATTTCAACCCAGAAGCTGGAGATTACAGGACTGACTATAGTATTAGATTTCACAAGTTTTTTTTACCAGTAATAGTACTTGTAGAACAGGTTTTCTCATCATATCATACAAGTAGTTGATTTTATATCATATGTACTTTTAGCAACTATGAGCCATGCAAAATAGGAACATGATAAGCTATTTATAGTAACTTAAATCACAGGTTTTTTTCTGCCTACCCATCCACCTGCTCCCAAAAAAAAAATAAAAACAAATAGAAAGCAAATTATTATTTCTTAACTTCTGTCTCACTTTAATAGGTGGTCACCTACTTTGCTGATCATATCTCCATTTGTCTAAGCTCTATAAGAATCCTTCATTCCACTGGCAAAGATATTTTGTCTGACCTAATCCTTGCCTCGAAGGCTGTAATCTCTGACTTAACATCTCCTTGTATCCTTTTTTTAAGTTACTTATCAGTATAGGTATACTTCAGTACAACATCGCAGATTTATCAGTAGAATACAATTAGGTTATTTTTTTATATATGAAATATTTAACTAACATAAACATACCAAATAAAAACTTATTTCAATTATGTTAATGATGAAACCTATCATCATTCTGGTTTAAGTATCTTGGCAGTTCAACTACAAAGAAGGGTATAAATACTATACTTGAACAGAAGATTGTTAATTATTTATACTCTTACAACTTACCTGAAACAGAATTGGATGATTATGATAAGGCTATATTAAAAGTAGAAAAAGATGGCAACTAAGATACCTCTGATACAAAGTACAACTTGCTCAGTCATAATCAGGATAGTGGGAATGAGTGAGGATGAAGCTAAGCATAGGGAGGAGTTAAAGAAGCTAATTACTAAAGCAATAGAAGTGAGTCTCTATATATAATACTGGAATGCCTCAAATAGTTTTGTAAAATTGTTGTTGCAAATATTTCCCAATCCTTTAAAGCCAATACTAACACACAATAGTGAAACAATGGCAAATGTGTAACCCTGTTTTGGAGCCTCTATTGCTTATAGATCTGTAATGGCATCTAGATATAAAAAACATTTGACTAACCTCTAGGTGTCCATACAAAACCCCCAAAAGCCATTGTAGCAAATAACTATCTGCCCACCTCTTTACAACCTGCGTTATCATCATCATCCTAACTCGTACTAGAGACATGTAAGGCGGGAGAAGATATGGCATTAAATCTCTGTAATACTCTACCAGACCCCCGATGTGAGCTATGTCCACCCTCTACCCCTATACAATAATGTAAACATGTCCTCACACCTCATCGTATTCGCTGTCTGCCACCAGAGAAATAAAATCATGCCTTTAGAACACTGCCTTTCCTCCCAGGAGGATTGGCACCTAACATACACGAGTAAGGAAAGACCAAGAGTTTTCCAAAGGAAAGAGATGGGTGTCGAACTACTATATCCACCCAGGCCGATACTGACACCCTGCAGAAACACTCTCCCACTGAGACCTTCCTGAAGTAGCGGAACACATTCTCAGCGTGAAGTGATAACAGTTTGTCTTCCAGGTACCTCGCCCCCCCCACCACCCTCACCACCCCATGCTGTCATTTAGCCTCGATGCCCGAGCTTGAGGCTGGTTTATGGTATGATGCAACAATACGGAACGGGGAACTATCGTTACCATGGCAGGGGAAAGAGAGGAAAAAGAAAAAAAAGACAATCCGAAAAACTGTTTTAATATCCGGTAGACCAATGGGACAGGGTCGCCGTGGTTTCCTCGACGCAGCATTGTGCATGAGCCGCCCAGTACTGTACTAGTATTATATCATGCACAGTATGATACCGTACTTGATATCCGGGGCTGGCGGGATTACCGACTCGTAAATTATACAGGGAAATACCACGACAAGTGGCTGCACTCTTGGGTCTTCGGTACGGTACGATTCGTGATCCGCGGCATCATAGTTAATGTATCATGCGACTATGAGTATGATACCATACGACTGCGGTTTGCACCGGACGGTGTTATGCAGACCCTGGTTGGTTGGTGAGTGAGCGTGTGCTGTACGCACGGAGATATACTCGTCAGCCTTCCGCTGTGGTTTACACGGGGTTGGCTACTAAGGGGCGATTTGTGGTGATTGCTTTCGAGTTATTTTACCTAGGGAAGATGATGGATAACCCCGCCACATCAATTCTCTGGAGGGATCTAATTTAAATCCCGTGATCCGCCGTGAAGCTACGAGCTGATATATATAGGTGAACCAAGGTTGTCAGGAGAGAGAGAGAGAGTACTTTAGGATAGGATATGGTTTTGTACTTTTCTGAGTGTAGTTAAGTGTATTCCCCTGCCCGTTACTGGCATGCGTGTTTATAAAAGATCGAATGGACTAGGGGCCACCCGAGAGGAAGAAAGCGGAGAGGCGAGGGAGTGGACTTGAATAATGAACACGAGGCCAGAAACTGCGCGGGTATCCCTCATGCTTCCTTCAAGATCCTGACGGCAATGATAGAATGTCAACGGGGACGTCGTTGCCCTCGATAGAGCACAGGATGTGACATGAAATGTTTCTTAAAACTAGTAGTATAGGGAGGGGAATGATTGGTAGCCATGATATCCGGGGTTCATGAAAGCTCCATGGAGGAATAGAGATGATCGGAAACATATTTACACTAACTAGCGACGACAGGGTAAATAAGGAAATCAAGTCAGCTAATCAAATCCTACTATGATAACTAGTGGTATTTTAGCCACGCAAACAGGAATGCAACATCAACAGCCAATGATCAATACCATGCATAATACTAAGCAGTGGACAACCGAGCATGAACACCTCTTCACTCGTATGCCCGTATTATAGCAGAACCCAAACGTTGATACAAACCAAACACTCAAAAATCCCCTCTAGCTCCACTTCAAATCTGCGTTTCTTCCTTGACATATGCTATGGCACGAGTCACACACCCCAAAGCGGTTGAATGGAATATAGGAAAGGCCCCTTCATGCGGGAAACTTGGAGCACAGCTTCCAAGCTAGCATATACCCACAGTGCCGCTCCGTGATCCCTTGTGCCATCCCCACCATACGGAGAACTCGAGCCCCGATACATGAAAACTCACTCGCCGGGTGATGGTATGACAATCCTGCAGTAGATTGTCTAAGAGTGCACATAGGAAGATGTGTGGCTGCGTGTACCTGGATACCTGGAGATGTTGATGTATGGGCGGAATCATGTGAGCAAGGGCTTGGGTCAACAGTCTTGTGTGTGTTTGCATGTTCAATTGGGGTTGCGTCCCGTCTGTGGTTTTGTCTATAAACAGTTCATAGCTAGCATACTTTCACCGAAGAGAATGAACTCTCTTCTCTTAACACCCTCCTCCAGCAACAGATCCTCGTCTCGATCCATCGTGCACTCACCCCTTTATCACTCCCGTCACCGGGGGCGCCTACGATCCAACGGAACCAGCCCGTCCAAAACACGCGGAACCACAAAAGCACAAAACATTGTGCAAGGGTGGAGATGAGAAGAAAAAATCCCATAAATTTCGCCACCAACTACCAAGCAAAAGGAGAGAAAAAGAAAAGATCTCCGTCCCAGGCCAAATCAATGCTATTGGCTAACCGTCAATTCGTCAATATCCACATATCCAACCCGAGCCAATCCTTTATGGTATTTTCGAAAAAGGTAAGGAAAAAACTGGACGGAAAAAAAAACAAAAATTGGAGATATAATGAGGAGCAAGAGGAGGAAACGAAAACTACAAAGTATGCTCCACGAACCTGCCAGAGAAAATTGAAGAGGGAATTACCAATATTGAAGGAGAAAGGTGGAAAATGCCAGCCCAATGAGGTGAGACTAGAAGAAAAAGAGAGTAACATGAGAGGAAGAAGGGAAAAAACGACAAACTCCCCCACCGAGGCAATGAGCCAGAAGAGAAATGAGGAAAAGACATGAAAAGGAAATAAACCCATATCTACAAGAAAAAAGAAACCAGCCGGATACGAAAGCAAATAGATGGAGGTTTTTGAAAAAAGGGAAAAAAGGAAAAAAAAAATAAACCCGGAAGGTATAAAGACTAAAATATAATATGAAAAACGTATTCATTCATCCTTCCCAGCCGACTTCCGAGGTTTTGACTTGACCTTCTTCTTCGGCCTCATGAAGCCCTTCTCGGGGGATCCAGGTGTAAACTTGCGCTTCTTATTCTTCCCCGGTGTACTATGTTCTCCACCGATACCGCCTTCTTCATGGAAGTCATGGATTGGTGTCAGAGCCCTTTCACCATCGAGGTCCTCAGGATCCTCGCCTTCAGCAGCAAGTTTGAATTCATTGTCGATTGTAAGGAGGTCCACGAATTCTTTGCACTGCTTCATCATACCTTCGTCAGACTTGAGGTCGGTCATGATCCCCTCAATTTTTTTCCAAAGGGCGGCGGCGCCACTGGCCCAGGCGGCCGCTCTTGATGGAGCCTTATTCACGTCCTTGGCAGAAAGTTTGTTGCTCTTGTAGTCGCGGCTCTTGTTGTCATTGATGCTATAAGACTTTCTCAAGAAGTACCTGCATTCCCATAACATGTAGAGGATCGCCGCGCCAGTCGCCAACACTTTCAGAGTATCTGGATTGATAATTCGCTCTGTGGTATCCCCGGAATCCAGCTTAAGAAGAAAGATATCTGTCTCGATTGAATGGGCCACAGTCATGCCGGTTCCGGAAACGACCCTTTCCATGGTGGTCACAACTTGGTACAGCTCATCAAGGGTCCCATACTCAAAGAAGGCAAGATTCTCAATCACAAATCTCGAGTAGCCTAGATGATTTGGCTTCGAGGAATCGACATCTAGTTTTGGGGACTCAAAGTCCACACTCATGGTCATGTTCCCAAGCAACTTCTTTCTCACCTTACGACTGCTCCTGACGATCTCATATAATGGATGCATCTTAGAGGTGAATGGGTTAGCCGTAGCACCTGACTCATTGCCGATAACATCGCGCTGATAGATGTAACAAGCGCGGACACCGTCCATGTACCCTCTTTCCACAATGGTCTCATGTTTGGAGTGTAGCATACGGTGCTCCCGATTGGAGATAGCCTGAATCGCGATGTTTGTAGAGGTTTCAAGCGCTATCAAGGCAGGAACGCACTGATTTGGTGTTAGATATTAGCCTTTTGAGAGGGAATGGAACGGCGTACCTCTTTGGGGTGCACTAATCCTTGCCTAAGTATGCTCCCGATGACCTCTGTAGCTGTAAGCGCGTAAATATCCTGGGTTGAAGTAGCCACCTGAATTATATTCTTGAGATATTTCTGAGCCAAACTGGTACTGACTCCATCGTTTTGGTTGGCATTGGCTGCGCGACTCAATCTCTCAACCTGAGGCTCACCATTCCTCTTTTCGTCTTTCTCTTCACCGCCAAACCCTTCGCTCCGATTTTCTTCGCTTTGCAGAAATCTTCTGATACCAAGAAGTACAAGATTCACCAGCTCCTTTTTGCCCACTTCAAACACCTGATCAAACGATTTTAGTATTTCGACACGCAAGAAATGGCTAGCGTGTGTTTGGCAAACATGACACAGACTCTCCAGAGCAGCTTTCCGGACAAGAGTGTGAGTCGCTGGGTCACAGAACGGTATTATCGTATCTATGATTAGACCTGATACCGTCCCCGGCTTCCACTTGGGGAAGGCAGTTTGGAACATCCCGACTTTGTCCTCAAATTGACAGTGTTTCCCAAATAGGCCGAGAATATGCAGAGTCCGGACCAGACGGTTAGCTTCTACATCAGTTTCGACGGTCTTCCCCTTGGACTTGAGGATATTGGTTAGACAGGATATCGTGACTCGGACGAGCCTATCAGTATTTTTCAGAATGCCGCTGATTGTCCAGAGGCAAGCGACAACCTCTCGGAGTTCCTGGTGCGCGGGGGTGTTAGCAATGAAGTAAGAAATGATTGCAAAGGTTTTGTATACCAGTGGCGGAAGTCTAGAGAGGTTTTTGAGCAGGCTCTGTTGGACAGCAGATAAAAACCCAGAGTGAAGACTGGACAGGACTGGTAACGCGCATCTGAATATGATAATGACCGATCTGAAGACGTGAAGATCATCTTGGTCGGTTAGATTTTCAATATAGGGCTGTAACATGATGAGTTGCTCTGGTTTGAAAAGCTTTGGATTCGCTTTAGCAAACACAGTCAGTGCTTGAAGAGTGCTCTGTCTCTCTGCCTGTAGAAAGTTAACATTATAATGCGCGCGAAAAGACGGGTGGGCGACATACCTTGTCCGAGTCTCCTTGGCGATCTAGCAGATCATCGCACATGGAACCCACCATTGTCTTACAGACTTTGAAATTGACCGAGCAGTTTTTGGTCTCGGCATGCAGGATCTGAGTTCTAATTTTAGTATTTGAGTAAATGCGCTGATGATGTTCTCCGAACTCACTGATTTGATCACGTCATGCAGCACCGCCTGCATTACTTCCTTCTGCACGACTTTGATGATCACTGCCACGCGTTCGTTAACAACCAGCTTCAACTGAGGACTGATGTCCGTTGTTTGGTTCTGCTGGCTCCCGGTATCCTCAACTCCCATATAGGTGTAGAAAGGAGTAATCCAGATCTCTTCGAAGGTTTTCCTCGCAAGTTCCTAGACTTTCCGTTAGCAGGCACAATATGTGCCATGACTTATCACATACCGAAACACTAGGGTCAGAATCCTTTATGCGCTGAACCAACGCTTCAGCGATCGCAACCTTGACAACCTCTTTTTTGCTCCTTAGGTAGATGTCTTTCAAAATCTTCATGGATCGCTTTCGAACCCCTACCCCGGCGTCGGCGGAACGTTCAATTATACTCTTGTACACCTGATCTTCCAAGTCTGTTCGAAACAGAATACATTTACCAATTAGATCCACAGCCGAATCCCGGACCAGGGGCGATGGATCTCTTAGCCGTTTGAGAATGAACGGTACCACCTGGGGTCGCTTAAGAATAGCGGGATCTTTTTGCAAGAGCTGCAGGATTGCTTTGAGACCTTTACTTCTCGTAGTTGCCTGATTATCGTCTACAGAACGGAGCAAACGGTTTAGAATGTGTTCAAATGACGTACAGAACGGCATTTGCAGAACAGTCAGAATGTAGGCTTGTCGTATCTGTGCCGAAGATATTTTTGCAACATCACTAAAAAGATCAGCAAGTGATAATTGCAGCTAGATGGGTGGGGGTGTTCGCCTTACAAATCGTCGTCAATCCAACTCTTGTCGAGTGTAATCCTTCTCAAATTTGCAGCAATCCTGGCCAATTCTCCCAAAACTTCATCTGTTTCTTCATCGTCTTGGCCTTCTGATTTATCAGAAAAGGCACAAATTCGAGCACTCCAAATTGTAAGGTAATAGCCACAAGCGCTCTGGAGACTTGGGTCATGTGCGCTGTTCTCAATCAAATGCTCAAGCGCATATCTAAACGGCCCTTCCCATTCGATCAAGTCCTCTTCCATACCAACCCCTCCACCAGAGCCTGCTACAGTGCTTTCTAGAACCTTGTCCGTTAGAGCATATATCCGGTCATCAGCTGAACTGTCCGACTCCCTGTTCTTATGACTCTCTCGTAGATGCACAACAACATCACAAATTGCACTACCCATCAATCCAAGTAAATCCAAAGCCATTGACTTTGCTGGGGCTGGTTGTTTGTCACCATCAACAATAGTGCACATACTCCCGAGGATGGATCGAAGTAGTAGCTCAGCACCCGGCCATTCGGGAGAGCCGAGTACGGCAATGAAATCTTCAGCGAAGATGTCCATCAGTACTCTGTAAGGTTGGTCCCCAGTTTTAGTTGACCTCATCGCCCGTTGCACCAAGAAATTCACCACGTATTGAGCATTCTTTTGAGCACTCTCCAGCAGAGGGTTAGACATGGTATACAGTTTATTAACTGCACCTATTGCGTCTGTTTCGCCTCGATCAGGCTCGTCCCCCTCTTCCTTTTCCATGGAGAACTCGCCGTCTTCTCCGGTAACCAAACCCCGCTTCTTTTTACGCTCCTGATAGGTCCCACTCGTCTGCACTAGTCTCATAATCAAAGCGCTGACCAGTTGTATGTTCTTCCCACCTTCGACGAGTTTGAATTGCCTTGCGCTCTGTCGGTTGACAGACAATTTTTCTAGACTTGTCAATATTTCGTCGAAGATAAATGTCCTCTGGTCAGGATATCTAGCAAAAATTTTCGCAAGTATATCCATGGCGGCAACACGGAATCGCTCCACCTTCTGCACACCAAAAACAGAATCCTTCTCTGTTGATGCATTCTCGATGAATATCACCGCAACAGCAATGAACTCCAAGGTTGTGATTGTCCCCTCTGTGACCTCTTCTAAGGCTAATAGCTTGGAAATCAGCGAGAACAAACTTGTGACCTCATGTAAAAGCCCTCCCAACACCTTTTTGTGGGCGGATGCAATTTTGAAAGCAGCCTGAGATTCTCCAGTGGATCTCATCTCTATCATTGGATTGATAGTGCCTTCAATGAGATTTTTTGCAACGCCCAACACGCTCGCTAGAAGGTCCTCCGGGTATAGTTGCTTTTCCTCCCTACCCCCAACCATGATCCGTAAGACCGTTTTAGCGGTTTTCAACCCATTATCCACTAAAGATACCCTCATCAGCCATTCCTCGATAGCAGACTCGTTGTCGTCTGATCCCATCTTGACGTCAACAGTCTCAGCTTGCTTCAGAGAGCTCTCGCAGATCTTCTGTATCCTTGTAAGATCATCCACAGGTACCCGTTGGAACAGCCCGGTCGAAATAACTTTATGGATCGAGTTTTCCAATTTCAATAGAACCGCAGTAGCTAGACATGGCGATTGTTGTTCCAGGGAGCTTGTCATCCAAATCTTCGCGTTTTTATCAAAGGTACGATTAGACGTATCTGGGGATAGGTTATCCTCAGCTTCAAAAATTGTGGCAAGGAACCCTTGCAAGCCCTTAAGTAGGCTTTCAGCCTTTGCTCTCTGATCTACACCGGGACCAAGTGTCTCCCCATCCTCGGCATTAGAATGTGATCGCTTCCGCTTCCGGCTCTTTGAAGTTGAACCCTGCCCAAGTGGTTTAGCCCCACGAAACCTCCGATCAATCTCAGCATGTTTTACATACTGAGACCGATCAAAAGTAGTTGGTGGTGGCGGTATTTTGACTGCATCAGCTTTTTGGAAACTGCCAGGTGTCGTTGATGACTGCACATGCTCCTGCTTGGGAGTTATAGACAGATCAGAAAATTGTGGGGCAGGTCGGTAGTATCCATTTATCTGTGGTACAGCTAGATGAGACCCAAGCGCCTGTGGGGAAGCGCTGGATATCGAGTTGCGTGGTACACTGCTATCGTACTGATTATAAGTGGGGGTTGTCGGGGCGTACCCAGGGGCTGGAGTGTACCCAGTTACCGGGGTATATGCGAGCGCTGGGGAAGGAGGAGGTGCAGACTTTCGAATATGTGTAAACGTGAGAGGAGGCGAATTAGTGTCTACTCGTCCGTTAGAATCCAAGACTAGAGTTAGATCGGGGAGGGAAGGGATTTATCTGTTTTAGAAAACATAGAACAATTTCGTACATTTAAAGTTCACATTGCTTCTATTTATCACCATCTCCCCGAACTTTCCGATTGCCTGATGTTTCAGTATGCTGCTTGTTATGGGCTCTTTCGGAGTCGCAGGGTCCTCCATTGTAACAAAAGACTTGAACCGACTATCCACATGGGTACAGAATTAGCCACCATAAACTTACCGTCGATTCCCGTTTTCCACAGAGCACTCACAATTCCGTCCCGCCCGGCGCACTGATCGCCGCAGCCAGCTCATGGAGTGTCTTTCGTACAAACTTTGAATTTGGGTCTGCTAAGGCTTCCCTGTCCAAGGCATCGAGTGTCTGCCTAGACGACCGGCGTTCCGCCTCGGATTGAAAGATGGGACCGGTTCCGTTCGGCAGGAGAAGGGGCAATGGTATTATCTCTAGATTCAAATATTCGTCAGTACTCTATACCCCCGATAACCCCCCGTGAGAGGCGACAATTGGTCCCAGCTGTGAATCCGGCAAGGCTCATTACCTGAGGTTGAGGGGACAACAGAAGATAACGGAGTGTATTGCAGTGCATCGTCCACGTCTACTGGGGGGATTCGCCCCTGTCCAAAGATGATATCTCCATTTGTGTTCATGGTTGTGTATTACCGGCGAGGCAGCGCACGTAGCGGAGGGCGATGAAGCGAACGAAGAAGCGGGTCTCTGCTGAATGAGGCAGCTAAAGCCGCATCGTCCGGCGAACCGAAAAAAAAAAGATGAAGCTATAGATGAGTCGAAGGTTGGATTAAACAGAGACGGTTAGTAGAAACTAGGCTATCGGGAAAGGGATGGCACAAGGTAAAGAGGGGGAAGGATAAAGCAATCTAAGTGAATGAAGGAAAATGAGGTGGGGTAAAGGAATAAGGAAGAATAAAGGGGAGTGAGAGACGGGGGAGCGGTTGAAGGACTTCGTGACGAAGTTGGCGGATTGAAGATAGAGATCGGGGGTAAGAATGAAATGAGAGCCCGGGAGACGTGCAATATCCCAAAGTTCGTGAGCAGAGCAACGCAACAGGGTTGCCGTGTCGTTCGTCAAGTTACACGCGCCGCGCTGGCCTCGGGCAGCAACAGTTGTCTGTGGCAGCCGCAAAGGAGGGAAAGCAGACAAGTAGTTACTCGTGAACTCCCCAAGTGTCCGGACACATTGGTGCAAAGGCCCACCCAAAGCGCAGGTCCTTGGCGCCAAGGTGTCCGGATATCTTTGGAATTTGCGGGTAACCTTAACCACCACCGAAGAGACCCCTTCCCCCCTGGCGTTTATCGAACGGACCCACTCCAAGGCTCTGCTCGAGCAGCTCTGTCAAAGGAAAAAGCAACTTGGGTGAAGGTGGCAAGTGGATTAGTAAGCCACCCTTTACCATGGGAACTCCTTATCCGGCTCGTGGAGCCAGGCTTTGGGAAACATCTGCTTAGTCTATAGACTAGCCTCCTCAGAACGTGAGTCGCTCACCCTGAAGTCACACCGGTATGATCACGGCTTCGTTAGAAAGCTGTTCCGTTCTTTGGTCCCTGAGTTACCACTATCTCACGTCTCAACTACCGGTATCATATTATACAGTGCGGCGCCGGTAGCAACCTACCATTCAGCCATCTCTGTTGCTGCCCAACTAGCGATTCCCTCATACTAACTGTGCGGTAAGATATTCCTCTTCGATTTTCACTAGCTGAACCCCGGTGGAAGGCTTGGGCACCATAACCAATACCTAGGTATGCAAGACTAATGGGATGTAGTGGGGAGAGGAGATAGTACTGTACCGGTATTTGAGTTCATATTGTTGCAGCTCACTTACCACTAGACGTTCATGATCCTATGCCCAGCCCCACTCCCCCCGCACATGGACACCCGCACACAGCACTGCATCTACACGAATCTGCGAAATCCCTATTTCACAGTTTCGTTGCTGCAACAGTACGAGTAGACGCGGTTGTCGCAGAGATAGCCATCCCTAGCTCTGCGTTACAAAATCCCTCTAATGTCTTATTAGCGTTCATGTGGTATTTCTATCTGAAACCTGGGTCTTGTGAGCTCATGGCGTGCACGGTCAAAAAATCCCCCGTGGAGCCAGGTGGTTGCCCTTCAAATGCTTGACATGACCTACTTGGAGATTACCGGTATGCCCTCTTTCAGTACCGCAGTCCATTGATTTCGCGTCCACAACAAGGCCAAAATACCGTCATTCGTACGGCAGCTTATGTCAGATATTAGATGCAGTTCATAAAATTTAATACGGAAGAAAGCGATGCCGTACTCTACTGGTCTTACCGGTATTGCAGGGTTTTTATTCCGGCAGTATTACCGGTAACTTGAACGGTCCCTATTGCCAAAGAAACAACACTGACCTTTCCAAATGTGTCCAAGTGCTTTATCGGAATGTACGGTACGATCGTACCCGTATTTACTGTAATAATTGAGCCGCTCGTTAGGGCGTCCAAAATTCCCTCTCTTGGATAGGGAGGGGCCAAAACACCGGGGAAACTGACCCCCCCCCCCCCCCTTACGACAAGGAAAGGGTAAAAAAGTGCCGCACCTTGCCAGCAAGGGCAACTCCAATGTCCTGGCGTGAGGTTCAATTATTCCATAAAATACGATACCGCAGTTTTAAATTTCAATACCCCCCATGATACTCGCGGCGGAATGAACATAGTTACTCTAAGGGCTTTCCGATAAATGTGCGCAACAGGATCGATCCCGACTCCCTGTATGTATGGTATGGTCTTAGGCGAAAACCAAAGCCGCAATTGGACCGGTTCTAATTTGTTATTTCAATATTTTCAATATTTTCGCTGGAGGAGGGAATTGTATTGCGCCTTCCCAAGAAGTGGCTATTACCGATTCCGGAAATATACGATCAAGTTGGCCGCAAGTGTAGGTTTTGGCTGTCCGGTCCTAGTAGTACAGTACCGGTATATCATACTTCAGGGCGAGGCCGAGCATAGCAAGTTGATGTCCTCCGCCAGAATCAATTTTGTGGAGAGCATTGCAGTACCGTTCGCCTTCTCCCCTCGTGAGTTGAGATATCCAAGAAGCACGATACTCGTATTTGTTAGCCCCTGGCTTGGGTCGCTGTATATACGGTGGGCTTGTCGGGGCTGTTTTCTTGAGTGCGTTCACACCCGCTCACTCACCCTAGATTTATTATATAAATTAAATATTATATATGGGTGCTGTTTTGAGAAAATGACTACACTTGTGTGTTTTTTTGTTTTGAGTTAGGACCAAATCTGGTTTGCATGTCAACCATACCTGCTTTGAGAAAAAGAGAAAGATAGGTCCAATATTGCTCCAAATTTAAATCCAAATATATTTCAAAGAGCTCAGAGCCTTCTCTATCAGTCACAAAATTCTGAGAATTATACAACCTGATTTGTGGCAACCGGAAAGTGTGAACATTTTCCCAAAACAGCACCCATATATATTGTTCTAGCGCATGCGGGTGCTCGGTTTG
This sequence comes from Tuber aestivum, assembly GCA_900010015.1. NCBI lineage: Eukaryota > Fungi > Ascomycota > Pezizomycetes > Pezizales > Tuberaceae > Tuber > Tuber aestivum. The sequence goes on along the minus strand of LN890943.1, from coordinate 651,522 downwards.
ACTTAGGTTTTGGTTCGATTTTTAGCTCAAGTTTTTGATAGATCTGCTGACTTCACCAATCCCCAAACCTGCGTTCATTACGTGCATCTGGCAGAGGTACTCCGGCTCTATGAATTATTGGGCAATGTGAATTCGGGGCTGGCCACAAGTAGGCTACTCTAGGGGTAATACGCGAAAAGCCAAATTCTCAAACTTTAGCAAGAACAACCCAATCACCCCTTCTCCTACTCCTTAGCCTTCCCCTTCCCATTGATCTCCTTAAAGACTCTCTGCCACAACTCGCTCTCCTCCCCAAGGGAATACGTTAACTCGACGCTTTCTAGACCGGTTTCTTCATCACCGTCCAGGCTCTCCAACCAACTAATCAAATTGCCTAATAGGAACGCTTTGCCGGCTGTCTGGCCGAGCCCACCGTCATGTGAGATGGAGACAGCATGCAGGTGGAAGTGGTAGTATGAGGGTTGGTCTAGATCTCATTAGTAGCGATAATTAAGACAAACAAGGGGTTGGAGGGCGCACAGTGGACATAAATCTTGATCTGATCTGGCTCGATACCACCATACTTCCCGCAAATCGCCTCAGGAATTATCCTCCTCAAGTTCTTCAGCCACGGAACATGCTTCCTCTTCAGGTCCCGAAGCGAGGTGATGTCACGACGACGCAGTATGGCCATGGTGTACATACTCGCCATGGTCTTTCGATCCCACTTCCTTTTCCCCGACCCAAATCAGCTTTCCAAGTATCCCTCAAGCATAGATATACAGAAGGCAGACAAACTGACAGATCCGGCAAGAGCATAAACCCTTCCACATCATCCGTATCCTCAACGATAATGCTCTCTTTCTCGGATTTATACTCGAGGATGTTATATACCCAGTCTAACCTCCCATTACGGCGCTTCTCCTCAACATAGGGCTTGACCAGCTCCCTGTAAATCTCGGGAGTCTCGACGACCATCCTCAACTCCTGGTGTGTATACTTCCGGATATGAGTTTCCGTGGCGGGAAATATAAGGGTTATTTTCACTTCCCCATACTCGGAATCCTGTGTGGCCAGGAACGAGTGGTATATGTCATTTCGTTCCATCAGGGAGACTTTTGGGAGATGGAGGTCGTGGGAGAATTTAGTAAGGTGATCGCCGATAATGCTGAAGGCCGTTTTCTCAGCAATTAGGATTGCAGGAGTGGAATCGATTTCGCCCAGAAGGTTTACCATTTTGGTTCTTGTGTCTGGTTTTGGGATATGTTATTTGTGCTGTTTTCATCTTTTTCATTTTTTCATTCCGTCTCGCTGGTGTTAGGCTGATGGACGGTTTGGTGAGGCGGGGGTGTGGAAATACCTTGATTCAAGAACCTCGTAAACCTAAATTTCCGAAGCTTTGCTTCCTCTTCTGCTGCGTTAATTGACATGGCTTTTGGTGATACTTGTTTTCTTGATTGTTTTATCGGTGGTCGCTGTGGGGTTTTCGGGGCTGTATCGGGCAGGAGCGAGTGTCAAGACGTTTTTACACCAGCATTGTGGGGTGTTTAAGGCCGCCAATAACCGGAGGGTATGCGCAGTCCAGTGTGCCGGTCTACCGGTAGTAGGTGGGAGTTATATAATAAATATCGGTGGTGTTGCCAGAGTTTGTCGCTAGCATGAAACCTCCGATGAATCTCCGGCTTCTTAGCTCGATCCCTGCAAAACGTCGTACCGTGGCCAATTCTCCAGTATCCTGAAACCACTCTTGTTGAAATATATTTAAGGAGCACGGCTACAAAATCGTGCCATCATGAAGGTAGGGGAGTATGGTTGAAGTTGGGATTCGCTAGTCCAATTCCATGGACACTGCACCACGGCTGTGAGGGATCAAGACAACCAGGTCGCCAAGCCCTGTCATGAACTTATGTTATCGTGCTATCGGTAATCACCTGGGGGTCCCTTGCCCAAACTTCCTGCGATGCGCTTGTTGGCTCCTTGTCTTGGGTTGCGGGTAGTGTGGTTGGGCACGATCAGGGAGCCAAAGGGCTGGGCCGAAGTGCGGAGTTGTCTTGGACTTCAGGGCTAAAGGCACATATCCCTGTTCAGTGGGTCTGCAATTAACGGACACATTTCGATTGCAGCATATTAGGCCACTTGCCCATATGTTCAATACGCATCTTCTCATCGCTGGCACCATCTTCTCGCATCGATTGGCTATCGATTAGATGGGTATTTGTTGTTGGCAGAGGTTCAACAATAGCAAGAGTTTGTATGATATGATACTTGAACAAGGAACAAACTCTGATTGCCAAGTTCATGCTTGGAGTTCTCAATGAGTTAGATCACAGGGGCTTTTCTGATAACCTCAGGGACAAGATATCTGCTATGGGGCTTGGCCATGATGTGAAAAGTATTGGAGGAAAGGATTGCGCAGCGGTAAATGAGCGGAGTAAGATGAGACTTCGCTATGGTCAGATAACTATGGAAAAATAGTAAAGGTATGAACGTCTTTTTTTTTTTAGCTCTCTCACAACCACAATTGACTAACCGATAAGTTAGTGACAGGTGCATAAGTAAAACATCATCAAAGCAACCTGATCCCTCCATGAATCACTACATCCATATCCGTGACTCCACACATGTCCAGATTCCTCCGCACACTTCAGCGGTAGCAGAGGAAAGACATATCTCTGGAATCCTCTTCAAACCTTCAGACAGATCTATCATGTTCCCAACAATCAAACGTGCTCTCATGACTCCCAAGAACAACATTGATCTTCCGTCATCCTTCCTGCGCCTTCCATGATCAATCACAACTCACTATTTCTATCAATTCCAATGAAAAATATTGGCAGTGCAAGACATGTAGGCTCCGAAAACTCAAGGGGGGCGATACCGTGTTCAAACCGATCTCGCGGCCACTGAAGACGGATTGGCCTACGGTGGTCCTTGAGTGTGGTGTCTCAGAGACCCTTCAACGGCCCAGGGCAGATGCTTAATGGTGGCTCGAAACCTCGGACAATAATGTGAGAACGGTTATCCTAATCGCCGCCTCGCAACCCCGAAGAGGTATACACCTGGAGAAGCGAGAATCAGTGGATGCACCTAATTCCCGCGTCATACGCAGGCACCCTAGTCTCATGAGAACGTAGTCGGGGTGTATCTAAGTTGTTCACATCAACGGGCAGGTGGTCTCCAGGGCACCCATAACAATTGGCTTTGATAAAGTGATGCTTCGACAGTAATTTTGCATCACAGCGCAAGAGCTGGCAGGGGTGCCGGAAGACACGCGGAGATACAGGCAATGAGGCTTTTCTTTGACAATGATGCTACAGGTAAATATTTCTAACCATGGTGTCAGTTTCCCTTCACCACCGGCTTTGTGACTAGCTGCTTGACTTGATGGGGATGATCAGAGATGCGGAGAGCTTGGAGGGGATAAGTTGAATGGAGTGTGGGGCTCGAAGTTGTTTCTAAGTTATTGGGACATGCCAGCACTGTGCAATGGCTCATTAGCCCTAATGCAATTCTTCCCCATGGTGAAAGTTTAGAAAGGGGTCGGATATGGATATTGGAAACACAAAGCTTGAGAGCGGGGATGGGTTGGTTGTAAATTTGGGTCAAGCCTTCCAATGCGTGAATCCGCGTGAAAATGAATACACCCGTTTCGATCCAACCCAACGGTGGAAACCAAGTTGTGGACTAGGAGCCCGAGCTGTGGGTGATGGGCTTGATGAGACACCGACACTGCCGGTATCAGAGCATGATATCATAAAGGCTGACAGCCTCTAAACGCCACATTCAACCCCACCACCAGCCACTGTGGCCAGGCCACCGGAATGAACCTTGCCCTATTTTCTCCCCCGTTCATCCAGATGACGTTACCCAAAATTTCTTATTCCAACCTCACGTTAAAATCTCCCCAGCAGTTTGTTTCCTCTCCGCGAAGCGATTAGGGGAGGATGATTGCGGGAAGGCAAATCTCTAGATGTGCTAATTGTCGTCTATCGATTCTTGGTTCGCTTATTTCGAAAGTACGACTCCCTGTGCCGGCAGTGAGGGGCCGCCTACGGACTAAAGCGTTTGATGGACGGAGAGCATTTCGTGCATCGGCGGTCCAGCTTGAGGCGCTGGAGGTCGAGAGCCAGTCAGATGTTTTCCTCCAGCCCATCGAGGTCACCAAATCTGAAGAATCACCGAAGCCGGAGCCGGGGAACCCCACCGTAGGAGCCTCTGAAACATCTGAAGTTCAAGAACGCTCCGATGTGGTCCCAAGAGTTGACGATACCAGATACCATGAGCCAACCGCGATCGATCCAGCGGGAGCCTCAGTGGAAGCCTCGGGACCCCCGGAGCCAACCACGCCAACACCCCCGAAGACCAGCGACTCAACAGAAGGATCAGTGCCCTGGTATCTCCGTGTCAAGACCCCTGTATCGAAGTTTCACCCCCTAGCCGAGCGGCAAACGCTTCCGCCCCTTCCGGAGGATCCCCCTCCTGCTTTGCAGGCTGTGCTCACCCAATTGTCCGGAGAGGAGGGTATCGATTATCTGAAAGTCCTGGACCTCAGAGCCCTGGACCCCGCTCCGGCACTCGGCGAGAACATTGTGATGATCATTGGCACCGCCCGCTCGGGACGACAGTTACATATGTGTTCGGATAGAATTTGCAGGTGGTTGAGGAAGGAATTTGGTATGAGGCCGTTCGCGGACGGGTTAGTTGGTCGGGGGGAATTGAAGCTGCAACAAAGGAGGGCGAGAAGGCGGGGGAAATTGACTATTGCTCAATCGGGCATAGAAGAAGCTGCAGGATGGGTATGCATTACTGCCGGTAGCCAAGGACTGGTGATACAGCTTTTCACGCGGAACAAGAGAGAGGAGATTGATTTGGAATCGCTATGGGGCAAAGAGCTAGAGAGGGATGCTAAAAAAAGGGAAGCCGAGCAGAGAGTCGCCGAAGGGAAGGAGCAGGGGACGTTCGGGGCTTTTGGAAGAGGATTATCTACGAGGTTTCCCATACCAGGGAGTGTCCAAGCTAGAGCTTTCCACTCGCAATCTCGACATCCATCGCAGATGGTCACAGAGTTCCCAGCTGGGAACTTGGTCCGGTTTGCGGAAGACCGCATTAACGTAGACACGCACGTCCGGAAAGGGCATTACTGGAGGTTAGTCCCTCGAGTCTCCGAAGCATTTGACCCGGACGCAGATCTTAAGAATGCAGCGTACCTCATGGAGGCCCACATAAACCACCTGCGGAACAAGTTCCGCGGGAATAATTACTCCGGAAAATTAACGGGGGGATGTAAACTCCTCGGCCAGGGCATAGAAGATCGAACATCGACTGAGTTCTTACAATCCTACTTCAAATACTTCCCCAAACGCCCACCTCCCACGCACCTCCGTCTACACCTCCAGTTCCTCACCGAAACCAACCGAATAGCCCCCGAAAGGTACCCCCTCTCTGAGATCACATCCTTCCTAAAAACCCTCCCGGAACCGGTCCCAGCGGAGCTCTACTATATCTGCATGCGTGCAATCGCCGACTCACCGGAACATCGCTCCTACAAAATCCCAGCCTCAGAAGCCGCGGCCCTACGTCTATCCCTAATCCAAGGCCTAGCAGAGCACTTCGACCCAACCTCAACACTATCGCGGCGCATCCCAGAATTCCAATTCTGTAAATTTCGCGCGCTTGTCCACAAAGCCGTCACGCAGGTACTTCTTGCCGCCAAGACCGTCTGTTCGATGAGGCGTGCTGAAGCGGGCAAGGAAGCCGATGGCGCCATTAAAAAATTCAACATCCGCGTCGGCACCTATCCTCTCGACCCACGACTGATAAAAGTCGAGCGCGAGAGCATTGAGCAGAAATGCCAGTCCTACGCCATTCGCGAATACACCGAGCAGGTTATGGCCGCGTACGTCGCCGCAGACCACTGGACTGCGCTGTGGAATCGTTGGAAGAACTTGAAGTATATGTCTGTCAGACGGGATCAGGAGTTCTACGAGCTACTCATCGGGTTGGTGGTCGTGGGCGCGAAGCAGAAGGAGGGGGTGTATGCTGCTAGGCATATCTGGAATGACATGAGGAGGGAGACGCCCAAGGTTCCGATGACTGCTGGGATCGCGAAGGGGCTTTTGGCGGTTGTTCAGCTTGCTGAGAGAGATTCTAACCCCAGTGGGGAGTTTGCGGAGTTGAAGGCGGGGTGTAACGGGTATTTAGAGGGGTGGCATAAGTGGAGAGTGGAGAAAGGGCTGGTAGAGGAGAAGGAAGGTGCTGCTGCTAATGTTGCGGGAGAGAGGAAGGCTGGGGAGGGGAGTGAGGGGGCGATTGTATGATAGGGGAATTTTCGTTGATTTATACCTTGGCCGATTACAGGAGATTCTGTGTATAAATTGGGCCATTTTCTCTTTTCTTTTCCTTGTGTAGTTAGAGACCCACCATATATGTAGATGCATGATTCCCAGTGCTCGATGCACCTAAGCAATGTCGGTGACATTTGCTATGTTTTACTCGATTTTAAAGTATGGCAGAGTAATTGCTAGATGATTGGACATAATATAGCTTGGAGACTCAACCAAGCCCCGGTCAAAGGGGAGTAATTGCATTATGGCAGATTAGGCTCAACACTTGCAACACTCGGGTAGAAATATCGAGAAGCAAGGGGGGGGTGCAGATGGAGACCTGTGGTGAGGTTTCCGGGAATCATCCTGGCGGATTATGATATGAGCAAGTTTGAGACGCCACTCTTTCTATTTATATCCACTATCATTATTATTTTTCCCTCGTGATTCTCACTCGTTATTCATACACTCTCAGTGTGCCTCGCGCGGGTGATATCCAATGATCGTTGCACATCGCGTCGGGGATTACGAGATGATGCACGAATACCGTACCACCCTTGTGACCAGCCACGGTACAGTATGATACCGCGATCTTTGAGATTCCCGGTTTTCTAGAATGGGGGAAAGGGTGGGGGGGGGGGACTGCTAGAGACTCAAATGGAATTTTTCCAATGACGGTCACAACGTTAGGCTATAAAAATAACTCGGGAATGTGGGTGGATTCGGTTGAAGAAGCCAAACTGTCCAAGCGATGGCCCGGCCGGGTTGCCGGAAAGGACCGCCGGGGTAGGGAGTAAGAATTAATAATGTAATCGGTATATAATATACTATAGGGGAAAGAGAGAGAGCGAGAGAGGGAGAAAATTGTTTCCGTTTTGCCCAGTTTTCCACATATCA